>CM076569.1:973331845-973900407 GCA_034641835.2 Pinus albicaulis
CAAATGGGTTGGCACATTCATTAGATGGATGTGAAGACCGTGTTCCTTAATGGGATCATTGAGGAAGAGGTGTACATTGAGCAGCCTGAAGGATTTGAGATCTTTAGCAGCGAGTCGCATGTGTGCAGGCTCAAAAGAGCATTGTATGGGTTGAAACAAGCACCCCGTGCTTGGTACACTTGGATCGATAGCTATTTCACTGGACATGGCTTCACCAAGAGTGAGGCGGATGCAAACTGTACCAGATTGTGGTGGAGGGGAAGCTGTTGATCATCGTACTGTATGTAGATGCTCTGATTTTGACTGGCGACGAGCAGTTGATACTTTCATGCAAGGATGATCTTGCACGAGAGTTTGAGATGAAGGACCTGGGCATCCTTCATTATTTCCTGGGATTGGAGATTTGGCAACGCAGTGGAGGACTGTTTGTTTCTCAGGGCAAGTATGCCCGGGAGATTCTGGAGAGGTTCAACATGCAAGGCTGCAAGCCTGTTGATACCCCTCTTCCTGGAGGTTGGAGGAAGGGAGATGCTACTTCGGGGGAGGTAGTGGATGCCACTGTCTATCGACAGTTGGTGGGGTCGTTGATGTATCTGGTCAATACTCGACCCGATATATGCTATGCAGTTAACCAGCTTTCGCAAGCTATGGTTAAGCCCACCAAGCTCTTTTGGAAGGCGGGCAAGCATGTATTGCGCTATATCAGAGGCACATCGGGATATGGTCTATGGTACAGACAGGAGGATGGAGTGAAGCTTTCTGGTTTCACTGATGCAGATTGGGCAGGGAGCCCAACAGACCGGAAGAGCACCTCTGGAGGAGTTTTCAGCATTGGGTCGACAGCAGTTTCCTGGTACAGCAGGAAGCAGAGATCCGTGGCACTCAGTTCAGCAGAGGCCGAGTACATGGCAGCTAGCTTGGCTGCATGCGAGGCTATTTGGATGAGGAAGATCTTCGCAGGATTGTTCAGGTTGCATTTGGAGCCTACAGTGATCTACTGTGATAACCAGAGTTGCATTAAACTCTCGGCTAATCCAGTATTTCATGATAGGTCCAAACACATCGACATCAGGTACCATCATATCAAAGATTGTGTTCAGCGGAGAATCATGATGCTTTCATATGTTCCCACGGAGGATCAGGATGCCGACATCCCGACGAAGGCGCTCACCAGGAGCAAGTTCGAATTCCACAGAGGCAGGATAGGGATTGCAGATAATCCATATCTTGCTGAGAGGGAGTGTTGAGAATGCAGCAAGATGATGGAGCTTAGTGAAATGAAGTCGCCTTCACTAAGTGGGCCCGCAGGCAAATTCTCGCGCAAAGTCTATTTTTAGACTATGTCTATTTTTAGACATACGGAGCATAATTTGGGAATTCTACTTGGAGATTCTTGGAGTATGCGACATGTCGGTAAAAATAGATGAGACCCTAATTTTTAGGACCCAGGCTATTTTTAGACTGATCTCCTAAAATATGGAAGTCAAATATTATTTACCCTTAATAATATTTTGACTATAAACATCAGTTTACTCTCTTGGCGCACTTCAGTTTGAGTCATGGAGGTGGCTCATACAACTGACACAAGGAATCACGTGGTTCCTAGGGTTTGATGGCATCTTGCATGGTTGGCTTCAGTTAGACTTCAGTGGCAGGAGTTTTGGAGGAGTTAACGGGACTGATAGTGGAGTTGTGTTCTGTTTGTTTTAGTTGAACTAGTTGGGATTAGTTAACTAACTAATCAACTAGATATGAGTGGAGTAAATTAAATAATATTTAATTTACTAAATATTAACTCATTAGTCAACTCAAGAACACTTCAGTTCACTACAGTGCATGATCAGTTCAGTGGAGACCCGTGGAAGAGGTAGATGAAAGGGTGAGTATAGCTATCAGTTGGAGGATCAGTTTTGCATGGGATTTGCATTACACTTGGAGGAATTGTCCATGAAAATTGCGTAGTCAAGCCAAGGGGATTCGAACCTTGGATCTCTACATATACAGGCCATGATTGCGCAATAGAGGCAAGGCAATTGGCGGGGAGTTTTGAACCAGTAAGTTGTTCAAAACTAAGCTAGATTGTGTGTGACTTTATGAGAAAGTACTGAGTACTTGTGAGGAGTATTGTACTTGTTTTGTTACATGATTTCTCCATTATAATATACACAATAGCTGCGGGGTTTTCAGCTATAGGCTTTCCCCATACATACTGAGTTAATGTGTGATTGATTTGATGTGTGATTGCTTCTATGTTATTTCCGCATGTGACAATTAATTGTAGAAGAGGGTTATGTGTTATGCATGCAATTCGAAATTGATGTATGATCGGGTTAATCTTCAGTGAATAAGTGATTTATTCAGCTAATTTCTACATGGTATCGGAGCGAGATTAATTGTCGAGATCTATTACGGTGATTGCAAACTTATTTCCTCGGACAGAGTCTGCATGCGGGCCAGGTAGCCTCCGGAATATTCATCCTTCTTTGTAAGGTGAAAGATCTGGTGAATGCCCCTTTGCAGTCAATCTCTGATTTGGAAATAATTTGTTTTCAAGTATAGATCGGAAGCGATAGAGCTTGAGGTTGGAATTCGAATTTTGCAGAAGGTTGTTCTTCTTGGTGCCGGTGTTGAAAGATGTCTTCTTTCAATGGTTTGCGACTCGAATATGCTCTTGAAGGCAGTTCGAACTATGTTGCATGGAAGGATCGAATGGAAGCAGTGTTAGAAGATAATGGTCGGAAGGAGTTCGTGGATGCGGATGTCCCAAAGCCCACTGATGCAGCTTTGGTCGATGCATGGCAAAAGAAGATCGCGAAATGTCGAAGGATCCTGTTGGAGGGCGTCAAGGATCATATTGTATCCAGCCTGCGTGGAAAGGCTACTCCATATTTAATGTGGAAAGCTTTGACGGATCTATTCCAGAGTAAGAGTGACCAAAGGAAGCTGGCGCTCAAAGATAAGCTCGGGAACATCAAGATGGAGAAGGGCGACAGTATCGCCAAATACCTCACGAAGTTCACTCAATGCAGAGATGAGCTGGGAAGTGTGGGGGTTACTGTCGATGAAGAGGACATGGTCGACCTGGCTCTCCTTGGTCCTCCGAAGGCTTGGCACTCATATCAAGATAGTGTCAATGGTCGGGAGAAGCTGTCGGGATGGGAGCGCCTTTGGGCGGATCTCATGCAGGAGGAGATAAGGAGGACTACTCGAGATGGATCTTCATCAAAGGGAGCTGATGAAGAAAACTGTGCTTTGGTTGCCAAAGCAAAGAAGGGGAAGGGTAAGAAAACCTCTCATTCTGGTGCAAAGGGCAAGAAGCAGGATATGGCGAAAGTGAAGTGTTTTCACTGCAATGATCACGGACATTATGCTACCAATTGTCCAAAGAAGAAGAAGAACAAGCAAGCGGGAAGATCTACAGATGGAGAAGCTTTGGCTTCACAGTTCGAGCTTGAATTTTCACTGATTGCATGCTTGGTTTCAAGTGTGATGGGATCGGTGTGGTTCTTGGACAGCGGTGCGTCATTTCATATGACGGGAGATCGGGAGTTGTTCTCAGATCGGGAGGACAAGGATTTGGGTATGCACATCGAGATGGGCGATGACGGTAGATACAGTGCGACTGGTATCGGTACCGTATCCTTTCAGAGGGAGTCTGGTAAACCCTTTGTACTAAAGGATGTCATGCATGTACCTGGATTGAAGAAGAACCTGATTTCAGTAGCGATGTTGGAGGATAAGGGTTATGATGTGGTTTTCAGCGAAGGAAAAGCCTTCCTTCCCGCGCACTACCGAGAGACCCTAAGACAGTGGTCCAACTCAACTTTATCAGCAGGTGTAGATGACCGCAAAGCCTATGGCATGCAAGGCGGGAGAAGTGGTGAGTTCGGGGATGATGAGGGCGAAATCGTGGGCACAGAGATTGGGCCACCTCACCAAGGTTTAGTATTCTCAGTAGATTTCAGCTAGGATTTCAGTGCCATCTCCTTGCAGCCATAATGGTGCAGAGCAGAGACTACAAGTGAAAGTCTTTCACGAAGGATAGGCACCCACAATTCCTGAGGAAGTCTGCAGGATCAGAGAAAGTCGCTTTCATGCTGGCAAAGCAGCATAAGGATCTTGTCGATGATTTCCTCTCTTGGGGTGTCGGGATCTTCTTCATGCAGAATAAGAGCGATACATTCGCGAAGTTCTGTGAGTTTAAAGCACTGGTCGAGAAGGAGTCTGGGAAGAAGGTGATTGCTCTAAGGAGTGATAACGGTGGTGAATTCATCTCGGCTGAATTCAAGGAGTTCTGCAGCGCAGAAGGGATTCGGAGAGAGCTCATCGCACCCCATAACCCACCGCAGAACGGGGTGGCTGAGCGGAAGAACAGAACGATCGTGGGTGCTGCACGGGCGATGTTGCATGATCAGGGCCTACCCCTTCACTTGTGGGCTGAGGCATGCAATACAGCAGTGTATGTGCAGAACCGTTGTCCTCACAAGGTTCTTGGCATGAGCACACCAGAGGAGGCTTATTCTGGCAAGAGGCCTGATATTTCCCATTTGCGGATTTTCGGATCTCCTGTCTACATGCATGTGACGAAGGATGCGAGAAGGAAGTTGGATCCAACTGCTGAGGTTGGAATATTTGTGGGGTACACTGATACACCTCACAACTATCGGGTATATTTGTCAGACAGTCGAAAGACTGTTGTGCGACGGGATATAAAATTTCAGGAGGAGAAAGCCATGCAGTGTTCGCTTGAGAGGGAGCTACACTTGCATGCAGATGAGGAGCTGTTAGTTCCTAAGGAGGAGCTTCCGGATGTGGATCAACCACAAGAGGAGGTTCAAGAGGTGGAAGAAACCACCCAGGTAGCGCCAACCATCAGAGGGCGCATGCGCACTACAGAAGATGAGCGACTGGCTCGGGATGCAGAGAAGGTTGTAGGACCACCTACAGCACAGCGCAGACAGAGACAGTCACCGGATCGGTACACTGGATACATGGCTCTTATGAGTCAATGTGTTGTGACAGAGCCATCCTCTTTTGAGGAAGCTGTGGAGGAACCCGCATGTGTTGATGCCATGATCGAAGAATATGATTCGATCATCAGGAACAGTGCATGGGAGATTGTCCCAAGACCGGTTGGGAAATCAGTTGTAGGTTCGCGATGGATCTACAAGGTGAAGCAGGCGGCTGACGGGAGTGTGCAGAAGTACAAGGCGAGATTTGTCGCCCGTGGCTTCTCACAGATCGAGGGGATTGACTATGAGGAGACTTTTGCACCTGTCGCAAGGTACTCTTCCATACTGACGATCCTTGCTCTCTCAGCGCAGATGGGGTGGCACATTCATCAGATGGATGTGAAGACTGCGTTCCTCAATGGAGTTATTGAGGAAGAGGTGTACATAGAGCAGCCTCAAGGTTTTGAGATCTTCAGCAGTGAGTCGCATGTGTGCCGACTCAAGAGAGCACTGTATGGGCTGAAGCAAGCACCTCGTGCTTGGTACACTCGGATAGACAGCTACTTCACCGGGCTTGGATTCTCCAAGAGTGAGGCGGATCCAACCCTGTACCAGATTGTGGTGGAGGGGAAGCTGTTGATCATCGTACTGTATGTAGATGATCTGATTTTGACTGGCGACGAGCAGTTGATACTTTCATGCAAGGAGGATCTTGCACGAGAGTTTGAGATGAAGGACCTGGGCATCCTTCATTATTTCCTGGGATTGGAGATTTGGCAGCGAAGTGGAGGACTGTTTGTTTCTCAGGGCAAGTATGCCCGGGAGATTCTGGAGAGGTTCAACATGCAAGGCTGCAAGCCTGTTGATACCCCTCTTCCTGGAGGTTGGAGGAAGGGAGATGCTACTTCGGAGGAGGTGGTGGATGCCACTGTCTATCGACAGTTGGTGGGGTCGTTGATGTATCTGGTCAATACTCGACCCGATATATGCTATGCAGTTAACCAGCTTTCGCAAGCTATGGTTAAGCCTACCAAGCTTTTTTGGAAGGCGGGCAAGCATGTATTGCGCTATATCAGAGGCACATCGGGATATGGTCTATGGTACAGACAGGAGGATGGAGTGAAGCTTTCTGGTTTCACTGATGCAGATTGGGCAGTGAGCCCAACAGACCGGAAGAGCACTTCTGGAGGAGTTTTCAGCATTGGGTCGACAGCAGTTTCCTGGTACAGCAGGAAGCAGAGATCCGTGGCACTCGCCTAAATAGAGGTCGAGCACATGGCAAAGCAAGTTTGGTCGCATGCGAGGTTATCAGATGAGGAAGATCTTCTGCAGATTGTTCAGTTGCATTTGGAGCCCATGAAGTGATCTGATCGTGATACCGTAGCCGCATCAAGCCTTGCCAATCCAAAGATTTCCATGATAGGTCCAAACATATCGACATCGTGCACCATCATATCGAGATTGTGTTCAACGGAGAATCATGATGTTTTCATATGTTCCCACGGAGGATCAGGATGCCGACATCTTGACGAAGGCGCTCACCAGGAGCAAGTTTGAATTCCACAGAGGCAGGATAGGGGTTGCAGATAATTAATATCTTGCTGAGAGGGAGTGTTGAGAATGCAGCAACATGATGGAGGTTAGTGAAATGAAGTCGACTTCACTAAGTGGGGGCCCGCAGGCAAATTCTGGCGCAAAAATCTATTTTTAGACTATGTCTATTTTTAGACATATGGAGCATGGTCTGGGGATTGCAGTATGTTATTCTTGGAGTATTGGTCACGTTGGTAAAAATAGATGGGAATCTATTTTTTGGACCTATAGGTCGAAGTCTATTTTTAGACTGCCTCTCCTTAAAATAGGGAAGTCAAATATTATTTACCCTTAATAATATTTTGACTCTAAACTTCAGTTTACTCTCTTGGAGCACTTCAGTTCGAGCCTTGGAAGTGGCTCATGCATCTGACAGAGGAATTACGCTATTCCTAGGGTTTGATGGCATCTGGCATGGTTGACTTCAAATGGACTTCCTGGCGTGCGTGCTTCTGGAGGAGACCGGACAGACAAGGAGTTGTGTTCGTTTATCTAGTTGAACTAGTTGAGATTAGTTTAACTAGCTAATCAATTAGTTATATGGAGGAGATTAAATACACAACGGTTAATTAGTAACTCATTAGTCAACTCAAGAACACTTCAGTTCACTACAGTGCATGATCAGTTCAGTGGAGACCAGTGGAAGAGGTAGATGAAAGGGTGAGTAAAGCTATCAGTTGGAGGATCAGTTTTGCATGGAATTTGCATTACACTTGGAGGAATTGTCCATGACAATTGCGCAGTCAAGCCAAGGGGATTCGAACCTTGGATCTCTTCATATACAGGCCATGATTGCGTAATAGAGGCAAGGCAATTGGCGGGGAGTTTTGAACCAGTAACCTGTTCAAAACTAAGCTAGATTGTGTGTGACTTTATGAGAAAGTACTGAGTACTTGTGAGGAGTATTGTACTTGTTTTGTTACATGATTTCTCCATTATAATATACACAATAGTTGCGGGGTTTTCAGCTATAGGCTTCCCCCATACATACTGAGTTAATGTGTGATTGACGATGTGTTGCGCTTTCTCTATTATTTCCAAAGATGTGACAAAATTAATCAGATGAGATTATGTGTTATGCACAATTAAATCAGAGGTAATCGGGTTAATCTCCATCAGTCAAGTGATTTATTCATGACTTACATGGTATCTGAGCAAGATTAATTGTCGCAGTCCTATTACTTTTGATTGCAAACTTATTTCTGACAGAGTCTCACGCATATCGAGCTGCAGAGCTCCGGATTCATCTTTCTTTGGAAAGTGAAAGGTCTCAACGCCTCATAAATAACTTCACATTTGGAAATAATTTGCTCCTAAGAGTAGATCGTAGTTTATGAGCTTTGAGGTGGAATTCGAAATTTTGCAGCAGTTTTGTTTTCTTGGTGCCATTGTTGAAAATGTCTTTCAACGGTTTGCGACTCGAATATGCTCTTGAAGGCAGTTCGAATTATGTTGCATGGAAGGATCGCATGGAAGCAGTGTTAGAAGATAATGGTCTGAAGGAGTTCGTAGATACGGATATCCAAAAGCCCACTGATGCAGCTGAAGTCGAAGCATGGCAAAGGAAGATGGCGAAATGTCGAAGGATCCTGTTGGAGGGCGTCAAGGATCATATTGTATCCAGCCTGCATGGAAAGGCTACTCCATATTTAATGTGGAAAGCTTTTACGGATCTATTCCAGAGTAAGAGTGACCAAAGGAAGCTGGCGCTCAAAGATAAGCTCAGGAACATCAAGATGGAGAAGGGCGACAGTATCGCCAAATACCTCACGAAGTTCACTCAATGCAGAGATGAGCCGGGAAGTGTGGGGGTGACTGTCGAAGACGAGGACATGGTCGACCTGGCTCTCCTTGGTCTTCCGAAGGCTTGGCACTCATATCAAGATAGTGTCAATGGTCGGGAGAAGCTGCCGGGATGAGAGCGCCTTTGGGCGGATCTCATGCAGGAGGAGATAAGGAGGACTACTCGAGATGGATCTTCATCAAAGGGAGCTGATGAAGAAAACTGCGCTTTGGTTGCCAGAGCAAAGAAGGGGAAGGGTAAGAAAACCTCTCATTCTGGTGCAAAGGCAAGAAGCAGGATATGGCAAAAGTGAAGTGTTTTCACTTCCATGATCACGGACATTATGCTACCAATTGTCCAAAGAAGAAGAAGAACAAGCAAGCGGGAAGATTTGCAGATGGAGAAGCTTTGGCTTCACAGTTCGAGCTTGACTTTTCACTGATTGCATGCTTGGTTTCAAGTGTGATGGGATCGGTGTGGTTCTTGGACAGCGGTGCGTCATTTCATATGACGGGAGATCGGGAGTTGTTCTCAGATGTGGAGGACAAAGATTTGGGTGTGCACATCGAGATGGGCGATGACGGTAGATACAGTGCATCTGGTATCGGTACCGTATCCTTTCAGAGGGAGTCTGGTAAACCCTTTGTACTAAAGGATGTCATGCATGTACCCGGATTGAAGAAGAACCTGATTTCAGTAGCTATGTTGGAGGATAAGGGATATGATGTGGTCTTCAGCGAAGGAAAAGCCTTCCTGCGCAGTAAGACTACCGGAGAGACCCGGAAGATAGGGGTTCGAACTCAGAACCTTTATCAGTTGCAGGTAGATGACTGCGCAGCTATGGCATGCAAGGCGGGAGAAGTGGTGAGCCGGGATGATGAGGGCGAACTATGGCACAGGACATTGGGCCATCTTCACCATGGAGCTTTGAAGATTCTACAGCAGATTTCTACTGGACTTCCTAAGGGCACCCTTGCGCAGTCAGATCAGTGCAAGGGGTGTACTTTAGGGAAGTATGTGAAAGCCACCTTTCACGAGAAGGATAGTCGCGCCACGACAATCCTTGAGAGAGTTCACACAGACGTGTGTGTTCCTTTCTCAGTTGCTTCGACAGCAAAGCACAAGTATTATGTGATCTTTGTTGATGATTTCTCTCGAAAGTGCTGGATCTTCTTCATGCAGAAGAAGAGCGATACATTCGCGAAGTTCTGTGAGTTTAAAGCACTGGTCGAGAAGGAGTCGTGGAAGAAGGTGATTGCTCTAAGGAGTGATAACGGTGGTGAATTCATCTCGGCTGAATTCAAGGAGTTCTGCAGCGCAGAAGGGATTCGGAGAGAGCTCATCGCACCCCATAACCCACAGCAGAACGGGGTGGCTGAGCGGAAGAAAAGAACGATCGTGGGTGCTGCACGGGCGATGTTGCATGATCAGGGCCTACCCCTTCACTTGTGGGCTGAGGCATGCAATACAGCAGTGTATGTGCAGAACCGTTGTCCTCACAAGGTTCTTAGCATGAGTACACCAGAGGAGGCTTATTCTGGCAAGAGGCCTGATATTTCCCATTTGCGGATTTTCGGATCTCCTGTCTACATGCATGTGACGAAGGATGCGAGAAGGAAGCTGGATCCAACTGCTGAAGTTGGAATATTTGTGGGGTACACTGATACACCTCACAACTATCGTGTGTATGTGCCAGACAGTCGCAAGACTGTTGTGCGACGGGATATAAAATTCCAGGAGGAGAAAGCCATGCAGTGTTCGCTTGAGAGGGAGCTACACTTGCATGCAGATGAGGAGCTGTTAGTTCCTAAGGAGGAGCTCCCGGATGTGGATCAGCCACAAGAGGAGGTTCAGGAGGTGGAAGAAACCACCCAGGCAGCGCCAACCATCAGAGGGCGCATGCGCACTACAGAAGCTGAGCGACTGGCTCGGGATGCAGAGAAGGTTGTAGGGCCACCTACAGCACAGCGCAGACAGAGACAGTCACCGGATCGGTACACTGGATACATGGCTCTTGTGAGTCAATGTGTTGTGACGGAGCCATCCTCTTTTGAGGAAGCCGTGGAGGAACCCGCATGAGTTGATGCCATGATCGAAGAATATGATTCGATCATCAGGAACAGTGCATGGGAGATTGTCCCAAGACCGGTTGGGAAATCAGTTGTAGGTTCGCGATGGATCTACAAGGTGAAGCAGGCGGCTGACGGGAGTGTGGAGAAGTACAAGGCGAGATTTGTCGCCCGTGGCTTCTCACAGATCGAAGGGATTGACTATGAGGAGACTTTTGCACCTGTCGCAAGGTACTCTTCCATACGGACGATCCTTGCTCTCTCAGCGCAGATGGGGTGGCACATTCATCAGATGGATGTGAAGACTGCGTTCCTCAATGGAGTTATTGAGGAAGAGGTGTACATAGAGCAGCCTGAAGGTTTTGAGATCTTCAGCAGTGAGTCGCATGGGTGCCGACTCAAGAGAGCACTGTATGGGCTGAAGCAAGCACCTCGTGCTTGGTACACTCGGATAGACAGCTACTTCACCGGGCTTGGATTCTCCAAGAGTGAGGCGGATCCAAACCTGTACCAGATTGTGGTGGAGGGGAAGCTGTTGATCATCGTATTGTATGTAGATGATCTGATTTTGACCGGCGATGAGCAGTTGATACTTTCATGCAAGGAGGATCTTGCACGAGAGCTTGAGATGAAGGACTTGGGCATCCTTCATTATTTCCTAGGATTGGAGATTTGGCAGCGCAGCGGAGGACTGTTTGTTTCTCAGGGCAAGTATGCCCGGGAGATTCTGGAGAGGTTCAACATGCAAGGCTGCAAGCCTGTTGACACTCCTCTTCCTGGTGGTTGGAGGAAGGAGGATGCTACTTCAATGGAGGTAGTGGATGCCACTGTCTATCGACAGTTGGTGGGGTCGCTTATGTATCTGGTCAATACACGACCCGATATATGCTATGCAGTTAACCAGCTTTCGCAAGCTATGGTTAAGCCTACCAAGCTCTTTTGGAAGGCAGGCAAGCATGTATTGCGCTATATCATAGGCACATCGGGATATGGTCTATGGTACCGACAGGAGGATGGAGCGAAGCTTTCTGGCTTCACTGATGCAGATTGGGCAAGCAAGTCCAAATCCACCCGGAAGAACACTTCGGAGGAGTTAAAGATTGGCCGGCGTAGTTTCCCGCGCCGCAGTAGCGCAGATCCGTGGCACTCAGTTCAGCAGAGGCCGAGTACATGGCAGCAAGTTTGGCCGCATGTGAGGCTATTTGGATGAGGAAGATCCTCGCAGGTTTGTTCAGGTTGCATTTGGAGCCTACAGTGATCTACTGTGATAACCAGAGCTGCATCAAGCTCTCGGCTAATCCAGTATTTCATGATAGGTCCAAACATATCGACATCACGTACCATCACATCAAAGATTTTGTTCAGCGGAGGATCATGATGCTTTCATATGTTCCCACGGAGGATCAGGATGCCGACATCCTGACGAAGGCGCTCACCAGGAGCAAGTTCGAATTCCACAGAGGCAGGATAGGGGTTGCAGATAATCCATATCTTGCTGAGAGGGAGTGTTGAAAATGCAGCAAGATGATGGAGCTTAATGAAATGAAGTCGCCTTCACTAAGTGGGCCCGCAGGCAAATTCTGGCGCAAAGTCTATTTTTAGACTATGTCTATTTTTAGACATACGGAGCATAATTTGGGAATTCCAGTTGGAGATTCTTGAAGTATGCGACATGTTGGTAAAAATAGATGAGACTCATATTTTTAGGTCCCAGGCTATTTTTAGACTGTATCTCCTAAAAATATGGAAGTCAAATATTATTTACCCTTAATAATATTTTGACTATAAACAGCAGTTTACTCTCTTGGAGCACTTCAGTTCGAGTCATGGAGGTGGCTCATGCAACCGACAGAGGAATCACGTGGTTCCTAGGGTTTGATGGCATCTTGCATGGTTGACTTCAGTTGGACTTCAGTGGCAGAAGTTTTGGAGGAGTTAATGAGACAGATAGTGGAGTTATGTTCTGTTTATCTTAGTTGAACTAGTTGAGATTAGTTTAACTAGCTAATCAATTAGTTATGAGTGGAGTGAATTAAATATTATTTAATTCATTAATTAGTAACTCATTAGTCAAATCAAGAACACATCAGTTCACTACAGTGCATGATCAGTTCAGTGGAGACCAGTGAAAGAGGTAGATGAAAGGGTGAGTAAAGCTATCAGTTGGAGGATCAGTTTTGCATGGGATTTGCATTACACTTGGAGGAATTGTCCATGACAATTGCGCAGTCAAGCCAATGGGATTCGAACTCGACTTTCACAGGCTGTGCCATGATTATGCATGAGAGAGGCAAATAGCAGACAGCAGGGAGTTTTGAACCAAGAATCTGCTCAAAACTAAGCTAGATTGTGTGTGACTTTATGAGAAAGCACTGAAAATTGGTGAGAGTACGTGTCTCTGTTTTGTTACATGATTTCTCCATTATAATATTACCAATAGCCGCGGGTTTTTACTGGTGACTTTCCCCATAAATACCGAGTTAATGTGTGATCGCTTCTATTATTTCCGCATGTGACAATTAATTGTAGATGAGATTATGTGTTATGCATGCAATTCGAAATTGATGTGTAATCGGGTTAATATCCATTGAATAAGTGATTTATTCAGCTAATTTCTACAGTTGATAGGTTGGTGCAGGAAGCTCATGAGGAAGTTGGAGCACCTAGTTTCTCACACAGAAAAAGGAGACCACCAAACATATATACAATATATAGGGAAATCATGTGAGATTTGATTGATTCCGATCCATATTATTTTGAAGAGGATGTTTCCCAATAGGTATGGGTAAATTCCATGGTGTAGCAATATGAATTCATCATCAAGAATGATATTTGGCAAGTTGTTCCTAGACCTGAGGTAAAATATGTTATTGGCTCCAGGTGGGTGTATAAGATGAAGCATGCAGCTAATGGCAGTTTTGAGAAGTACAAGTGCAAATTTTTGGCTAATGGCTTCTCATAGGTGGAGGTGATTTATTATGAGGAGACGGTTTCCCCTGTGGTAATATACTCATATATTAGGACCATACTTGCATTTGGAACACAATTTTGGTGGAGGATCCACCAAATGGATGTTAAGATTTTCTTCCTCACTGGAGTGGTTGAGGAAGATATTTACATTGAGAAACCTGAGGGTTCGAGACATTTATTAGGGAGACACATGTGTGTAGGCTCAAGAGAGCCCTCTATGGTCTCAAGCAGGAACCTCGTGCTTGGTAAGCTTGCATAGATTCTTATCTAAGTGTATTTGGTTTAACTAAGAGTGAAGTGGATGAAAATATCTACTATATTATGGTAAATGGATGTCTTCTCATATTAGTTATTTATGTGGATGATTTGATATTTACAGGATATGACAGATTGATCTAGTCTTGTAAGTAGTACCTTGCAAGAGAGTTCAATATGAAGGATATGCGTTTGATGAAATACCTCTTTGGCTTGGAGGTGTGGCAGGGATATGGAGAGATATTTTTTGGATAGGGGAAGTACACCTCTAAAATCCTTCAAAGATTCCATATGTAGGATTTAAAAATCATGGACACTCCCCTTGGTACTAACTAGAGGAAAGAGGATTCTTCTTTAGGTGAGGAAATAGATGGAACTATCTATAGACGGTGAAGTTCTAAATGTACTTGGTGAACAAAAGGCCCAATATCTTTTTTGTAGTGAACCAGATTAGTCAGTTTATGGTGGAGCCTTCCATGATTCAGTGGAAAGCAACAGAACATGTTCTCAGATACCTCAGAGGCACAATATACTTTGGTTTATGGTATAGGAAGAATGATGGAGTGAAGCTCCAAGGCTTCACAAATGAATATTGGGTAGGGATTCCCTCAGATAGGAAGAGAACATCGAGAGTAGTCTTCATTGTTAGGTCAACATCAATTTCTTAGTAAAAAAAGAAATAAATATCCATATATCACTTGGTTCAACAGAGGCTAATTATATTATTGCTAGTCAAGCAACATGCTAGTCTATTTGGATGAGGAAGATACTAATTTGTCTCTTCAGTTCAAAGATGGAGTCTACATTATTCCACTGTGATAATCAGAGTTGTATAAAACTCTCTGCAAATCCAGTGTTTCATGAAAAATCCAAGCATATAGACATCATGTCCCATCACTTGAGAGATTGTGTGCATAGGAGGATTTCTATGTTACAATACATTCCTACAGAGGAGCAGGATGCAAAATTTTTTGAAAAAGTCTTTGTCAAGAGGCAAGTTAAATTTCCATAGGATTAGGATTGGGGTTGTTCAAAACCCTTTTCTTGCTAAGAGGGAGTGTTAAATTGTAGCATGAAAAGGCTTCATTTGACTTGTGCCTTAATTAAATGAGGAAATTCAAATTTCCACTTTAGTAGGATGAGTTGGTAGGTTGTTAGAAGGAGTGACATGGCCAAATCACTTATTAAGTCATTCAATTTGAGTTTACGGACTAGAAGTTGAGTCGTGTGCAAGTCGATGGCTAAGATCTAGCTACCTAGAGGTGTTATCTTTAGTTAAGGCCAATTATCTAAGCTCTAGTCTACAATAGAGTTAATATGATTTCAATTGAGTAGTTGTAAATATTGTTAACTCACTGATCTCTCAGTTAACTAGTCAATTTATTAAAAATAACCCTAGTCA
Source organism: Pinus albicaulis (assembly GCA_034641835.2). Lineage (NCBI taxonomy): Eukaryota > Viridiplantae > Streptophyta > Pinopsida > Pinales > Pinaceae > Pinus > Pinus albicaulis. The sequence goes on from CM076569.1 coordinate 973,346,870, forward strand.
TGCATGCAATTAGAATTGCCTAGTGAAGTGGAGGAAAAAGGCATAAATGTAATAATTATTGTATATTGGTGAGTGTAAAAAGTTTTCATGTAGCAGGTGAGTCATTTATCTTGGGATTTGTGCAAGGAATTAAGATCTTCCCTATTGTGTAGGAGTAGGAATTACGCAAGGCAATAGGAGGAAGCAAGTGGCCTATTAAGTATTGGCCAGAGTAGACTCAGGAGGAGATTAATATTGTAGTGCATACTGAGCCTCAAGCAATGAAGTTGTCATTGTAATAGATCATTGTTCTCATCTGATTGAATAATTGCAAGTGCTTCTATTTGTTACATGCAATTTTTTCACCATTAGGAAAATTACCGCCAATATGGATCTCTCGCTATATGATGAAGTGTTACAAAGAAACCTCATACAATGTTGGAAGTAAATCAATCCAAAATACAACAATAATATTGAGTTATTTTCCTTTAAAATCTATTTTCAAGCACTGCCACACTTTTCCTAGAAAGTACCTGAGCAAACACAATTATAATCATTATGGCCTGCACAATCCTGCACTCTGTTCTCCATTAAAAGGTGTGACAACCTCTTAACATAGGTAAAAATAAAAATAAATTTCTAGAAGCCTTAGTGGGGAATAGTTCCCAACTAAAAGGACTCAAGATCTTATCTACTTGGGCATCATCCCTTGACTTATGGATCAAAATCCCTCTATTTGTGGAACCCTAATCCCTCTCTTCATGGATATCATCCCTTGAGAAGAGGATCTCAAACCTCTTCCTCTTGGAATATAAATTCAACACAAACCAAAGGAAAAGGGTGGATTTTTTTTATTTAAACTTATGTTGTTAAATTGAGGCTAGAAGCTTGTCACTTAAGGAAGGATTAGAGACTATTGGGAGGAGGTTTCCAACATCAAGGCTAATGTTGTATTTCTCCTTTTACTTCAGTTATAATACAAAAGAGTGTTTCTGATGTATTGTGAGTTCAATATCATGTTCCATTGATAATGATATTAGGTACTAGTCTCCTTGACCACTAGTATAGGTTTTATTGAGTCATTTATATATCATATTTCTTTGATCCTCTGTTATTATTGAGTTTGCAGGTTTGGATTCTAAGCATTAGCAAGCTACATCGAACCATAGTGAGGATCTTCATCAGGCATTTCATTTGAAAGGTATGGATTTCATATTCCAATATTGTTGTTTATTATTCAATAAAGACAAAACTAGGGAAATATTTACTATTTTATCTGTTTGTTACTATATTTAGCCATTGAATCTAGGGAGATCTTGTCTTGTCCACAAGAAAATATTTATCTGCCTAAAAAATTGGCGACCATACTGGGGAACACAATTTTATTAAATGTGCTTTCATGTGCCTTCCACTAGCTTGATTGACTTCAATTAGGTCTTTTAGAAGTTAAAAATTTTAATCTCTGCGTTTATTTTAAGTTTTTCTTGGTTTTCACACTTTTCTTTCAGCAACAGAGCACAAATTGCATAGTTTGTATTTATTAATAGAGCGACGATGCACTGGTGTCAATAGGTCGCATGTGACACACTGAAAAATTGAAATTTTAGGGTTTTTTATCTCTTCTCTATTTTGGTCACTACACAAAGGTTTTCCAATTTATTAGCAGTATTTGGGTTATTTCTGCTTGCATTTTTGCAAAACAATTCCCCCCTCAATCATCGGGGGGCATGAATTGTGTATGAGTGTTACTCACCTTTAGGTGTCAGCTCTTTTGATCTTTGGATTTTTTACGAAATTTCCATTTGGTATCTTTGTTATTGAAATATCCTATTACATTTGATTTCATTTGGGCTGCATATTTTTTGTGAAATTTCCTTTACTTACGCTTGATTGGTTATTTCATTGCATTGGTGAAAGACGATATTGTTTTGCATAAGCATTCTTGTTATATTGTTCTTTTGCTGATCTGGAAACATATTTTGTTTCTTTGAATATTTCTCTTGCAAAATTTACATTTGCATGGTCTTGTCCATAGATTACAGTCACATGATTTTGCATCAAATTGTGCATGGTTTAGAATCCTTTTGGCTTTGTTTGAAGGCGTGTTTATGAATCATTTTTTGTGTTTCAGTGAAATGAAAAATGATGAAGATAATATCTTTGTATTTTTTCAAAAGTGAATGAAATTTCCTCCTTCCCATAAATGGGGTTTCATTGAATTAAAGAAGTGATAATTTCATATTTGTTGCATTAATTTGAATTTGAAACCATTGTACACTTGATCATCATATATTTCAAGTCAACTTTAATGAAAATGCAATAATAAAATCAATAACAATTTACTAAGGTGTTAATTAATCACATTGATATTAGTGGTTCTAGGTTGTTGGGTGGGTGTTATATTCTTTCCATGACTATTCACACGCGCAGGGGGGCCACAGGGGGGCATTAGCCCCCCCTGTCGTGGAGAGGTAGCCCCCCTACATGGGTCCAGGGCAGTGCCCCAATAATTTTTTTTGGACCTTATATTAGGTGAGCGGACCTACCTATGGTTTTATGGATGGGTTTTTCACATGGTTTTGGGCATGATGGTTTTCTGCCCATGGTATTGTGTAGATCCGATCAAGGGAACTATTGTTATGTTTTAATCAAGGGTTAATGGATTGGGGTTTATGAATTCTTCGACATGTATATATATATGTGTTGTAACATTAAAAGGAATAATAATGAAAAATCAATATGGTAGTCCCAGTTTTGGGATTTAGAGGAAAATCTGTGTCTATGTGTTTTATGTTTATATTCTCTCCATTGTTTATTTTTCTGTTTTTTTTAAGAATTCATTTGCAGGTAATTTTTGTATAGGGTATAACCTACATAGGTTAGAAGATATGTTACAATGTCTAAAAACATAGGAGCTATCACTAATTGTCTACGTTACATTCTGTAGGTAGTCAGTATTCCACATACATAAGCATATCGTATTGTTCTCCACGTACCAGGGAAAATTTTATGGATGGAAAATTATCTTGAAGCTTAAAAACATTGGTGAATAGCACTAGTCCTTAATATGAAAACTAAAAAAAAAAAATTTTGATGTATTTGGAAATTTATTCAAATTTATAATGATTTTATATATACTCTTGATATAATTTTGGTTATTTTTAAGGTAAAATAATTTTATATTGTAAAATTTGGGCGACTCATTTTTATAAAAAATGGAAATTGGCGAGTCTTTTTTTTTAAGAAAAATCAGGAAAATTAGCCCACTTGCGAATATTAGCCCTAAAATTTTCCATTCCATGTACCCTCGGGTATATCGGATCATGGAACACCATGTATGAAAATTATATCAGAATGCTTCCTATCGTAAAATACACACTAGACAACACTAACATAGACTGAGTTTCCACGTACTCTTGGGTAGAGTCGAAAGACCCCTTCTAGGTTGCAAACCTACCATAGGTAACTAAGTTAGACACCTTGTTGTTCGTAATACACTAAACACGAAATTTGGGGATATTTCCTGCACATATTGGAAATGGTATTCTAGAATTCACAACAACTTCATAACCTTTTATACCTAGTATCCCATTTTTACTGCTTTTGTTTATTTTCATTGATACCAATTTTGAATTCAACTATCATACATTGTTAAAATTCTTAACTAAATTACATTTTTCAGTAAATCTAGGGTTTATTATGATGACAACAGTTCCAGAATTAACCAAAAAAGGAACCCCTCCTAACGAGGATCGTATTCCTTTTCCTTACTTTGGAAATGTCGGTCTTCTTTATATGGCTATGTTTCCTCTTCCTGGAATATTCATGATAGGTTTACCATTATGGTTTTTTTCAACCTCGTTGGCTTCAAATACCCAAATCGTTTCACCTCAACTGGATACTTCTCCTCAACCTCAACCAGATTTTTTACCTCATGTTGACTCGTTACCTTCTTCACCCATCATGTATTCTACCCTTTCTTCTTCTTCACCTAATGAAATTCCTAATTCTAGTAACTAGGAGGCTAAGAAGAAGAATAAAAGGAAGAAGACGAAGAAGCAAGTTAATAAAGGAGTAAATCAACCAACTATGGTTGTGATGGGTGATAATGTGGAAGAAACCCGCAACATGCATCATAAGCACAAATACCCTTGCAATTTTTTTAAGGGTGAACACCTTCTTATCAATTGTCCTGGTATTCCTAAGGTCTTAGAAGTGTGGTCCCAATATTCTCATCAACTTATTGTTGATTATCAACCAGTGATTCCAAGGTTATAAGGAAAAAGTGTAAAGTTAGGTTTTCTTGTAGGTTATGCGAAGGGAGTCATCAAACTTACCTTTGCCCTCATATGGATGAAGTCTCTAAATTGTTGGAAAAACTTATTGTTTCTCAAAAAAATCTTCCAACTCGTTACTGTAAGCTTTCTCCCAACCTATTGTCACTTGACGAAGTGATTGATCTAATTTCAAGTATAGTCAATCCCACTCTTACATTGCAGAGTGAAAATCATATCACTTTGGTTGATGAACCATTGGTTGATCAAGTAGTTGAATCAATTCCATTCCGATTGATACCACTTTCCCTCTAATTGATTCGATTCTTTGACTAGATCTCATGAATGTTGAGTCGATTCTTTAATATGATCTTGTAAATGAACCTCCATTTCATCTTCCTATTAGTAACCAATAGTCTACTTAGGAAGATCAAATGAAGCTTGTGGGAATGTTCCTCTTCAGTTTATGCATGGGGGAATACCCCTTTGTAGGTTATGTTGGGGGGCATAGAACCTATCTCAAGCGCATTTTTTCTTTGTTTCAAGCTTGTATTGAAAAAAAATCCTATCTCAAGCACAATTTTTCTCTATTTCAGGCTTGTGTAACAATGAAACCACTCTTCAGCATAGTTTTTCTCTGTTTCAAGCTTTTATAAAAATTAAACTGTTGGAAATACTGAGAGGGGGGGTGAATCAGTATTTCTAACAAAGAGCATTAGTTAATCTTCAATTATTATCAGTGTTTGTACAATGATAGCAGCAAACAAAAGGAACACAAATGCACACAATTTTTAAGGTGGAAACCCACTCCAGGACAAAAACCATCTAATGCTTTTCTAATAATTCTTTTTAACTCCAATTGAAAATAAAGCTCCAACTTCCTAGAATCTAGAAAAGCATCCTTCTCCAGCTCCCACTGGATGGACGCTCTAACGCCCGAGATTCTTCAGTAGTCACTGAATGGATGCACCAACACCCAATGAGCTACAACTCGCCCTAGCACCACCCTACCACCCTATAGAAGAATAAAATAAGAATGGACTCTTGTACCAGAGAAAATGGTCCACTTTACAATGATATAGAATTATGTAGAAGAAGAAGATATACTAGACCATAACCCCAAATTTGACACAACCACTGCCTCTTCAACCCTTGGCAGATAGACACTAGTACAATTTGTACAATAATGTATTTACAATGACTAATCACAATGATACCTTTACATTGATTGTATGCAGTGCTGCCCACTTGAAGACTTCATATGATGAACTTATTGCTGCTGTTATGCACCTTGGTTGCTTCTCTTATCATGATACTCTCTGCTGCACCTTTCTTTGCTTTGTTGCCATAGAAAGTCTGGTCCTTTGCAACCCTTGACAACACATGATCTAGCTTTTTCTTGCCTTCTAGGAGCTCGATATTGAATCTGGTGTATCTATGTTATTTCAGATCCTCAATATCTTATTTTCGGTCCTATAGTAGTCCTCTGAGTTTTATTTCCAATGCCACAGGTCTGACCCAATTTGGATTCTTCAAGAGAGAGCAGGCACCAATTTCCTCACACCGCTCTAATTATGGTCTCCACACAGAGCTTAATTTGTGGCGATGCATACATGTCACTGCTTATTCATTTGCTTCTCTTAAAATTGATTGAGAAAAATTAAAGATCTGCAAAATTATCCGTCACTTTTTACCACATTCCAATCCCATATTCTGAGAGAGTTATGATTTAATTTAGCCAAGGTCAATTTTGAGATGAATTTCAGGAGCTCCAGAAACTCCTTATCGCACAAACATTTCAGTCTAAAAATGCTGTGAAACTTGACTGAATTTTATTGCAGCTTCTCAGATTTTGCTCAAGCCATAAAATTTCACTTGCGCCTTCTAGGAAAAATTTGTTTAAAAATGCCAATGATGGCTGACTGCTTTCTCATGATTCTCATGTCAATCTACTTAAGGATGAATGAAGACCACAATATATATGAATTCTGTTGAGAGGCTTCTCATCATGAATGAGGACTAGAGCATAAAAAATATTAATTATTAATTTTTAATGACCCATGCCCCAACCCCATGGGGTTTTAGCCCACTAATTGGGGTACAAACTTCAAACATGAATATCTCTCAAACCGTGAAGAATTACATGGCATGCCATATATCAACGGAAACATCTCGACAAGTAGAAACCATCAAAAACATTATTAACCCAGAATATATTAATTTGGTAGGTAAAAATTCTCATTCAATATTGGGTTAGCCCCTGGTGCTGCTTGGGTTGACATCAATGACAACCGTTGATCAAAAATCTCCCCCTTTGGCATTGATGGCAACACAAGTACTCCCCCTGCGATCATGACACCTCTTCCTACAACATTCTCTCCCCCTTTGACATCAATGGCAAAGGGTAACTCCCCCTGAAACACAACCATCCTGCGGACCTGTACACACTTCCACTCGCGCTGACACATAACCGTCCTGCAGACCTGTACACACTTCCACTCCCCCTTTATATTCTGAAAAAGGAAAATCTAATGAGAACTTGGGAGAATCTCAAGCTTCTGGAAAATATATTCCAATGCTGGTGAATATTTGATATGTGATTCTTTTGGTGCTGCTTGGAATCTTGCTACTTGTCCAACAGCTTGCATAACATCTGGTCGGGAGGCTATTACATATAGAAGACTACTAATCATAGATCTGTACAACCTTTGATCCACATCCTTAGATGAGTCGTCTATGCTCAATTTGCGACCAAGTAAATACATCTTGAAATCACTTTACACCTTTGTAGCAAAATTCTTACTTAGACGATCATCATTGCTATCAATTATTGTATCATCCTCTTTAGCTATTAGACATGCTTTAGTTGCTTCATCCAAAACATATATGTCGTTTGGAGCTCGACTTGCTGTAGCCACAATTTCACCATACACGCCTTTCCTGATTTCACATTTCATGGAGTTGAATAGTATTGTGTGTCCTTGATCACACATTTGTCCAACACTGAGCAGATTGTGATTCATGTTTTCAACCAATAGAACATTCTTGGCTAGAACATATTTGCTTCCGAGAGTGACAGTACCTGATCCTATAACATTTGAAGATCCATCATTTCCAAAGGACACGGTTCCATCCTTCTTCTCTTTCAGAGATACAAATTTATTTCTATCTCCAGCCATATGCGTTGAGCAACCGCTATCAACATACCACACATCTTTGTTCTTTTGAGCCTTGAGAGCGAGAGCACAATTATCATTCTTCTTCTTCTTCCATGTTCGTTCATTCTGTGGCTTCGAAGATTCTTCTGGAGGATTTTCAAGTCTGCAGTCTTTGGCTATGTGTCCAAAGTTTCGGCATTTGTAACATTCAATATTATTTCTTAAATGTTCAAATCTATTGATATTTCGCTGAGCCCTGGGAGGTTCATATTTGACAAATCTCCTGGAATTGTATTCATTCCTAGGGTACGTGCGACATTCTACAGCTTTATGACCAAATTTTCCACATGAATAACAGTAGCCATAAAAAATATGTTGGTACTTGGATGGAAATTTTCGTCGAGGAATTGTCTTCCAAGGTTGTTCTTGCGAATCTTGTCCAATGAAGTCTTCATGCATGTCAGATCTCATAGGTTCATTGTATTTTGTTGTAGAAGGTCCTGCTTTTTCTTCTTTGTAACCGATGCCAATTTTTTCATTGTAAGATCGTTGATTGTTGATGAGGTCTTCCAATGCCCTTGAGCTGTTGGCATAGTTTTGGATAGTTTTTCCTTTCTTCACTTCCTCACGCAACGAGACTACTTGGGCTTCTAATTCTTCCCTTTCTTGGTTGCTTTCTTCCAAATTCTTTTGAATTGACTCTTCAATGCATTTGTGTTCTTCAACTTCAATTTTGAGACCTTGAACTTGTTCTCAAGAGTTTTGGAACGGATCTTCCATCTTGAGATCTTTTATAAGCTTATTGCTTCCTCATAAAATTCATCTATGGTCCATCTTTATTCTTCGTTGTTTGATACCTCTTGCTTATTGTGCTTGGGTTTATTGTGCTTGGCCATAAACAATACTCTCTCATTGGCTTCTTCTTCATTATCATTGTCTTCATCGGATGATGAGCTATCTTCTTTAGAGAGAAAGTTCCTTTTGGATCCTTGCTTGTTGAATTTCTTAAAGCCTTTCTTTCTTTTTGAGTTGCCATTACTTTTTTTTGGACATTTTGCTGCAAAATGCCCAACCTCATTATAGCTGAAACATATCAATGGAAGTTTACCTTTGAATTTTCCCTTACCAATTTGTAGTTTTCTCGTGAAGTAAGCATATTCTTCATCTCAAAGACCTTCTTCATCATCTCCCTTTTCTTCACACTTGCAGGTGCATGTCTTTTCAATTGAAGGTTTTTTATCCTTATTGGTTTTCTTAGATGCAACGAACGCAATTTATAGATGCTAAGCACTCCTCTTCTTCATCAAGTCTCATTTCATGCTATGATAGTTCCACAATTCCTCTTTTGCCGAGTTTGTCCAGACGGTAATCGATTATAAGACCACTTTGGGTTGACCTCCTGTAACGTTCTAAGAATCTTCCGTATAATAGTCTTCTCGTCAAATGGCTCTCCCAATCCTTCCGTAGTATTGGTTATTTCATCAACGTATTGGAAGTATGTAGCAATGTTGCAATCTTCTTTCATTCTGAGTTGCTCAAATTTTTCTCTATAGATTTGAAGCTTTGCTTCTTTGACATTTGAGTCACCTGCATATATATTCTCAAGCTTGTCCCATACATTTTTGGCAGTTTTACAACCCAACACCTTATGATAAGCAGATTCAATAAGTCCACCGACAATAATATTCTTTGCTTTTGCATCATTTACGAAATTCTTCTTACCTTGTTCATTCGTCGTTGATGTAAATCCATTTTGAACAGTGTCCCATACTTCGTAACCTTGCGCCAAGAGATAGACCTCCATTCTTCCTTTCCAAAGTGCATAATTATTTTCACTGAATAGAGGTACACCATTCTTGGTATGCTCCATGACCTCCTTCCAGCTGTTAAACTGCTATTGAAGGAACCAAGCTCCGATACCAATTGTTGGAAATACTGAGAGGGGGGGTGAATCAATATTTCTTTCAATTAGAGCATTAGTTAATCTTCAATTATTATCAGTGTTTGTAGCAAACAAGAGGAACAAAAATGCACATAATTTTTAAGGTGGAAACCCACTTCGGGACAAAAACCACCTAATGCTTTTCTAATAATTCTTTTCAACTCCAATTGAAAATAAAGCTCCAACTTCCTAGAATCTAGAAAAGCATTCTTCTCCAACTCCAATTGGATGGATGCTCCAATGCCCGAGATTCTTCAGTAGTCACTGAACGGATGCACCAACACCCAATGAGCTACAACTCACCCTACCACCACCCTACCACCCTATAGAAGAATAAAAGAAGAATGGACTCTCGTACTAGAGAAAATGGTCCACTTTACAATGATATAGAATGATGTAGAAGAAGAATATATACTAGACCATGACTCGAACTTTGACACAACCACTGCCTCTTCAACCCTTGGCAGATAGACACTAGTACAATTTGTATAATAATGTATTTACAATGATTAAGCACAATGATACCTTTACATTGATTGTATGCAGTGCTGCCCACTTGAAGACTTCATATGATGAACTTCTTGCTACTGTTATGCACCTTGGTTTCTGCTCTTGTCATGCTACTCTCTGCTGCACCTTTCTTTGCTTTGCTGCCATAGAAATTCTGGTCCTTTGCAACCCTTGACAACACATGATCTATATTTTTCTTGCCTTCTAGGAGCTCGATATTTAATCTGGTGTATCTCTGTTATTTTAGATCCTCAATATCTGATTTTTGGTCCTGTAGTAGTCCTCTGAGTCTTCTTTCCAATGCCATAGGTCTGACCCAATTTGGATTCTTCAAGAGAGAGTTATACCCAATTTCTCACACTGCCCTAATTATGGACTGTTTCAGCAGAGTGCACTTGTACGGCGTGCCACGTGTCACTGTTTATTAATTTGCTTCTAAAATTGATAGAGAGAAAATTAAAGACTGTGCACTATCCATCACTTTTTACAGGATTCCAATCCTATACTCAGAGAGAGAGTTATGACGAATTTACCAAGGTCACTTCTTTGAGATGAATTTCAGGAGCCTGCAAAACCCTTAATTCCACAGATCATATCTCCAAAAATATTGTGCAACTTGATCTGAAATTTTTACTGCAACTTCCTCAGGATTTCAGCTTTACCTCATAAAAATTTCAGCTTCTGAGCCTTCGTAGAAAAAAAATTTAGAGCAAAAATTCCACAATGACCTGTTTCAGATGGTCGAATCCCTTACTTAAGGAGGAAATGAAGATCACAATATATATGAATGCTTAAGTTGAGAGGGGCTTCAAAAAGTGAACGTGGGAGGGATTTTAGGAGCTTAGAAAATATTAATTATGACTTTTCAATGACCCATGCCCCAACCCCATGGGGTTTTAGCCCACTAACTGGGGTACAAACTTCAAACATGAATATCTCTCAAACCGTGAAGAATTACATGGTGTGCCATATATCAACGGAAACATCTCGACAAGTAGAAACCATAAAAATCATTATTGACCTAGAATAAATTAGCTTGGTAGGTAAAACGTCTCATTCAATATTGGGTTAGCCCCTAGTGCTGCTTGGGTTGACATCAATGACAACCGCTGATCAACATAAACTTATCTCAAGTCCATTTTGGTTATTTTTTCAATACTCGTTAAAATCATGAAAATATCGAGATTCTTTGCTATATTTTCATGCTCTTAAAACATACATGAAAATTTCGAGTTCTTTCTATCTATTCCTTCTTGTTAATTAAATTTAAATTCAATGATATGAGTACACTTTTATCACTTTTCTAGACTAGTTAAAACTTACAAAAAGGGAACCCCCCTCCACACCTTGTCTCTGATGATTTCCAACCTGTTTATGCAAGATGAACCTTGGGTTTTTTATTCCATCTTCACCATTTGATTGGCTAATCATTCACTTTCACTTGGTGTTTTACCCTTTCCTGAGGTACCACTGTGATGAGTTCTCTTATTAGCCTCCCTCTTAACCTATACGTGTTTTGATAAATTCCATCAAGAATGAAACTAGTTTCTACCCTTTATACCACTCATTCCTCTAGGAGGAGTTTTATTTAAGCTATTTTATGACTCAAAACATGAAAATATTTTTGAGCACACTTGTTTCTTTCGATCTCGTAAAAGGAAATGAAAGGAAGTTTACCTAGTATAAGTTTAACCCTTTTACGGATCAAGTACACTAGTTAAGAAAAGTGTATACTTTAGTAGATCATGGCTAAAAGAGTTCTCTCTTGCATTATTTTACCCTTTTCCGGGCTTGAGAGACTAAATTTACAAAAAAATATAGTTTGGAGTTTACTTAAGTTTTTTTCCTGGCCCCCTAAACATGAAAAACATTGAGCTTCATTTTATCTGGGATCGTTAAAATTTTACAATGAAATAACTACATGAGTTTCATTTTTGTGTCTTTTTAGACTCTTTAAATATGAAAACGACATTGAGCTACCCCTTCATTGGACTCGTAAAATGTAAATAGTCAATCATGATGAGACCAAACCACTCCTTCCTAGGGTTTGTTAAAAATATTCCGAAGTAATCATCCGAAGGATGAGCTTAAATGACAAGCATATGTTATCCTCCTCAAGCTTGCATAAAAATAAAGAGGTGCTTTCTAGTAATGGTGGGGAAAATTGGGAAAGAAACATTTAATTTTTGTATTGTGAAAATTCAGTATGCCCCTCTTAAACATGACACTCCATCACTTTTGTGTTTGGGTTGGAAAATCCATTTGCCTCTCAGTTGACCATACCTTATTGAAAGTCTTAAAATTATTTTTTGGTATTATTTTTCATTCATATGGTACCAAGTCAAAATGTCTTTTCGTCGATATGTTCAACATATGTCCAATCTCTGTCAAAATTACCTTGCAAATCATAACTTTAAATCATGTCCACCATCCCTAAGTCAGTCCTGAATCACTCAAAATTTGTTCTTCAAAACTTGGCATGAATTTCAAGTTGTAGGCCCTCCTGCAACATATTTCCTCCTATCGAGTTCAACTCATTATCTAGGAATTTGATCTAGAAACCTGATTTAGTACCTTGGAGCATGCATGCCTCAATGGCAAGTTTCACATTTTTTACGACATGTTCTCACCACTTACCTTTCGATTAGACTTTTCTATGAGTGTTTGACTTCAATACATCTATTCACACTTCATAGATTGTACCAGAGTACCTTGAGAACCATTTTAATTATTGGTGGTTTTTATCACACCTGTTAACCGTTTACATCATTGGCCGATAATCAGTTGGTTTCTACCATGTTAAACTTCAAGACATTCACTCGCATGGTTAGATCCGTACTATGGATTGATAGAAATGAAGACCAAGACTCTAGATCTAGTCTCATCCATCCAGGCTGTTTGGAGTTTTTTTTTAAATATTCATGATTGTAAATATAGATCCATATTTGATGGTTGTGTCCATAATATTTTTACTATTGACATGGATATTCGTACATTTCCATAGTTATTTGAGAGGCTTGTACTATGGGAATGCCTAACTGAGTGATGATTATATGAAGATATTGTATTGTAATCCTTGATTGTTTGTTTCGGGTCTCCAACCAATTGGTCTCTAATATGAACTTTTCCATGATAAAGCACTTTAGTCCTCAAACAACTTTTCTAAATTTTCACTTTAGGGGGAGAACTATTACACACCATTTTGTGACCATTAGGAGAATGACCAGCAATCTGGATCTCTCATTATCGGATTAAGTGTTCCAAATCAACCCCCTACAATGTAAATCAATCCCAAAGACAACAAGAATCTTGATTTATCTTGCTTAAAAAATTATTTTCAAGCACTGTCACACTTCTCCTAGTCACTACTTGCACAAACAAAATTATAACCATTATATAATACATAATATTGTGCTCTATTCTCCATTAAAAGGTGTGACAACCTCTTAACATAGGTAAAAGCAAAAGGCAGTTTCTAGAAGCCTTGTTGGGGGAATATTTCCCAACTAAAAGGCCTAGCTCCTATCTACTTAGGCCTCATCCCTTGACTAATGGAACAAAATCCCTCTCTTTGTGTAACCCTAATCCCTCTCTTCATGAATCTTATCCTTTGAGAAGAGGATATCAAACCTCTTCCACTTGACCTATAAATTCAACACAAACCAAAGGAAAAGGGGTGGACATTTTTTATGTAAACTTATGTTGTCAAATTGAGGTTAGAAGCTTGTCACCTAGGGAGGATTGGAGACTATTGGGAGGAGGTTTGCAACATCAAGGCTAAGGTTTTATTTCTCCTTTCCATTTAATTATAATACAAAAGAGTGTTTATTTCTCACTATATTTTTCAATGGAGCTGATGTATTGTGTGTTTAATCTCATATTTCCATTGATAATGATATTAGGTAGTAGTCTCCTGGATCACTAGAATAGATTTTATTGAGTCATTTATATATCATATGCCTTTGATCATTTATTGTTATTGTGTTTTTAGGTCTAGCTTTTGTGCATTGGGAAGTTTCATAAAATGATAGTGAGGATCTTGATTAGGAATTTTGTTTGAAAGGTATAGATTTCATATTCCAATACTGTTTTTTATGATTCAATAAAGATGAACCTAGGGAAAGATACTATTTTTTCTATTTGTTACTGGATTCAGCCATTGAATCTAGGGATATATTATCTTTTCTGCAAGACAAGATTTTTCCACCTAACACTATTGTATGTTTTCCATTTTGTGGATTGAGTAGAAGAAATTTGTGTCTATTTTTTTCAATCTGAATCAATTAGCAACTGCAAATTTCGAGTTCTTTCTACAATATCAAATAATTGAGGTTTTTTATGAGTCCTATGCTCATTAAATACATTAAAGTGGTTCATATGGCTACACATGCATCACAAGAACCCATTTAAATTTCAACATGCAATCATATAGATTTTACATTACCATAATCACCACTTTCATTTTATTTGATAAAAAGGATCACATTGCAGATTAAAATTCGCAAAGGAAATTATCCTGTTGAATTTAATAATTTATTGCAACTAAATATGGGTGAGTCATTTTCCATCCAAGCGTAGGCTCAATTATGCGTTAATTTATCTTATATTTGGTCACCCCTAGCCAAACCATGATTCCATCAAGGGAACTTTCTCTTACACAGCAATAGGTGGAAAAATGAAGGTCACTCTTTTTCATAATCAGAAAATATACAAGTTTCTCTTCAACCCCTCTGAGATAAGAGCCTTCTCAAGCCATAGGTGGTTTCTTAATTATTTTTTGTAGCACACGGGATTCCCTTCATTAACCTAGTAGTTTCTTAATGACCCCCTCTCTCAACACATCTGTGCATTTCCTAGTAAGCACCCATTACACATCTCTCTCTTGCAAAACTTAGCTTAGGGCACTTACACTTTATTTTCTTCCTCCAAAAATAGATCTTCATAGTTATACTAACAACCTAGAACATTTTTGGCACAAATTTTCACTCAAATTTGGTCCCCAAAACCATTCGTGTGCATCCCACAATTTTTTCATGCAAATTTTCTTAGTTTCTTCTCTTTGACAAGAGGTTTCATGGGTCAAATCCACAAATTTGTGAGTCAACATAAACGTTTATAGATGGGTACTTTTCCCATACCTTTGAGGGAAAATTGGGTACAAATCCCAACTTTCTCTCATAATTATGGGAATTTGGTAGTACTACTACCAATTCCCTCACCAAATAATTTCTTGGAAGTTGGGAAAAGTGGGTTTTAAAACTTTTAACTTAGCAATAATTTCTTGGCATGGGTTATTTTAGCAAGAATAGTTCCTACCATTTCCCCTTGTCAACTCCTACTCATGGATCATGGTGTAGAATCTCATCTCTTCATTAAGTTGTTCTACATTTTTCATTAATGATAAAATACATACATATTGTTCCAAGTATAACTTGTTCCACATATACATGTAGATACAAGCAACATTAAAATAATTAATTAGAATATTAGTAAGGGATAAGTTGACGGTGTTGGATCCACCAAAATTCAATGGATCTCCCCGATGTGAAGTCCCAATTAGACCTCACACCATTTGGTGTAGGAGTCCCATCTGGAACAAAGGTGTGGTTTCCTTATTCTTAAAGATATGAGATGGTTCTTGCTGTCATCAAGGGAGAGTGATGCCAATGTAATTTCGTAGAGCAAGGAAGTGTGCCTGGTGAGTATATTATTGCAAGTATGTCAAGGTTATTCTACTTAAAAATGGAGAGAGAGAGAGAGAGGTGAGCCTCTAAGGGATAGGCAATAGTACCACTCAGGAAGAGACACACGTGAACCAAAGGATTTTGTTTAACACATAGAAAGATAGTACATAATGAATGTGGCAGTCATTACACACAACGACTTAAGAAATATTTGTCAAGTGTCCTATGGAATAGTCCACAAAGATGTGACAACAATTATGCACACAATAATATGAGAAAGGTATGTCCAATATCCTGTAGAACATTCCACAAAGATGCTACAACAATTACAAACAATACAACACGTTCTCAACAAGATAAGCACTAAAATAACTGAAATAGTTCAACTATATTAGCACATGTGAAAAGAAAACATGAAGTACAAATATCTGCATAATAGTCTTACAAATATGTGAAGAACATGTTGGCCTTGAAAGGCTTCTCTTATTAAATAAAATTTTTGAGACACATGTATACAACGAACATCACTAGCTCAAATAATGAAGCATTGAAGCCACTCCTTGCTCCACAAAAGAACTAGATATTCTCTCTATTTATTTTTTGGTGGAGCCTATTGTCACTCCGCCATATTCCCAAGGTTGAGGAATGAATCCCAACAGAGGTAACCACAAACCAAGATTTTGACTTGATAGCTAGCCCTATCAAGCCGAAGAGGGCTCTCTCCAAAAGGGTCACAGCCAAGAGGGCTGGAGAAGTTAGGGTTTAGGCTAGATATAGAGTTCAAGGGGTTTTTTTGAATTGTTTTGGTTGGGAAATCATGGTATGAAAGAATTATGTCAAGGAAAACTAGGTTAGGGAAAAATATTTAGGGTTGCAAGGATCAATGGGGAAAGGTAGGTATAATGAAAATAACTTGAAGGAAATGGTTGTGGAATGGTTTTGAAACTGTAAGAAAGTTGAGAAAAGAGTAAGAGATGTATTTTTGTCACATAGAAGATAATGAACAAAATATGATCAGTTACCCAAAACAGAGCATGGCAGACATGTATTATGAATTTATAACTTCTAAAAGATCATAATATAGAAATGAAAGTGAACATGAAAAAATTACTTTCAAACATATTATACTGAAGAGGAAACTATGATAGACATTCAATACCACAAGTATCCCATAGATGTAGCTTCAACTCCTCTTTATTATCTTGGCCAAACTGAGTACAGAGTTTCCTTGATCAACTAGAAAAACATCAAATTGGTTCCAACCCTTCACTAGTGTGAAGAAATGAGATAAATAAACATGAAAACGACCTTCACTCATCCTCAGGGGTCGAATCCATGAGGTGAGTAAGTTTTTACACAAAAATCTGAACTGATAGCTAGAGTATAGGATGGTACAAGTGACTCATTCCTATTTCAAGTGAACTGATTCATTACACCTCATTTGCTTGATTTACCTAATGTATTTACCCTAGTAAATAGTAAAAACATGATAAATTCATTTAGTTTCATCATTTACATAGGTAAAATCATCATTTCCCAAGATAAAATCAAAACTGGAGTGAAACTCAGAAAATTTCAGAAGACTGCCAAATGCGCCATCTTCCTGTCAAACGCGCCCTATCTGTTCAAGGCTAAATTTGGTTGCCTTCATGGTGTCCAAATTTTCTCCAAGATGGATTTTTGGAAATTCCTTCAAGTCTACTTTCCAGAGCTACCTTCATTTTGAAAAATGAAGTATGTTTTCCCTTTCAAAAATCACTTCTCCCGAGACTGATAAACGCGCAGCTCCCAGGCCAAAAATGAGGCAGAAACATGGTTTTTTGATGGTTTTTTTCCTTTTTCACTAACCAGTTTTCCTTGAAATGTTTAGAAAATGCAAAAGTTTCATGTACTTATCATTTTTAATCTACTATTGGTGTCCATTTGCGAATTAGACGCCCCAAAAAAGATCTCATCACCCTAAGTGTTGCGCATTTGACACTTTGATTGTGCTGAAAATATCCTCAAAAACAAAGAATTTCAAAAATTTGCAAAATTTGCCCAAAACTTGTCAAAATTGGTGGGAAGATGGATTATCATGTGTTTCAGACATGGAGTGTTACCTCAACAAGTATGTCTAGCCTCCTTTTCTCCTCTTGCTTGGTCAAGGCTTCAATTTTTGCATGGGCTCTTTTGAGCTTGGCCCTTGCAATTTTATTCCTCATGGAATAATGCTTTTCCATCCTTCTCTGAATATCATTATCCTTTTGAGCCTTGGATAAGAGTTTCTCCAAGTTTTGGTTTGCTATATCAAGCCATGATTCTCTGTTCTCACTGATTTCTAGGGGAAGTTGTTCATCTAGGGTTAGCTGGTCAACCAGCTCAGCTTCCCTTTGTCTCTCTAGGGCTAGAGCTCTTTTTAGCCCTCTAGTCCTAGGTCTATGTCTTGGAGGCAGATCCCCCTCATCATCAGGCTCACCAAACTTCTATAGTGTCTCTTCAAGCAAATATTTAGCCTTCTCTGCTTCTCTTTGTGTCTTGATGCATTTCACTTCATCAATGGTGTGTTTGGTCTTCACTGCTAGTTCTCTTGTTTGAGAAAGTTAATAACAAAATTGGACCTTTCAAGATTATCTTGGAGGTTTCTAATCGTGTCTTCCTTCTCTTGGATGATCAAGCAAGGATCATTATCAATTGTGTCCAAGTTTACAAGTTCAAAATCTTCCTCTTTCTCATGGAGGCCTTCCTCTTCATGTATGTCCACCTCTACCATATTTTCCTTGTATTTGTGTACCTTATTTGTTGGTGAAGAAGGCAGGTCCCCTCACAAAATATGTGGAGAAAAGACCCACCTATGACCTCTCTGATAGGTATGTGCCAATGTGTCCAAATTAACCCTCTTAGGCTCGCTAATTTCACCTCTGTTAGGTGATCCAGTCTCAATGTGAAATGGAGATGAAGGTGGTGAGGTGGATGAAGGAGATTGATCTGGTGATGATGTATGAACAATAGGTTGATATGGAGGTATGGATGTGGAAGGATGAGATGATGAAGGTGCATCTTGGGCATGTTGAATAGGTGAGACACTGAAAATTTCATTGGATATGAAGGTGTCCCATGTAATGTTTAAATGATCAAGGTGATGAAGGAATATCATCTTGATGAGGGAATGATGAAATACACTTTACATTTGATGATCATAAACTCTCTTTTGGGCAATAAATTCCATCTTCTCAATGCTCCGATAGAGATAGTAAGGTATATTAAGCATTATGACTCTTGTATAGTGCATGAGTAGTCAGATATGATAGGAGTAGAGTTTAGAAAACCTACCCTCACAAGTAAAGTAAATCATAATAATTTTCAACATAGGGAAATATATATATAGGAGATAAGAGAAATGAAAACTCCTCTTTCTCTCATTCCTGTACCTTGGTTTAATATATGGCTCATAATAAAACTGATTCAAATCTCCTTACTTAAACCATTTTTCTCCAATGTTTGGGATCTCAGTAGCAACTGATATGATGGTAGGGGACACAATGAAATTAATTCTAGCAATGGTTACATGGTTGTCATGAAGGTTGGAAATGAATAATTTGAACAACATAGGATGGTATTGAACCCCTTTTACTTTATCACAAAACTCAAAACAACCTACATGCTTAAATCATGTCACGGTGATGGGAGATGCCATGAGTTCTTTGGTATTTGTTGGTTCATGTCTAATAAATCTCCCTCATTTTTTATATGACCTTATCTCCTGTCTTTCTTCCTCCTCACTATGAATTTTTTTTTCCTCTTTTTCCATAATGTATTTAGTGTCAAACCCTAGGGAGAGATGGAATTGAATGTGAGTGTACGAGGTGAGGAAATTTGAGGAGATAGGAATAGGGATTTGTAATATGAGGGAGGTGATAGGGTAGTGATTATGAGGTGTTTTAAAATAGGGGATTTAATTGTAGGTAGGGTATAGGGAGCCTAGGTAAATGAAAACCTAGGACTTAGGGTTTTGAAGGATATGATAGTTTAGGGAAATAAATATCAATGTAGGAATTTGGGAAAATGTCTTAGGATATGAGGAATGGTATATGAAGGCTAAGGGATTGAAATTTGAAGTGTAAATTACGTATTAATGAAAACTAGGGTTTTGAAATAGAAGCATACACAAAATTCCCGTAATAAAAATTCACACATAGAAATGACATTTGATAAAGTGGAGTAAATAAAATTTGTTACTTACTGGCTTGTTGGAGTCATGGTGAATCACTTTTGAAGAACTGGAGGTGAATTTGGGAATTTTTGAGGTCTTGCAGACAATTTTTTGAGGAAACTGGGTAAACGCACATCACCTCTGGCAAACACTCCCTCCTCCTGACAAACGCACAGTGCCATTAAGAAATGCACTGCACTTTCAGCCAAACGCGCAGCGCCACTGGCAAACACGCCCTATGACCCTGTTTTGCACAATTTCACCCTAAAACTCGAAAATTTCTTCTTTATTGAGTTTGTTTGAGGTTGTATGAAGAAAATGAAATTTGATTTGATGTGTTGAGGGCTTTTATACTTAAGTGGATTTGATTTATGCTTTTAAAACCCATTTTCCTTATGTTTCACTTTATCTTTCAAATTTTCAAAATAATGCTCTTTAACTTTTGACTTTTTTTTTTTTGCAGGTTGATCAGTTGATGGAGTTCGACATTTATTTCCTTCATTTTGGCATGAGTGCTTTGAGTTGATAGCTAGGGAGTGAAAATATTACATATAGAAAACATAAAATTACATAGAAAATTAAAAATAAATTACATCTTAGTTTTCATATCAAAATGACATTTTGATATGAAAATCTTAGAAAATAAAAATTACAAATTTAAAACTATAATGTTTACATATTGATGATCTTCGTAGATGGAAATAGAATGTCATTGATTCACTATCACATTTGTTTTTTTCAATTTATTGGGATGGAATGATGCATTTTTGGACCTTGAAAAACAAAACCCTAATGACCTAATGAGACCTTGAATGACCTAAATGTCATAATTGACTTTGACTGAGGTAAGACATGATGAAATGAGATTTTCATAGGTGCTACTATGCTCAACAAGACATTAAGGTGAGTCAAAAAATGTGATTTTCTGAGGGAGAGTAAGGTTTTATTGAGTATGGCTACCATCAGTGAAACAATTTTTAGCATGATCTAATGGAATGATATAAAAATTTCAGAGTGGGACACCTAAAATGAGAATTAAAAGAGAGATTTTGATCACTGATGGTAGAATGCATATTCTGACACTAACAGAGCCAAGGTGAAAAATTCCTATGCTCATACAATGAGGGAGTATATATAACCAAGGGTGACTCTTTGAATACCCTCTTGAATTTTTGACTTCCCATGACTTTTCCACTTACATGACTCTTTACATTCATGTGTGTCATTTGGACTTCCACTTTACAATAAATTTGTTTAAAATGGATATAATATACAATAGTGATGTGGCGACA
Organism: Pinus albicaulis; assembly: GCA_034641835.2. Lineage (NCBI taxonomy): Eukaryota > Viridiplantae > Streptophyta > Pinopsida > Pinales > Pinaceae > Pinus > Pinus albicaulis. Next base: position 973,367,901 of record CM076569.1, read on the forward strand.
TGACCACTCATGACATGACATGAAATGACACTGCTGATATGGACTACTTAATGATGTGGAAATTTCAATCCATTGTTGTTGCTGAGATTTAAGTGTCTTCATGAAAGAGATCTTCATCACTCCTTCGCAAGCCTTGATGGTCGGGAGTCTTCAATGATATCAAGTCTTGAAAATGGTCGCAAATTAGTGTCCTTTCGATTCCCTAAATCAATCATCTTGTAATTCCCATGCAAGAGATTATTTGGTCATTATTCCTTCCTTCCTTTCTTCCCTTATCATCTCGCCATGACTTGATGGAGAACCTATTCCTGCAATTCACTCATGACGAGATGACATCAATCCCAAAACCCCTAGTATAAGATGATGCATTCTAATCCATTTGTTGAGCCTAGGACAAGTGACAGGATGGGAAAGGAGGCTTAGTGACTATGCAGCTGCACAGTTCATACAGGCAAGGGGAACCCCTAATCCTTGATACCATGCAGTGTGCAGTTCAGGTTGGGTTGAGGGACATGATTGCGCAGTTTCCGGAGTCAGAGGGGGCATACAACAAGGATTAGAGATGGGGAAGCCAACTTCGTAGTTTAGGAATTCATGGAGGCCTGGGTGACTGCACAATGCACATTTATAAGGATCAAGGGATGAGATTGTGTCTTGATGTTTTGAAGTGCATAGTTCAAGCTGAGCTAGAGGCCTCAACTGTGCAATTCAGGAGGTGAAGGTCGAGTGTTGGTCACCAAAATTGTGGAATGAGGCAGTTATTGTGGATAAATCATTACGCATGTTGTAGTTCCAAGAAGTAAGGTCATAACTAGGGGAATGAGACTACACATTTCTCAACTCAAGGGAGGTCCAGAGAGGCTAAGTCACTTAGCCAGGAAGTTTTCCATAAAATAACTAAGTGAGGGATAGGAGAGATTGATGTGAGAATTGATATATTTTGATTGTGATCACACACTGAGCATACTTGACTACTCAAGCAACATAGATCATCTAATACATATAGAAGAATATTTATCCACTTTGTGAGAGCTTTGTGACCAGTTATGAAAAGTGTGACATGAAAGATACACTTTGCGACGACCGTGACGACACTTGTGTGACAATGTTCATAAACTTGGAATTGAGTGCAATGGGTACGTACATAGTTATAAAAACTCATTTACACAAATATGACCTCTTGGAATCATTGGAACATGCTCATACATTCACTGTAGTAGCCGACATTCCAAAGGCAACACTTTTCCTATATTTCGAAAGGGATCACAAAAGCAATAGAATTAACCTCAAATTTTGTGACAACCATAAACAAGACCAAGGAAGGCTCTGAAATTTGGGGTATAAGCCAAAATTTTGGAGGGTGTTTACAACACTTGATGACACACTGGTAGGATTCTAGCTTCTCTGCTTTGGTCAACTTCCTTTATGTAGGGCATTGGTTCTTTAGGGAGTATTGATTCATCATGAAGATTGATTTGGTTTCCCACTTACCCCGTGAATAGGACAATTCCCCATCATGTCACCTCGATTTAATTTCGACAAATATTTAGCTTTCTCACAAAGTTTCAAACAGGGGGAGGGTAATGAAGCTTGTGAGTTTAATATTTTCAGAGTATAAGTTTTCATCTCTGGTATTGATCCGCTACCAGCAGGCTAGAACAGTACCCCAATGATCACTTCATGAAAGAAAAACATTGCTCTGCTACTAGTGAGCCTGAATAGTACCTTGACAAAGTTTCTTACTTCAACTCTATGCGCAAGAAGCCTTTATCTTCTTTTGTCCTTATTTATTATTTTAAAATAGGACTGTGCTTTGGCACTTATTTATTTTGGGAAAAAGAGGGATCCTGGCTTATTGAGAGCAAGAGAGGTTTTTCCTTCAGATAAGTATATAAATTCCTCTGATTTAATTTTTCTCGTTTAGATTTTCCCCTCCTACCCTTTTACTCATTGGATAAGCATGAAAGAAAAAAAAACAAAAGAATTGAATATGGGCATAAGGTTTCCCGGGTAGACACGAGTTCATGGTTATCAAAAGACCCTCATTACAGATAGATTGTATTTTCTGTTGGAACTTCATCTGCCAAAATACATAACTAACACAAGGAGTAATAACCAACGACTAACCAAATGTTGAAGTGTCATAAGGCTCCTTAGACGTCAGCCACACACATTATCCCAAAAAAAAACACGAGGACAATACTTTATTAACAAAAGAGATAAAACATGAAACAAAGTATAAAAAAAATGAAAACAAGAAAAAAGAGGAAAACATACTATGTACATAGTGTAGGGTGCAACCCCGAGTTGTATTGAAATTAATGCTTGAGATCTTGGCCATTGACAGGGAGAGAATCAGTCTTCTTGTCATGTGTTTGAAGATAATCTGTGTGTTGGCCAAGCTTCTCATGTATAGTGAATGGTCCAATCCACATGAGGGATTGAAATTTAGTGTGTTTTTCTTTGTCCTCATGGGCTTTATCCCATTTCAATACTAAGTCACCCACACTGAAGAAGTTCTTCCCCGAAAACTTCTTGTCAAACAACCTCTTGATACAATTTTGATGGAGTAAGAAATTTTATTTGGCTTTCAATCTTTCTTCCTGGAACTTATGAAGGGTATCCATCCTATGGTGTACTAAAAAACATGGCTTTTCTTTGGACTCTTGGGAAAGTTGGAGAGTTGGCAAGTAAATGTTGGGAGGGAGGATGGCTTCTTTTTTGTACACTAGGAATTATGGGGAGGTATTTGGGGAAGTATTAGGCGTAACTCGGTCAACCCGTAAAGCATTCACCAAAGTGGAGTGGCAAATCCTTTTCTTATACAATATGGTCTTCTTGATGATGTGAATCAAATTATTATTCATGGATTCATCGAGACCATTCCCCTAAGGGTAATAGTTAGAAGAATGATTCAACACTATACCATTTTCCAATGTAAAATCATAAAGCTTGAGTGATGAGAAATATGTTTCATTGTAAAAAAAAAGTGACGTAGGAACGCCAAACCTAGAAATGATGTTCTGTTGCAGGAAACTGGTGACTTCCTAGTCATTCACTTGTTTGAGCATAACTACTTTTTTCCATCGCGTGAAGTAATCTTTAGATGTAAGAATATAGCAATGTTGCTTCGATGAATGTGGAAATATCTCACCAATGATATCTAAGCCCCATTGTTGGAATGGTCCTTCTACTGCAATGGGTTGTAGTTGGGCAACTGACTTCTTATCCCTACCGGCACCCCTTTGACATACTTGAAATTTGTAGACATAAGCATCGACGTCTTTGAATAGTATGGGCCAATAGAAGACGGCCCACATGAATTTATTTGATGTTGTGTTTCTCGCAAAATTCCCTCTGGATGGTCCATCATGGAGATTGTGTAATACCTTCTATGAATCGGGTGCATCCAAACATCTGAGTAGTACTTAGTTATGGTGCTTTCTAAAAATCACTCCATGAACCAACTAATATGATAAAGCCTTTACTATTAGTGCCATCTTCTGTCGTGCGTAAAAGTGGTTGGGAACATTGCCATGATCAAGGTATGGACACACATTTGCGTACCAAGTGTTTGTGCTGATAGTGGGGGTGGTTCGCTATACATCATACATATCAATTTCTTGCTCCCATTCTGAGTGATCTTCTTCTTCTTTTGCATCTATTGCTTCTTTTGCGAGTCGAAAGAAAACGTGGCCCTTAATTGTGTGAACTGGTTTGATTTCTAAGTCATTAGATGAAATTTTAGCCTAAAATTGCCCATGAAATTTTAACGTACATCATATGTAAACCAATCAAAATCCTTTAAATTTAAAAAGAGGTACATGTATATATTTTGGAGGGAAAATAAAAAAAATAACTTTTTTGATGTATTTTTCACTTATCTCCTTATATGTTTACTCAAATTTCAAGTGTTGACACTTGTTGGATGTAGAATTAAATTATGCATCCAATGATTACCCATTATGCATACTTTTGAGAAGAACCACATGGGTAAAAAATGAAGATACATTAAAAAAAACATGTTGAATAAGTTCTTTTAATGCATCTTCAATTTTTATCAATGTGGGACTTATCAAAAATATACATGGGTACTCGTTGGATACAAAATTTAATTCTACATCCAATGAGAGTCTAAATTTTAAATTTGAGTATACCTATAAGGATATAAGCAAAAAATACAATGAAAAAATTAGTTTTCATCTTTTCCCTTGAAAATTCATAACTATTATTTTATTATTTTTCATTAGGAGGCCACTTTTAGGCTGAAATTTCCTCTAATGCATACTCTTGCAAACCAGTCATTTAGTTCTCCCTTATTCAACCCAAATCTTACTGAACAAGGAGTGATTTGACGATTGGTTGTAGGATAAAGATAATACAATGATTCTTCAACAGATAGGGCCGAAATTGTTTTACAGCCTTGTATATTGCGTAAGATTTTTTTTCCATGGTGGGGTAGTTCAGCTCAGGTCCTTGTATACTTTCACTCATGAAGGAAATTTTCCGCTCACTATTCAGATTATCCTTTTTTGTAAGTACAATGGAAATATATGTGTCAAAAGCGAAGGTGTAGAGAAATAAATCCTTGTTGAAATCTGGGTTGTATAGTGCAGGTACTTCTGTGATTTCCTATTTGATACGGGAGAACGCATCCTTTTCCATTTTTTCCCATTTATAAACAACGTCCTTTTGTATCATATTTTGTATTGGTTTGACAATCTAATCATAGTTGAAGATTTTTTTTTGGAGGAAGTAGATATTCCCCAGGAAGGAGTGCATGGCTTTCTTATTCACTGGGTAGGGAATCTATATGATTGCTTTGACCATGTTCGAGTCTACCTTAATCCCACCTTTTGCGATAATGTGCCCCAAGAGGTTACCCTTATACACTGCAAAGATGCTCTTCTTCGGATAAAGCGATATACCGTATTTGCGACATCACTCAAAAATTTTCTTCAAGTGGCGTATGTGGTCTGACCTTTGTTTGGAAATTATGGTTACATCATCTAGGTAGACCGCCATGCACTGTCTGAGCAACCCATGGAATGTGATGTCCATGGCTCGTTGAAAAGTAGCACCATCGTTAATCAACCAAAATGGCATTAGCTTGAAAGTGAACATTCCCCACTTCGTTCGAAAAGTAGTTTTGAGTCTGTCAAGTTTTGCAACCAAAACGTGGTTGTATCCCGAATACCCATCCAGCAAAGAGAACATATCATACCCTAATACTATTTTTAAAATTTGTTCCATGGATGGCACGTGGTATTTATGTCGTGTTAGATGATTCACGTGTCATAAGATTTAAGCTCATCATAGGTCCACACGAATACATATCGGTACAACTTGAATAGGTGCATGAATAATTGTCTCTCTTGTGGTGTGCAACAAGTACCAAGGTTAACATATTTCATATATTTATTTGTTTCCAAATTGATCTACTCATGTGACAACGTGGAACTATGAGTTTTGGTGTTTTCAGGTCCTCAGAAGTGATTGTGCCAGTCATATATATTTTCCAAGCTACGCCCTTGGGGATGAGGTTTCCTTTATTCTTATTGGTTGCCTCCTGTTATGCTTCTTCATGCTCGTCCTTGTCGATCACTATGTCCTTGAACATGTCAACGCTTGCCATGAAATGAAATATTTTCTAGTCATCATAAAAAAAAATGAAAATTACTGACATTATCTGGGATGGATGGTTTATAAATAATTTCAACAAAAAAACCATCCCTTAATTGTGATAAACAATCAACGGAATTAGCTAACGTGTCAACAACTACTTTTTTTATTCTAGGAAGAGAAATAATATTGAAATCTTGGAAATGTGAAATTAAGTTCCATACCTCTTGTTGATATCTCTTTATATGAGATGAAACACAATGAATGTTATTGCGTACCGGTCGTACCATTATTTATAAATCACCTACTACTTTTGGGGACGTGACATTCCAGTCCATGGCTCTTTCTAAGCCTAAAACGGGTGCCTCATATTCAACGATGTTTTTTGTGCACTCGAAATCCAAGCGGCTTTAGATAAAGTATTTTATTCGCATTGGGTCTACTAGAACGAAACCAAATCCCAATCCATCGTTGTTTTTGAACCATCAAAATAAAGAGTCTACAATTCATATGTACAAGGGATGTGAGCCACACTAGGGTTGTGAGCCACACATAATTCATTTGCACCAGTTGGGCTAGGAAGGAGCTCCAACTATGTTTCTGGTGAGAGTGGGTATGGTTGTGCGAGACAACACCCCATTTGTGTTTCTAGGAAGTAATTTATGAACACAAGTTTTGCGAAGGCCATTAGTTCATTATGCTTGTTCAAGGGGGTCACATTGTGTTTCATGTATCTCTCTAATTTTACTCGAATATGGTTATCTTTTCCCTGATACAAAAGCCATAGGTGAGACCAATGTGTAGAAAAGTATCCTTGCAGTCTACTCGATCAATCTCTACTCAACAATAATACATATGCTTCTGGTATGTCCAAAATTACTGTGTTTATGCATTGGTGAACCTATTTTTTGGATGATAAGCGAATGATCACATCTTTGAGTTCATTGATCGCATGGACCAGAGTTTTGTCTAGTTGAATAATCTGTGCATAATTTTTTCTCCAATTTCCATTGATTTTATTTTCTATAGATAATGGAATTACATTTACTGATGCACCATAATCAACCAAGAAATTTTGTACACTGAAATTAAAGATTTAAAAATCTAGGAGAAAGGGTGGAAAAATAGTGTTTACTTTCAATGATAAAGCATGAAGTATTGATTCGAGAGAGCCAGAGGATGTACCTGACCCCTTGTTCGAAGGGGGGAGATTACATGCGGAGGAGTTTCCAAGTGCTCGTAACAGAATGTCTCGCTGGCTTGTGATATTTGTTAACTAAAACAGTGATATGTTCACACTAGACTTCTTCATATCTTCCATATGTTGTAGTCCATAGTGGGAAGGAAAATCGTAGTGTCCAGGGAAGTAACTGGATTTTGCTAATACTAACTTCCCGGACTTACTCTGAGTGTTTCACGCTGAGTTGACTAGCGGTTTGATTTTCCTCAGAAAGGCTTCTTTGAGTTTCTACTTCATCAATTTTATTTTAATAGTCGACCCTTAGCTTCTTAAGTTGTAACTTTTGGGTTGCTTCTAGGTCAAGGGGTCACTCAGAGGTTGCTTCTTAGTTGTATTCTTTTGGAAAATGAGTATGCAATTGAACATGTTCATTGCATGCCCAACACTTCGAATCCCATTAGGTGCAAAATATTGTTCCTTTTCTTCTTCTGGCTCTATTTGTTTGTCAGCAAGTACTATTTCACAAAAATAAATAGTAATAGAAGTCATGGTGTGATTCCATTGTGGGCATGTTTTCTCAGAATGGTAATCTTGATGATATGAACAATATTCAAACATGCCCATGTTGTCAAGGTTCAATGATGCATTGGAACTCTGCACATATTTTGTCGGTTGGTTAGTGTTGTTTCTTGTATTCGCAGTTCTTCTCAGTAGGTTGAATCGTGGAGGCTTGCTACTTCCAGTGGCCCCACTTGACCTTTGTTTAAGGTCTGCCAATTCATTTGACAGGTTGTTCACCAAACGGGTCAAGTTCTCATCATACGATTCCTTCTCCTTGGCCTTGTTTACCAAGGCCTAAGACCTTTTACCTACGTCATTTGAGTCCTTCGTTGATTCATCATTTGTGCTGACTCCAATTTCCTACATGTCCTTCTCAACCACGATCGCTTCTTCGAAATTTTCTGAAAGTGACAATTTCATAGTTTGCTTTACAAACTGCACAATGCTTGTTGGCAAGGCAGAGGTATAATATTATTTTGTGATGGATTCACGAGGTTCCATGTCTTCCATAAATATGTTCAAGACACGAATGAACCTATTATTTAAATATATTACCTTCTCTTTTGGATCCATATTTAGACTACCCAACTCTTTCAAGAGCATGGCAGGGGTCTTGTCATCAAGAAACATTTTCTTAAATTCCCTCCAATTCTAGATGGAGTTTTGGGGTAGACTGTGGTACCACAAAATTGATCTACCATCTAATGTACATGGAAAAAGTTTGCATGTAACATCATCGTATTATACCTCAAGTGTTTACAGATTTAGGTAGAAATTGTCCAAGTACTGGTCTTCTACTTTAATTGATCCTTCAAGGTCATATTTGTTATCGTTGGAAATACTGAGAGGGGGGTTGAATCAATATTCCTTTCAATTAGTATTATTATTAATATTTTATAGCATTATTTAATCTTCAATTATTATCAGTGTTTGTACAATGATAGCAATAAACAAAAGGAACGCAAATGCACACAATGTTCAAGGTGGAAACCCACTCCGGGACAAAAACCAACTGAATGCTTTTCTAATAATTCTTTAATATTCAACTCCAATTGAAAATAAAGTTCTAACTTCCTAGAATCTAGAAAAGAATTCGTATACAGGTCCCACTAGATGGTTGCTCCAACACCCGAGATTCTTCAGTAGTCAACTAAAAGAATGCCCCAACACCCATTGAGCTACAACTCACCCTAACACCACCCTACCACCCTGAAGTTTTCACAGGCTTGAACCTGTTGGTGACTTCATACACCAGCCTAGCACGAGCCTACCACCCTATAGAAGAATAAAACAAGAATGGACTCTAGTACCAGGGAAAATGGTCCACTTTACAATGATATAGAATGATATATAAGAATAAGACACACTAGACCATAACCCCAACTATGAAACAACCACCTAATGATGATCCTAGACCTCTCAACACTTCCTCTTCAACTCTTGGCAGATAGACACTTGTACAATTTTACAATGATGCATTTACAATGACTTAGTACAATGATACCTTTACAATGATTGTATGCAGTGCTGCCCACTTGAAGACTTCATGTGGTGAAATTCTTGTTGTTGTTATGCACCTTAATTTCTACTCTTGTCATGCTACCCTCTACTTCACCTTGCTTTGCTTTCATGATTTATAACTTTTGGTCCTTTACAGCCCTTGAAAACATGCGATATAGCTTTTTCTTGCCTTCTAGGAGCTCGATATTGAATCTGTTGTATCTATGTTATTTCAGATCCCTAATATGTGATTTTTTGTCCTAGAGTAGTCCTTTGAGTCTTATTTACAATTCCACAGGTCTCACCCAATTTGGATTCTTCAAGGGAGATTTATTCCCAATCTCTCACAATGCCCTAATTATGGAATAGTTCAGTAGAGCGAAATTTTATGGTGTGCCACATGTCATTGTTTCTTTATTTGGAAATGAAATTGATAAAACAAAAACTACAGTTCGTGCACTATCTGCCACTTTTTACAAAATTCCAATACGATACTCAGAGAGAGAGTTGTGACGATTATCCCAAGGTCACATCTTTGAGATGAATTTCAAGAGCCTGCAAAAACACCGACTTCCACAGATCATATCTCCGAAAATATTGTGCACCTTGATCTGAAATTTTTACAGGAGCTTCCTCGGGATTTCAACTTCGCATCATAAAAATTATGTTGTTCCCTTTAGATATAGAAGAATTATTTTGATGACAATAATATGTGATTCTTTTGGTGCTGCTTGGAATCTTGGTACTTGTCCAACTGCTTGCATAACATCTGGTCAGGAGGTTGTTACATATAGAAGACTACCAATCATAGATTTGTACAACCTTTGATCCACATCCTTAGATGAGTCGTCTATGCTCAATTTTCAACCAGTTAGCATCGGAGTAAGGATGGGTTTGCAATATTCCATTTTGAATTTCTTGAGCATTTCCTTGATGTACTTGGCTTGACATATAAACATTCCTTTCTCTTGCTGAGATATTTGAAGCCATAATATGTATGTCAGCTCACCAAGTAAAGACATCTCAAAATCACTTTGCATATTTGTAGCAAATTTCTTACTTAGTCGATCATAATTGCTACCAAATATTATATCATCCTCTTTAGCTAGTAGACATGGTTTAGTTGCTTCATCCAGAACATATATGTTGTTTGGAGCTTGAATTCTTGTAGCCACAATTTCAACATACTTGCCTTTCTTGATTTCACATTTTTTGGAGTTGACTAGTATTGTGTGTCCTTGATCACACATTTTTCCAACACTGAGCAGATTGTGATTCATGTTTTAACCAATAGAACATTCTTGGCTAGAGAATATTTTCTTCCGAGAGTGACGGTACTTGATCCTACAACATTTGAAGATCCATCATTTCCAAAGGACACGGTTCGATCCTTCTTCTCTTTCAGAGATAAAAAATTATTTCTATCTCCAGTCATATGCGTTGAGCAACCGGTATCAACATACCACACATATTTGTTGTTTTGAGCCTTGAGATCGAGAGCACTATTATCAATCTTCTTCTTCTTCCATGTTCATTCGTTCTATGGCTTCGAAGATTCTTCTGGAGGATTTCAAGTCTGCAGTCTCTATCTATGTGTCCAAAGTTTCGACATTTGTAACATTCAATATTATTTATTAAATGTTCAAATCTATTGATGTTTCGTTGAGCCCTGGGAGGTTCATATTTAATAGATCTCCTGCAATTTTATTGGTTCCTAGGGTATGTGTGACATTCTACAACTTTATGACCGAATTTTCCACATGAATAACAATAGCCCTAAAAATTATGTTGGTACCTAGATGGAAATCTTCGCCGAGGAATTGTTTTCCAAGGCTGTTCTTGTGAATCTTGTCCAATGAAGTCTACATGCATGTCAGATCTCAATGGTTCATTGTATTTTGTTGTAGAAGGTCCTTCTTCTTCTTCTTTGTAACCGAGGCCAATTATGTCATTGTAAGATCGTTGATTATTGATGAGTTCTTCCAATGCCCTTGATTTTTTGGCATAGTTTTGGATATTTTTTCCCTTCTTCACTTCCTTACACACCGAGACTACTTCAGCTTCTAATGCTTCCATTTCTTGGTTTCTTTCTTCCAACTTCTTTTGAAGTGATTCTTCAATACATTTGCATTCTTCAACTTCAATTTTGAGACCTTAAACTTGTTCTTGAAGAGTATTGGAACGAATCTTCTCAGCCTTAAGTTCTTTTATAAGCTTGATTGCCTCCTTAGAAAATTCTTCTATGTTCAACCCTTCTTTTTCGTTGTTTGATACCTCTTGTTTAATGTTCTTGGCCATAAACAATACTCTCTCATTGGCTTCTTCTTCATTGTCATTGTCTTCATCAGATGATAAGCTATATTATTTAGAGAGAAAGTTTCTTTTGAATCATTTATTTTTTCTTTGATTGTTGAATTTCTTAAAGCCTTTATTTTCTTTTGAGTTTCCATCACTTCTGTTCGGAAATTTTACTACGAAATTCCCACCCTCACCACAGTCAAAACATATCAATGGAAGTTTACCCTTGAATTTTCCCTTACCAATTTTTAGTTTTCTCGTAAAGTAAGCATATTCTCCATCTGAAATACCTTCTTCATCATCTTCCTTTTCTTTACAGTTGCAGATGCAGGTCTGTGCCTTTGAGGGTTGTTTCTCCTTATTGGTTTTCTTAGATGCAGCGAACGTAGTTTCTAGATGTGAAGTACCCTCTTCTTCACCAAGTCTCATTTCATATGCTATGAGAAATCCATGTAATTCCTCTTTGCTGAGTTTGTCTAGATTTGCACTATATTCTAAGATCGATACCTTTGGGTTGAATCTCCCTGGTAACATTCTAAGAATCTTTCATATAATAGTCTTCTCATCAATAGGCTCTCCCAATCCTTCCAGAGTGTTGCTTATTTCATCAATGTGTTGGAAGTATATAGCAATGTTGTTATATTCTTTCATTCTAAGTTTCTTAAATTTTTATATGTAGATTGGAAGCTTTGCTTCTTTGACATTTGAGTCACCTGCATATATATTCTCAAGCTTTTTCCATACATTTTTTGCGGTTTTACAACCCAACACCTTATTATAAGCACATTTAATAAGTCCACTGATAATAATATTCTTTGTTTTTGCATCATTTACGAAATTCTTCTTACCTTGTTCATCTGCGGTTGATGTAAATCCATTTTGAACAGTGTCCCATACTTCGTAACCTTGCACCAAGATATAGACCTCCATTCTTCCTTTCCAGAGTGCATAATTATTTTCATTAAACATAGGTACACCATTCTTGGTATGCTCCATGAACTCCATCCAGCTGTTAAATTGCTATTGAAGGAGCCAAGCTCTGATACCAATTGTTGGAAATACTGAGAGGGCAGGTGTATCAATGTTCCTTTCAATTAGTATTATTATTAATCTTTCAGAGCATTATTTAATCTTCATTTATTATCAGTGTTTGTACAATGATAGCAGTAAAAAAAAAGAACACAAATGCACACAATTTTTAAGGTGGAAACCCACTCTGGACAAAAATCACCTGAATGATTTTCTAATAATTCTTTAATATTCAACTCCAGTTGAAAATAAAGCTCCAAATTCCTAGAATCTATAAAATAATTCTTCTCTAGCTCCCACCATATGGACGCTCCAACACCCAAGATTCTTCAGCAGTCAACTGAATGAATGCCCCAACACCTAATGAGCTACAACTTACCCTAGCACCACCCTATCACCTTGAATTTTTCATAGGCTTAAACCTGTTGGTGACTTCATGCACCAGCCTAGCACCACCCTACCACCCTATAGAAGAATAAAACAAGAATGGATTCCTGTACTAGGGAAAATGTTCCACTTTACAATGATATAGAATTATGTAGAAGAATAAGAGACACTAGACCATAACCCCAACTATGAAAAAACCACCTAATGATTATCCTAGACCTCCTGACACCACCTCTTCAACTCTTGGTAGATAGACACTTGTACAGTTACAATGATGCATTTACAATGACTTAGTACAATGATACCTTTACAATGAGTGTATGCAGTGTTGCCCACTTGAAGACTTCATGTGGTGAACTTCTTGTTTCTGTTATGCACCTTGATTTCTTCTCTTGTCATGCTACCCTCTACTGTACCTTGCTATGCTTTGCTTCCCTATAAATTATGGTCCCTTGCAGCCCTTGACAACACATGATCTAGTTTTTTCTTGCCTTCTAGGAGCTTGATATTGAATCTGGTGTATATCTGTTATTTCAGATTCCCAATATGTGATTTTCAGTCTTTTAGTATTCCTATGAGTCTTCTTTCCAATGCCACAGATCTAATTTGGATTCTTCAAGAGAGAGTTATGCCCAATCTCTTAGAATGCCTAATTATGGACTGGTTTAGTTTAGCTAATTTGTATGGTGTGCCACGTATCATTTTTTCTTCATTCGACTTTGAAATTGATACAGAAAAAACTACAGTTTGTGCACTATCTGCCACATTTTACATAATTCCAATCCGATACTCAGAGAGACAGTTATGATGATTTTCCGAAGGTCACTTCTTTGAGATGAATTTCAGGAGCCTACCAAAACACTGACTTTCACAGATCATATCTCTGAAAATTTTGTGCACCTTTATCTGAAATTTTTATAGGAGCTTCCTCAGGATTTTGTCTTCACCTCATAAAAATTTCATCTTCTGAACCTTCGTATAAAAAAAGTTATAGCGCAAATTCCATGATGACCTATTTCAGGTAGCGAAATCCTTGCATGAGGAGGATATGAGGATCACAATCTATATAAATGCTAAGGTTGAGAGGGGCTTCAACAAGTGAACGTGGGAGGGATTGTAGGAGCTTAAAAATTATTAATTATTGACTTTTCAATGACCCATTCCACAACCCCTTTGGGTTTTAGCCCACTAACTAGGGTTACAAACTTCAAACATGAATATCTCTCAAACCGTGAATAATTACATGGCGTGCCATATATCAACGGAAACATCTCAACAAGTAGAAACCATTAAAAATATTCTTGACCCAGAGTATAGTAATTTGGTAGGTCAAAATTACCATGCAAGATTGAGGTAGCCCCTGGTGCTGCTTGGGTTGACATCAATGACAACCACTGATCAACATTTATAAAATATTTGTTGGGTGCCTAGGGATTTTATGTAGCACACCCAGAAGTGACAGTGGGCCCTCATACATCCAATCCAGATCTTGGTTTGAAATTTTTTTTTCTTCATCCTCCTCCTCTTCTTTGTCAAAATCTGATAACTCTCTTTCCACCTCCTCATCTCCTAACCAATTGAAGGTTATTCCTGAGAGTACTTGGTTTTCTCCTTCTCCACCACTGAAAACTGGAGGTTCTCCCATGTTTTTTCGAGGTGGTGACCACTACTCCTATAAAGGTGGTCTTGTTCCCTTTTGGATAATATGGAAGACTGGATACTCCTGGGATCAATCCAAAAACTTTTGCGAATTAACGGGTTATGGGAAAGATAGCCTGAATCTAATTGTATCAAATTTTGTAATTTCATGTGGATTGTGTTTTAGAGGAGTCACCAAATTTAGAAACACTAGTAGGGGAGGTAGAGTGTATGTTTTTTCCTTTATCAGAAGATGTAACTTTGGGGTCGGAGGGTTTATCATCCATAAAAAAAGGCTTCCCTCCTTCTAGCGCCAAAAATGTCGACGGTGCTAGATCTACCAACATTTAGGGGATCTCCCTGATATGAAGTCCCAATTATACCTCACACCATTCGGTGGAGTCCCATCCGGAACAAAGGCTCGGTTCCCTTATTCTTAAAGATATGCATTGGCTCTCGCTGTCATTAAGGGATAGTGATGCCAATGTAATTTTGTAGAGTAAGGGGGTGTGCCTAGTGAGTGTCTAATTATAAGTGTGTCAAGGTTATTATACTGAAAAATGGGGAGAGGGAGGTGAGCCTCTAAGAGAAACTCAGGAAGAGACACACATGAACCAAAGGATTATGTTTAACACCCAGCAGAATAGTCCACAATGGATGTGACAATCATTACACACAAAGCTTAAGAAATATTTGTCAAGTGTCCTGCAGAATAGTCCACAAAGATGTGACAGATTTTACGTACACATTAATATGAGAAATTTTTGTCCAATATCCTGCGGAATAATCCACAAGGATGCGAAAATAGTTACAACCATTGCAACACGTTCTCAACAAGATAAGAACTAAAATAACCAAAATAGTTCAATTATCTAAGCACATGTGAAAAGAAAACATGAATTACAATTGTCCATAGAATAGTCTTAAAAACATTCAAAAGTCATGTGTGAAAAAAATGTTGGCCTTGAAATGCTTCTATTATTAAGTAAAATATCTTAGACACCTGTATACAACGAACATCACTAGCTCCAATAGTGGAGCATTGGAGCCACTCCTTGCTCCAAAAAAGAACCATATATTCTCTCTATTGGTTTTCTCGTGGAGGCAAGGTGAAAAAATTCCTTTACTCATACAATGAGGGAGTATATATAACCAAGGGTGACCCTTTGACTACCCTAACAACTTTTGACTTTCCATGAATTTTCCACTTACATTACCCTTTACATTCATGTGTGTCCTTTAGACTTCCACTTTACAATACATTTGTTTACAATGGATATAATATGCAATAGTGATGCGGCGACATGACCACTCATGATATGACACGACATGACATTGCTGAAATGAACTACTTCATGATGTGGCAATGTTAAGCCCTTGATGCTATTGATAGTTAAGTGTGTTCATGAAATAGCTCTTCTTCACTCTTCTGCAAGCCTTGATGGTCGCGAGTCTTCGATGATTAAGTCTTGAAAGTGGACACAAACTAGTGTCCTTTCACTTCCCTTGGTCAATCATATTGTAATTTTTGTTGCAAGAGAATATTTGAGCATGATTTCTTCCTTCATCATCTTGCCATGACTTGATGGAGAACATGTTCTTGCAATTCAAAACCCCTAGTCCAAGATGATGCATTATGATCCATAAAATGAGCCTGGGATATGTGAAAGGTTGGGTATGGAGGCTGAGTGACTGCGCAACTATGCAATTTAGACAGGTGGGGGGAAACCCTAAGATTTGATATTGCGCAGTGTGCTGTTTAGGCTAGGCTGAGGGACACGACTGCACAGTTTCCAGAGTAAAAGGGGGTAGGAAACAAGGATGATAGCTAGGGAAGCCAACTTCATATTTCAGGAAGTTAGGGAGGCCTGGGTGAATTTTCAATGCATATTTCTAAGGCTCAAGGGATGAGCTTGTGTATTAAAGTTGTGAATTTTGCAGTTCAAGCTGGGTTGGAGGCCTCAACTGTGTAATTCCAGATGTCAAGGTCAGGTGTTGGTCACCAAAATTATGGAATGAGGTAGTTCGTATGGAGAAATCACTATGAATTACGCAGTGCCAAGAAGCAAGGTCACAACTAGGGGACTGAGACTACACAGTGCACAACTTAGGGGAGGGTTGAAGAGGCTAAGTCACTTGGTGGAGATTTTTTCTAGAAAATGGCTAAATGTGGAATAGGTGAGATTGATATGAGCATTGATAGATTTTGATTGTTATCACACACTCAACATACTTGACGACTCAATAAAAATTGATCATCCGATACATACATACAAAGAATTATCCACATTTTGATAGCTTTGTAACCAGTTATGAAAAATGTGACATGAAAGATACACTTTATGATGACTGTGATGACACTTGTGCGAAGGTGTTTAAAACCTTTGAAATGAGTCTGATGGGTACTTACATAGTTATGAAAGCTCATTTACATATATATGACCTCTTGGAATCATTGTAACAAGCTCATATATTCATTGTAGTAGCCGACATGCCAAAGGTGACACTTTACCTAACTTGTGAAAGGGATCAAAAAAGAAATAAAATGAACCTAAAAGTTTGTGACAACCATAAAAAAGACGAAGGAAGGCTCCGAAATTTGGGGTATAGGCCAAAATTTTGGAGGGTGTTGTAGCGGCTACAACAGGATCAAAATGGGGGTATTATGAAAGGTTTCCATCATCCCACTTAGACGAATTATAAGTTTCTTTTGATTTCTTAATGCATGGAGTTTCCTATCAATATATTTGAAGGCTATATTGTGAACTATAATTTATTTACATCCTCAATCTAATTCTAGCATACATATGTGAAGAGAAAAATCATCCCTATATTATATGGCAAAAGTTGAATATATCCTACACTTCTTATCATATGTTGAGTTTTTGAATTCCTATTCTAGACAATAAGTCTTGTTATATAGGTTTTAGGGAACAACAATTCATATTAAAATCAACAACTCACATTGATAATCAACTACACATATTAGTAATCAACCATGTATATGCATATGTGTAAATTCATTTCCTACAAAAAGAAGAAGGGATAAAAATAAGAGAAGATGCATCATGTAAGGTCAGGGAAATAAGTTCCAAATCTCCCTTCCTCACATGCCATTATTTTTAATGCACCCCACTTAGGGTTTTTTTACTTTCGTATGTTGTCTTGAGCCTATAATGGGTCACATTATTCCACCGAAAGTAGCAGTGAGGAAGTACTTGATGCCTTTGGTAGCTAACTTAATTGCACCTAAATTATTAATGGTTTGAATATTGGAAAACATCAATTATTGCAGGTATCACAAGTAGAGGAAAATGACTTATTGAGAAGGATAAATCAAACCATATAGTTGCAACAACATAGGGAGGAGGTCTACAACAAAACTCAAGTAATTCAGGACAAAATCAAGAAGACCTATGATAGAAGGACTAAAGCAGATGATTTTAAATTGAATGATCTAGTTTTGAAGTGGGATGCCAGAAATGAAGACAAAGGCAAGCATGGAAAATTTGATAGTTTGTGGAAAGGACCCTACAAAATTGAAGCCTACTGAGGTAATAATGCATTCTTTTTTAAAGACTTGACTAGAGAAGAAATGTTGAATGGACCTGTTAATGGTACACTTCTCAATCACTATTTTTCTCAAGAATAGATAAGTTTTCATTCAGATCATTGTGAATATCATTCTATTATTCTACTGCAAGTGTGGGTGGCTAACATCACAAATTGAATCCCAAAGATAAGGCCCTAAGATTATGATGCGTTGTTTCCATATTTATAATAACAACAGTGAATCAATTCAACTGCAGAATAAGGATAGCATGCCCAATGGATAAAGGCTATGGATCTACAACGTTCTTGGCACCTCACAAGGAGGATGTCATCGCCATTGGAGCCACTGTTAGGGTCCTATATTTTATAGGATAAATTGATAATTATTTGTTTATTTGTGTATAAAGATTTTGTAAATAATATTTCATATTGCAAATTATTTCCAAGAAAAGAAAATAAAAAATAGGAAAAAAAGGGGATGTAAAATAAAAATAAATAAATATATATATATCTATATCTATATCTATATATATATATATATATATATATATATATATATATATATATATATATATATATATATGAGAAAAATGTGAAAGAAAAAATGAAAAAAAAAACCCCAATAAGTGGGCTAGTTTAAATTCCACTCAATCAAAAAATTAAAAAAATTAAAAAAATGATGTATAAACCTACAAAAAAACAAAAATATGCTTTCCAGTAAAAATGCAACATTAGAGATAAATTAAGTATGTTTAAATAAATTAATTTCATTGTAATAACACGATTAATTAAGGTGTAATAAAGCTATTTTGGACACAAGGTTTTGTTGTTATGTAATAAAAAGTGTGAAAAATCCAATGGCGATGATCTAACCCACCTGAATCAACGATGGACCATTGGGTTAAGAACCCCCCAGCCCCTCTGAAGGTTAACCATGGGAAGGAGGGGGGTCCGAAAAGTGGGTTTTCCTTTTCCTGCTTTTCATGATGTGGTGGTATCTCATCCTTTTCATACCTCCTCGCCCCACGCCTAAAACCATTTACTGCCCCAACCCCCTTCGAAATCCACTATTTCTCTCTCGCCAAAAAAGTTAACCGTTAAATTTTTTCCCTTGCTCCATCCCTCTCTCGCCACATATCCCCTTACCTTCACTCCCTTATTTCCATATATTATGGCCCGCTCGGCCCTGCTCCCTCTATCGTTACATCCTTCCCACTCCTCATCGAACCTAGTCCCACTATGTGGCCTACCCATTACCCTAATCAATGGATCTGCTCCATTAATGTTTAAAACCCCAACAGTAAGCCATTCCTGTATAAATCGACCATTTTCCCCTTCTGCTGGCCCCTCTTGCATACTGTTCTAAAATGTTGAGAAGGAAAATTTGTCACAGTGAACTAGTCATAACTTGAACCTGACATCACAACCCCAGAAAATCAAATCCTGTACATCATCCATTCATCACGCTCATTTGTCATATCCCCAATTATCGAGCCACCAACGTTCAGTTTATCTAATTATCGGGTAATTGCAGCATTCTTTTCCTTTTCCTTTTCAGTATGGTTGCTAAAGGAAAATATAAGAAAACAGATGAAAATCCCATGCTACCTCCTGTCATAGACCTAGACCACCTTCCCCTGGTAGATCGGAAATATAAAATTATTGAAACCAGTTTTGATTTCGAACTTTATGAACTTCACAACTGGTTAAAACAAAACTTCCTTGATCACAGTGATGAATTTCGTTTGTGGGACTACTTCCTACCCCAATTCATCTTTCCCCAAAACCATCACTTTCCTGAGTTTGTGGCATGGTGCCATTTTAGATATATCCCTAGTCAGAGGGAAATTGTAGCCTAGAATGGTGACATTATTTTCACCATAACCCCTGAGTCAATAAATGAAATGTTACAAATTCCAAATAATGACTTTTTGAAACCATTCTCAGAAGTGTCCCTCGTGGATCTCTACAATAATATTACCTTCCCTAATAGAGCCAAAATTTTTGATATTTTCTTACCTGAGGATGCCCAATTACCTAAGAAAATTCCTCTTTATCCATCCTCCATGTTCCCTGAAATGACAAGGAAAACCATCTCCGTAGTTTCTTGTTTACTAGGCTATCAATCCATTAGTGGGTTGATGAAGCCATCATGGGATTTTTGTCAATTTTATTAACGGATGAAAAGCCCTCAATTATCTTCAACTATAGTGAGTTCTTATAAAATTCCATTCATGAAAAATTCCTAAAGTTTTCTACACAAGGGAGCTTCAATTATGCTTCGGTTTTAGAGTATTTATTTTTATTCCATCAGGCAGACCGGTTTCAATTTACATTACAAAAATTGAATGAGCAAGGAGATTCCCAATCTGTAATTCATTAGACTTTCTTAGTAAGGGAGCATACCATTAAATTTACCTATAGTGACTATGTTGAACAATTATTATATAAATTACTGCCTATTGAATAGTGATGTTGAACCAAGGATAGGGCTAGAGATAAAGAGATTTATGCATCTGAATGAGTAGACTAAGACATGTGACATACCTATAACAAAACTACACTAAAATCAGAGTGGATGGATGTGAAATGCCTCCATACAGGTTACCTACGTTTGTCCCCATGAGGGCCTTTTCATTAGATTATTCAGACAGATCATTAATATGTATGATCTATATTTTGTTGCAGCAAAGAAGAAGTCCCAATTTAAAATCAAAACATAGGTTGCACCCTTTATTTGCAACACCAGAGCAACAGGAAAGGAAGCTTATTTGATCCTAAAGAAAATTAAATTCAAACTTAGTTTCACATGGTCATATGAACCCTTTGGTATCATTTTAAAACTTTGAGTAGAACAGAAGACTACTCCTTATACTCATACTCCAAGGCCTGAGATAAATTTTTTTATGAATCAAGATCAATGGGAGGAGAATAATTTATAGGAAGCAGAAGAGCAGGTAATATCTACAATGATTTCACAGACTCTGGAACCAAAAATGAAATAGGACAAGATGCCAAGAGGCCAACGCAAGATGTTTTCCCTTTAGTCACAGAGATTGTATCGAAATAATTCCAAATCTATAAGAAGAAGCAAAAGACCAATCCAGCATTAGATTTTTTGCATGAAGATAATGTACAATCTACTATAGTTCCAAAAGGTTCTTGTGCTTATGTTTTCCCAAGAACTAACGACATTTTTAAAGGATATCTATCCTCCTCGATTTCCCAAGAGCCTCTAGACACATCTCAGACAACAGAATTGGTTCATGACCAAGTCGAACCAAACATATTTTCCAAGTATAAAGAGATTAAGAAGAAAAATGAGATTATCAAGGCTACCACCTATTCCAAATTTTGGAAATATACAGAAACCTCACAACATAGGTTTCTCTCTACATTTGACATAGAGAAAGGACAGATGCAGATTTCTTTCCTCCAAGCAGTAGTTCCTTTTCCCAAAATTGCAGGTGAATACAAGAATTCTATCTATTCAGTCTATGTTTATCAGATTCATCCCATTGCTCAAATTGACATGCACAAACAAATAGGTGAGATGTTATATTCAACTTTGATAAAAACTACAATGACAACATACAAATTGTAAGTTTCAATCAACAAAATCCAGTCTTAGTTAAAGCTTGAGAATATATCCTCTTTGGCTAAAGACAAAAAAAATAAATCTTTGGAGGATCTAGTGATAAAATTGGGATATAATCCTAAAGATGTAAAGGATGCTGAAGAAATTGTTAAAATAAAGAATTCAAACATTGCAACATTAAGGAAGAAACTCAAGCTTCCATCCACTGAAGATCCTCAAGAAAAAGAAGTTGGACACTTAGAGAAAGAAAAAGAAGATATGTTCAAGATCATCATTGAACAAAATGGTCAAATTAAAAAAATGGAGATTGAGATGGAGAAGTTGTTAAAGGAAAAGGAACGATCCTCTCAGCTAATAGTCATTCCACTCACAACGGTTCCTATTGCAGGTACAATTCCCATTGCAGGTACATCGACAATAGAATCATCCACTTCAACAGCCATCACAATGGGGGTACAGTCTAAAGATGCATTAAGAAAATTAATCAAGGCCATGGAAGACCTGTCCATCAAAGGGAAGGAAATTAAAAAAGCTGAAAGCTCAGATTAAAAAAATTCACGAATAGAAGTTAAAAATTGACGGTACATATATAGCAGAGCTTCAAAAGAGTCACAGACTAACCTAGAGAATTGAACAGCTAGAAAATGAATCTTCTATGGCTCAAACACTTGCATAGGCTAAGGAAAACATATGGGTCAAAATAAATGAAGCTATAACTGAAATATGGCCCTCTATTGAGATATTTTTTTAGCAGGAGAAACTAGTACAAAGATCAAAGGAGATCATTGAAAAGGTAAAATATAGTTTGGGACAAATTGCAGGTGAAGCCAATACATTGATAAAGGTTCTAAATTCAAAAACTAAGGACAAACTAGAGGAATTTGAGATTGCATACATGACAGAAAATCATCCTTGAAGTCAAAATAGTCCTTACCAAAAAGAATGTGATGTTTCAATAAGAAAATAAATGCCATAACTTGGAGGCCAACATCTAGAGATTTCACAGAAAATTCAACGTGTTGCATCAAAAAGGGCTTCCAGGACTAAAAGGAATTGGAGACAAGTTAGTTCGAATTGGAGACAAGTTAGTTCAATTGACAAATTATCAGCAGAAGTTATACACCATAGCAAATGACAACCTAAAGTTTTCCACCATCAAAGGAAACATCATAGGGAAAGCTTTGATGGAGGCTTTGAAATTTGACCTGCTCATTAAACATGAAATAAAGAAATTTCTCTTAATCAAACCAACTTTCCAGAAATATACTGAGGTGGATGAAACTTACAGGAAGTTAGTTAAATTCTCCATCCCAGATAAGAATATATGGAATAAGGTGTGTCACATTTTGGAGTAAAAAACAGTTTTACATCTTTAGCAATAGAGAAGTTGTTTTTCAGGCCTAGTCATCGCCAGATATCCTCGAAGATAGTGCGAGTAGCTTCAACAATTTTAATTGTCCTATATTTTTGTAATATTTTTATAAACAGTTTTTGAGATATTTTGTAATAAATCTTGATATTTTGTTAAGAATTGTATAAATACTTCATAATTCTAAGTATAATGGGTTGGAACTCGTGAAGAAAGAAGTTTTTTTGATGTAAAGTTTTTCACTGAGATAAAAGTGATAATTTTCACTAATATAGAAAGTTGTTCTAGGATTCTTGTGTCAGAAAAATTGGCGATGTTCTTTTTAATGTGAAATTGTTATTTCTCTGTCTTTCCATATGTTTTTCTTATCTGTATTATTTAAATAAAATTAAGGGTTGAATTTGTTTAATTACACTCTACTCCGGCTTATAAACAATATTTGTGTTTTAAAACTAAAATTAAATATAGAATTCATTTTTAAATGCTCTGTGATTAATTGAATCTAAATCTTTTCCTCCAATTCATTCCACAAAGCTCCAAAGATCCAATAGTCTGCCTACCTTGCCCTGCTACACTTCATGTGTTATTTCTGCACTTGATTTACTTAAGGTTTATGACTCCATTTCCCAATGGCTTATTCTTGAAGTTTCAACCAAATCTTTCAACAATCAACCTTTGAACTCAATAAGTAGCCTAATAACTTTAATCAACAAATCTAAATCATAAAGAGAGATCTCTCTGTGAAGCTCGAAGGACTAGATCTCAGCTTTACAAGTGGTTTGTGGTTACCTCTGCAATTTCCCTCCCAGCCTAAGAAAATTACAAATCAAACTACCTAAAAATGAAAATACAATTAAAAAATGTTTTAATTAATAAGTAATGTTTAATTAATAATTATAGTTATTGTAATTATTAATCATAATAATTTTCATTATTAATTAAAACATTTTTTATTCGTTCAAATTACACAAAAATAAAAATAAAATAAAATAAAATTAGTATCCCAATGCAAATTCATGATTTATATAAAGTCTATTTCTGATAAATTATATAATATAGGCTAATCAAGTGAAACAAATAAATATAATAGAGATGAAAACTAAAAAAATAATATTAAACTTTAAATAAAACACAAAAGATTGCATAAAATCAAATAAGAAAAATGTTAATATATATATATATATATATATATATATATATATATATATATATATATATAATAGAAATTAAGGAAAATATCAATAACAAGAAAGTTTATAATTTAGAAATTAATGAATATTACATTATAAAAAAGCCAAAAATTAAAACCACCAATTGTATAAATTAACAATCACAAATATATTTTCTTATTTTTAATGTACTAATCTAATCCATAATCCATAAATAGAAGAAAATATTCAAATTGAGAATATATAAAGAGTGTTTATATATATATTATCATATAAATATAATCATCAACAATAAAATAAAAGAATAAAAGGAAATGTAATAAAATAAGAAAATTATCTAATTAAAATAATAAATTAGATAGATGTCTTTCTGATTAATCACATTATTATTATTTGGTTGATTTTTCTAATTAGTTAATATGATTCATTCTCATAACAAAGTAAAAATTGATTATCATGAAAATAATAAATATAAAAATATAAAAACTCAAAAATAATATAAAAAACAATATAAAAATTAAAATAAAATACAATAAGGAGTTCAGTCAAGCAACAAGATGAGCAAGAAAATGGTAGGGTTTTGGTAATGGGTTTTCCCGTAGGGTTTTTGTTCTGTAGCAGTAGCGAGGGAAGGTTTTGCTGGTTCTGAGTACAACTATGGTGGCGTCACCTGGGGGGGGGGGGGCGGGAGGAGACCCCCTCCTACAGAAACATAATGACAGGAGAAAGCAACAGCAAAAATAGAGCAGTGGGTGCTGGTCCGGTACTGGGGGCACAATGGCAGGCACAACAAAGAGGCTAGTGTTTGCCTAAATCTTCGAAAAAACCCCATTTTATTATTCCCCCAAATAAACTAGATAAGTATACAGGTTATATGAAAGATCATGCATTGATTTGTAAGTTTATAGGAATTTGGCCCACAGAAAAGGATCTTCTTAAGTGGATTCAATAAAATGGCAACCAAAAGGGCATTTAGATATAAAATTTGGTGAAAGGGGTTTCTTTACAGTTATTTTTACAAATGTAATCGACAAAGAACAGGTTTTTGAAGGGGGGCCCTATTTTTATCAGAATGCGGGTCTTTTCTTACGCCATTGGGAAGAATGTTACAACCCAGATAAGGAGCAGTTTCTCTCTGCCACAATGTGGGTGCAACTGTTTGCTTTACCCATGGACTTCTGGGATCCAGAAATCTTAGAAGGCATAGGGAACTCGATTGGTAGGTTTTTAAAGATTGTTGAAACGACCCAAAGGGGTCGCTATACTTCCTTTGCAAGGATTTGTGTATATATGAATATATCTGAACCTCTTCTGGAATCAATTGAACTATAATATGCAGGGAAAATCTGGCAACAATTGTTGGATTACGAACATATTCCATTCCAGTGCCGGAGATGTCATGAATATGGGAACCTGTACAAAACTTGCCCTCTTAATGAGGCGGATGTGGCTCCAAAATAGACAATGACAAAGACAGAAGAAACTAAGGAGGAAGGATTCTAGATAGTTACAAATAAAAAACGACAGGACGGGCCCAGGGCAATCCTCCGGTGTAGGAGCGGACCCCTAGACAAACTAAAAATAGGTATGAGATATTACAAGAACAAGAATATGACAAAGATATGGATGCATCGACTGAGGAAATTCACCCTCCCCTGCAATCCACAACGACAACGGCTAAAAGGAAAGCCCCTTTAGAAAGCTCAGATCAGGGGGAACAACAAGATAACCGAGAACAGGCTGAGATGGAAATAGACAATTTGAAGGATGATCTCACCAAAGAAGAATTACTTATGAAACAATTCTTGCAAGAATGGAAAAACCTGGATGATCGATTCATCCCTGAAGATCAAAAAGAACTATACAAAGAGACATTTGAGCAGTATCTTATGATTCAGGCACACAGAGAGGTGGAAGCAGCAAATCAGCGGTTATCTCAGAAATTAGTGGAAGTAACTAATTTTCCATTATCACAGCAAGGGAAAAATCCAAGCCAAGAACTTCATCAGAAGACTAAAACTAGAAAGAAAAGAGGGCATAAAACCTTACAAGAATAAATTCAATTGGTGGGGGAAATGTTGGTTAACTCTAGACACATCGTGCCAATCTCAATGATGTTCTAGAGAATAAAAAAACCATCCTAATGATTATAATCTCCTAGACTATCAGAGTCCTTAATAGTAAAGGCAAACAGAGACATCTACAGGAACAGATCGTAAAGGAAAAACCCCACATACTACTCCTTTAGGAAACTAAATTATCTGGGGAAAGATTAACGCAAATTACTGATAGATTGAAACCTCGTTATGAAGTT
The DNA here is from genome assembly GCA_034641835.2 of Pinus albicaulis. Taxonomy (NCBI): domain Eukaryota; kingdom Viridiplantae; phylum Streptophyta; class Pinopsida; order Pinales; family Pinaceae; genus Pinus; species Pinus albicaulis. Next base: position 973,394,118 of record CM076569.1, read on the forward strand.
ATGGCTATTGATGCTATTGGTACTACAGGGGGTACTACAATATTATGGAACCCCTCAGAGTTGGAGGCTAATGGATGGTTTGGATTGCCTAGAATTATAACGGGTAGGTTTAAGTAGGTAGGCACTAAGGAGTGGTTCTCTGTTTCCTCAGTTTATGGCCCTACCATTCCAGGAGATAAGCAAGATTTCTTTAGAGACTTTAGAAATCTTAAATTTATTAACCTTGATAAATATTGGATACTAGGTGGAGATTATAATATGGTAGAAAGCTTAGATGAAAGAAAAGGTGGTACAAGTATATATCTTAAGGAGATGCAGGATTTCACTGACCTCATAACGGATACGAACCTAGTGGATGTTCATACTACTAACGGAAAATTCACTTGGAATAATCGAAGAGGGGGAGTTCACCAAATAGCATCTCGTCTTGACCGTTTATTAGTGTCTGAAGATTTTGTGAGTTTGGATATCTTCTATGAAGCATCTATTGTGCCCTACCTTGGCTCGGATCACTGGCCCATTCGTCTGGAGGTGGATGTGAAAAAGCAACAGACGAAACGACCTTTTTGTTTTGAAGGATTCTGGCTTCGCGACACCTCCTTCATTCAGAAAGTTCATGGTTGGTGGGAGGAGAGTAGGCTGATAGGAAGAAATCGTATGCACACATTCCAATTGAAATTAAAAGAATTAAAGCAAAAAATCAAAAAATGGAACAAAATAGAATTTGGCAATATTCATAAAGAGAAGCACAAACTTGAAGGACATATGCACCAAATTCAACAACAAATGATTCTAATAGGACGGACAGATGACCTTATTAAAGAAGAAGGGCGAATCCTCAGTCAAATCGAGGAAAGGAGAGTCCAAGAGGAAATTTTATGGAAAAAGAAATCCCGGATCAACTGGCTTCGGGAAGGAGAAAAAAATACTAGCTTTTTCCACAAAGCTATGATTTAGCGTAGGCAACATAATCAGATCTTTTCTCTTAAAACGGTGGAAGGAAATCGGGTGGTCGAGCATGAAGATATGGAAAATGAACTTGTTAACCATTTCTCAGGTATTCTTTTGGAACCTAATCATAATAGGTCTACTGTTATTGCTCGGTTAACAGAAGTCATCCCTTAGTTGGTAACAAGAGACCAAAACTTAGCGCTCCTCTGGGAAATTACTATGACAGAAGTAGAAGATATTGTTAAGGAAATGCCAAGAAATAAAGTGCCCGGACCCGATGGCTTTACTGTAGAATTTTATCAAGCTTCATGGCATTTATTGGGTAAGGAGATTGTTGATATAGCTGAGGAATCCTACCGGATCTGTCAGGTATTCCCAGGTTTAAACCAAACCTTCCTCACATTGATTCCTAAAACTATTAAATTCAACACCCCTTCTGGTTTCTGCCCAATTGCATTATGTAACGTTATTTATAAAATTCTTTCCACGATTATGGTGAATCGTTTGAAACCCATTTTTCCAACTCTTATCTCACCTGAACAAACTGGGTTTGTAAAAGGGAGACAAATTCTAGATGGTATTATCACCGCTCAAGAGGCTATTCATTCTCTTCGGCAACTCAAAGCTAAAGGCATGATGATTAAGCTAGACTTGGAAAAAGCATATGATAGCCTTAACTTGAATTATCTTTGGCAAATCTTACTGTCTTTCGGCTTTGATGATCGGTGGGTTCAATGGGTGATGTCCACAATTACCTCTGCTCACTTCTCTATTTTATTAAATGGCTCTCCTTCAAGGTCCTTTATAGCTTCTAGAGGTCTTCAACAGGGTGATCCCCTATCACCTCTCCTTTTCATCTTAGAAGCTGAGGGATTGGGCAGAATAATCAAACAAAAAGTTTAGGCTGGAGTGGTTAAATTTCTCAACTTATGGGGTCCTCAACTGACGCTGTCACATCAACAATTTGTTGATGACATTGTGCTTTTTTTTCAAGCTACCCTCAGAGAATGTAAAGAAATTTTGGAAATCTTAAACATATTTATGCTGGCTTTAGGAATGTAGATTAACAAATGTAAATCAAATGTTTTCTTTTTAATACGGCCCCTCAATCTAAACGTTTTCTCACTATAACTCTTGGTTTTACTATGGGAGTACTCCCATCCAAATATCTTGGGATGCCATTGTCTGAAAATGCAGTCAGAACCAGTAGTTGGATAGCTCTTATAAATAGAATTCAAAAATGCATGCTCAACTGGTCCTTTAGAGCCTTAAACTTACCTAGTCGAGTTATCCTTCTTAGATCTGTTCTTCAAGCCCTTCCTATTTATCAATTGTCGGGTATGGCTTGCCCAAAAAAAACCTGTGATGATTTAGTCAGTATGTTTAAGAAATTCTTATGGAAAGGTGCCCAAGAAAAGAGAAAATGGGCTCTCCTATCCTGGGATAAGCTTACCCTAGCTAAACCTAAAGGGGGGCTAGGCCGTCGGGATCCTTATATTCTTAATCAGGTCATGGAGGCTAAGTTATGGTGGAGGTGGCTACAAGGAGGAGTAGCGTTATGGCAAACCATCTGGGCAAGGAAATACCATATGCCTCAAACGGTTAAAGAGCGGATTAACTGCCTTAATATTGAAAAAGGCTCGGGGATATGGAACCTAGCATCTGCAAACAGACATTTGATAAGGATCCACAATTTCTGGGAGGTCAGAGATGGTAATTACGCAGGATTTTGGGAGGACTCATGGCAGTAATGGGAGAAGCTGTTTACTATATTAGATTTGGCGGTATTGTCCTGTTTACACGAAACCCTCGAAGTAAGGAAGTTCAACACTATTGGGATGACCAAAATGAATTGTTCTGGCGGAGATGGAAAGAAAAGGGTCAATGGAACCAGGCTCCTGAAATACAGCAATGGGAAAATTTTGCAAAATAACTCCAGAATAGGAAGATACCTATACAGGATGGTAACGATATTTTGAGATGGGGTTACAGGCCGAGGGATATGTTATCGATTCAGGAAGCCTATAAACTACAAGCACAACAACTTGACCTTCCAGAAAATCGGTTGTGGAAGAAGATTTGGTCCACGAAGCACTAGCCGAAAATAGAGCACTTCTTATGGTTGGTGCGGCATGGGAGGATCCTCACATAGGACCAACTCCAGAAAAGGGGAATGAATGGGTCGTCTAAGTGTGTAATGTGTGAAGTAGCTGCAGAAACAATGGAACATCTATTAAAAAATTGTGTAGTGGTGGATCAAATGTGGCTAAACCTTCACAAATTATTCCAACAAACTGACCGAAATAATAATAGTCTTAGCCAAAAAATTGCAAACTGGAGAAAAGGTGGATACAAAATCCCTGTGGTGAATAGAGCATGGTCACTTGTAGTATAATTTCTACTTTGGTCACAATGGAAAGAAAGAAATAGAAGGATCTTTCAGGATTGCAAACTTAATATTGAAGATATCTGGAACATCACTAAACAAGGAATTCATGAAACAATTCTGGCTAAAAAATGGGATCATGAAGATTGGATGGTCCAAGGATAGGAAAGTAGAATTCTTCACCAATAAAATTTGAAAGAAGAAATGGTTGCACCTACCTCTTGGAAACAGGTGTTGTTACCTTATCAGGTACGAAATACTTTTGATAGACCACAATCAGGATTTCTAAAACTGAATTATGACGGAGCGTCCAAAGGGAATCCTGGATAGGTAGGTGCTGGAGGATTATTCCACGACTGTACAGGGACAACTCTCGGGATTTATGCTATTGACTTAGGGCACTCTACTAATAACGAAGTTGAACTAGCAGCGGTGAAACTAGGACTAGTAATTGCTAAACGGGAGCATTATAATAGGCTAGAAATTGAAGGTGATTCTGCAATGGCTATCGGTATTATTAAAAAACTCCTACAAGGAATGAACTGGGAATCAATCACTAAGAGCTGGCAGACAACAAGATTGATACAGGAAATTCAACAACAACTCAATCAAATCGACTATGTCATACCTGTGCATGTGAGATGGCAAGGAAACAAGGCAACCGATTATCTTGCGAACTGGGCTTGCTGCAATGTTGACGGTCATTTGGATCGATCATGGCAATGAGAGATAGTGAAGTCAATGCCTGATCTCCAGAATATCCTAACAGAGGATTTTCAATTGGGAGCTCAAGATAATAGTACTCCCCAATCGGGGTGCGAAATATTTTGAACATAACCCAACAATGGAATTGAGCCTAACCGTGTTGACGCAGGTGGGGTACGTCTACGTGGTGGCGATTACGTGGGTAGTGTATGCCTACCACATGGTGGCTGCATGCAACTGCCGGGAGGCAAAGGTCGAAGGGATGTTTAGCACCCACCATCATAAATGAACCACACTCACTGGAGCCTCCAGATGGATCGACCAGCTAGTTTGTTAGTCAGGTTTTGGAAAAAGTGTCGTCAGTGAGGGGTTAAGGCAAGTAAGGTTGTTTGCCATTTCATTATTTGTTGTTTCGCTCTAAATTTGGCTCCTGAGGTTGATAGTGCATGTAGCGGTTATGGCCGGGAGAGTTTCAGGGTGACGGAGAAAGCTCAGTAGTGGTATTTATCCCCATTTTTAACCTTTCAGCTATCGACTCTGTTCTCTTCTCATCTGCAGATTTTTCTCATGGTTTTCTTAGAGGATTTGTGGGAATGTCGGTATGGTCACTTCTGGTTTGAATTCATGCTGCAGATTCACGAAGTCGGTTGCAGCATCCATTTTCTTCACTTAGTTTTTTCTCTTTCTTGAATTTTTATGCTTGCTAGTCTATTTTTGTCTTTGTTCTTCTTCCCTGACCCTAGCATCTTTCAAATTATGGGTTATGTTTTATCCCCTTTGGTGGGCTTGCTGCATTACAGTATTGGGTTTCTTAGTCATTGTTATGTCGCCATATGTGTGTTGGGAGTTAGAGGTATTGTCATTCTGAGCCTGGTTTACTTTTAGGGTCTATCGGCCATTTGCATGCAAACTGTTAGGGTCTGCTGTGGTTTGGCTACCTGCATTTGTACTATGGATTTTTAGGATTACTGTACCTTGGTCTCGGTGTTGAGATTTCGAGGTAATGGATGCTTTGTTAATTTTCTCCTTTTTCAGTATTCGAATTGGGCAATGGCTTTCCACCTTGCTCTCTTCCGGGGCCCCTGCGGAACCTGCATGAAAATTCTTGTGGGTAGTTCTGGTTCCATTTACTGTCTTAACTCTGTATTTGGGATTTTGAATTGGCCTTTTACCCTTCTAGGTTTTCTTCTGCTTTATGATAGGGTTTCTAATCAGCGGTCTGTCTTTCAACCTTTTCTGGACCCGTTTAGATGTTCTTGTGTACGTTCTGGCTGCTTACCTCTTACCTTCTTTTTGGTCACTGACCTAGGAGATGGTGTTGTTCTTTATGTTTTGCCTTATATGCTATCTACGAAGCTAACTTGTATTGTTGTATGGCTGGAATTTTTAACAGATTTTTCAGGTTTTTTTAAAATTCTTAAACGAGGCAGAAAGCCTATTGGGGGAAAAGGAAAGAAACCCTCTCTCGACACACACCAGAAAAGGGGAAGGAAAACAGTTCAGCAACACCTTGAGCCACTGGTTCAAACCTTCACGACTGACATCCCCAATTCAGTTCATGGCCACTTTTATGGATGGGAATCTGAGATTCTTGATAACATATATTTGGAGGATGACATGGCTTTAGAGGATATGCTGACTATGATTCCGAACCCTGGGTACACCCAGGGACAAACTTCTTTGTTTCAACAATCTGTCCGAACCTATTGGTTAATTAAATGCCTGTTAGCCAAAGCTGTTATGTCTATAGCAGAAACAAAGTTGGAATCGACCCTGGCCGATATCAATAGGAATATTCAGGAAATTAATTTACGTCAGTTGCATTAGTATGCGAGGCTTGGAAGACTGGAGAAGGAAATTAAGGCAATGTAACAGGTTTCAGTAGAACTAGCCAGAGCTTCAGCCAAAGATCCAACGCCTGCTGAATCTGAGGAGGATTAAGACTTTATTGCTCTTATGCTACATCCTTTTGTTTAAGGTTCTTTTGTGGCTTCCTTTTTGTATATGATATGGTCTCTAGATTTGGATATCCAGTATAGATAGATTTGGTATAGGTTGCTAAGACTTTTTATGTTCTGGTTGACTTATTTTGAATTTCGATGGCCAAAATACCTGGTTTCCTACGGGCAGGTTGAGGTCTAGTTTTGTATCTTTTGCCCGATTTTATTAATAGAAAATAGAAGGTACCACCTAAACTTACAAAAATAAATAAATAAATAAATAAAATATAAATTAGTAGAAATTCTTTCAGTAATAATCACATGCACAGGAACGTGGTCGACGCGTTTTGAACCAACAAGTGTGGTTCATCATCAGGACTATGTGAGAGATCAGATCCAGACATTAAGTATAAATAGATGTAGAAATGGCTCAACTAGCCGTTAGGATAACGGCTAGTTTGACTTTTAAAAAAGTAAATATTCCATTATTTAATTAATTTAATTAATTTTTATTTATTTATTTATTTATTATTATTTTATTTATTTATAAATTCTTTAGTATATTTATACAACTAATTAACCAATTAATTAATATAATGGTAATTAATTTAACAAATTGTGGTGTATATATGTATATTTTCCTTATTGATTATATGATAATCAATTATTATTAATAATTAAAAATAAAATTAATTATTATTCATATAATTTAATAATAACAAATTACCTATCAAATAATCAAACACTGAGTTTAAAAAATAAATAAATAAATAATAATAATAATAATAATAATAATTATTATTATTATTATTAAGCATAATAATAATTTTAAAAATAAAAATTAAATAAATAAATCAGGACGAAAATAAAAATATAATCCATAAAAATAAATAAAAGCTGAATATATATATATATATATATATATATATATATATATATAATTAAAATATATATATATATATAATAAAAATAAATAAATAAATAAATAATAATAATAAATAAACAAATTAATTAATTAATTAATTAAAAAAAAAATCAAGAATATAAGGCAGGAATCCAGCACCTGCTGATATTCCAACCATCATCTCTATTGAGATTAACGGGCCTTTTCTCAATTTCAATGGCCTCTCTCAACTTAAGATGATGGAAATCGTCGATTCTAGCAATGACCTTAGCATCTTCTATGCATCGTCCACCTTAGCTGAGCATGCAGAAAAGACTAACCATCATGTTTGCATAGAAGATGCTAAGGTCATTGCTAGAATCGACCATTTCCATCATCGTAAGTTGAGAAAGGCCATTGAAATTGAGAAAAGGCCCGTAAATCTCAATAGAGATGACAATTAGAATATCAGTAGGTGCTGGATTCCTGCCTTATATTCTTGATTTTTTTTTAATTAATTAATTAATTAATTAATTAATTTTAATAATTTATTTATTATTATTATTTATTTATTTTTATTTTTATTTTTATTTTTATTTGTATTTTTTATTTGTATTATATATATATATATATATATTATTTATTATTTATTATTTTAATTTTAATTTTTTATATTTTATATTTTATATTTTTATGGTTATATTTTTATTTTTATTTTTATTTTTAAAATTATTATTATGCTTAATAATAATAATTATTATTTATTTTTTAAATTCAGTGTTTGATTATTTGATAGGTAATTTGTTATTATTAAATTATATGAATAATAATTAATTTTATTTTTAATTATTAATAATAATTGATTATCATATAATCAATAAGGAAAATATACATATATACACCACAATTTGTTAAATTAATTACCATTATATTAATTAATTGGTTAATTAGTTGTATAAATATACTAAAGAATTTATAAATAAATAAAATAATAATAAATAAATAAAATAATAATAAATAAATAAATAAAAATTAATTAAATTAAATAAATAATGGAATATTTATTTTTTTTAAAGTCAAACTAGTCGTTATCCTAATGGCTAGTTGAGCCATTTATACATCTATTTATACTTAATGTCTGGATTTGATCTCTCACATAGTCCTGATGATGAACCACACTGGTTGGTTCGAAACGTGTCGACCACGTTCCTGTGCATGTGATTATTACTGAAAGAATTTCTACTAATTTATATGATGGATCACAAAAGTTTAGATTCTAAAAAAATAAAATATTAAAAAATATTTAATTATAAAAATAAATAAAAGAATAAAAAAATCTAATGAATGAATAAATTGATAATGAAAAATATAAAATCTATTAAAGAATATGCATTTATAAAAGGGTGGTAAGGATCATCAAATTCTAAGAAACACTGAATTTTAAATAAAAAGGGAAGACGAAGAAAAACAAAACTATAACTTAATAAATAAGAAAATAAATTAAAAAGTATAACTTAATAAATAAGAAAAAAAAAAAAAAAGGAAGATGAAGATAAATAAAACTATAACTTAATAAATAAAAAATCATGTTTATTTTACATATATAATTATTTTTTAAATATTTTTTTTTACGTTTGTTCAAACTATTCATTTTTTAATGAAAAACATAGCAAGTGGTTAAAAATTAGTCAATCTAAAAAAAATGCTATGTAATTTATTCTGAAAAGACTTTATATAATAAATTAGTAATTATAATTATTATAATAATTAATTATTAGTTTAGATTTTAAATAATAAATTAGTAATTAGTAATATAATTATAATTAATTATCATCTTAGATTCATTTTAACTCAAAATTTATCAAGAGTGGAGAAAGATTAAATTAATTTGCATCTTAATATATTAGCATCTCAAGAGATTTGATCCCTCTTCTTTTTTGATAGATTTGGAGTACAAATCAATCTAGACTGGTTTAATTTTCCCCCTTAAGTAGGCTACATTCCACATGAATACCATGAACAATGCCATGGGCTCCCATAAACTTGGAATCAAGTGGAACTCAAAAACCACCCGTAACTTACCGATTCAAGTTCACTTTAACTACCTAACAAAAATTAATTAAAACAAACAATAACTTAGAATTGTTATTTTAACATAGGGTTATTTTTATTTTTATTTCAAATTTACCTTAACTACCCAAAATAAAAAATTGATAAAAAAATTAGTAACTTAGAATTATTTTTATTTTATTTTAGAATTGTTATTTTAACATAGGGTTTTTTTTTTTTTTTTTTTTCAAATTTACCTTAACTACCCAAAAAAAAATGATAAAAAAATAGTAACTTAGAATTATTTTTATTTTATTTTATTTTGACCGACTCAAAATACTTATATAATATAACATGATGAGACAACATCTCTTACATACTGGGGTGGAGCTCCACACAATTATTAAACCTATTTTTGAGTGAAAATGATTTGATCCCTGTGGGAGCTTGGTAGATGTGTAGTTAACTGGGATGGGGCTTGACACAATTATTAAACTTCGTTTAAAGTGGATCTGTAGTTAAGATGGATCTAGTCTAGTTAATATTACAACCTAGTATGAAGGATATGTGGTAAATATATTTGACTTTCACTCTTTGTGTGATAAAATATTCCAATTTCTTTGTTAAATAATATAATTTTATATCAACTTTAAAGAGATAAAGCAATTAAAATGATTTGAATTTATGCAAGAACGCAACAAAATATAAATATAACCATAAATACAAAGATGCAGTGGAAATAACACTTGATTTCATTAATATCAAAGAACTAAAATTTGTTTACAGACAGAATGGAAATAAACTAGCTAGGACGCTAGTAGCTTATCTCTGAGAAGAGATGTGGCAACTACATGCCTCTGAACTCTATGTTACAATGAGGCTCAAAGGCCTATATATTATTGAGAAACAATGGAAAACCCTAAACATCCAAAAATGTAACCCTAGGAGATGAAACTCCAGACTATGGTCCCCGTAGGGGTAAATTGGTACATCAATTTCCCGGGGTCGTAACTTTAGCATATTATCTCTGTTTGATGCACATGATACATCATTAGAAATATCTATCCGAGGACTACAACTGCTGATAGTGAATATTGTGTTTGAAATACTCTTTTTTACCAAAGGTTTCATGCCCAAAAAACATCATTTAGAGCCTCAAAACAGCTCCAGAAGTTCAACACCCGAACAACTGCCAAAAATAGTAAATTTTTCTACAATTAAGGAAACTGAAAATCTGAAACAAATAATGGTGGGGTCCAAGTGGAATAGGTGGGTGGCCACTAATATCCACCCGGATCATAAAATTTTAAAAATAGTAATGATAAATATTGAGGGGTTTTCGCGGTGTATTATATTAGATATCATTTTTTTGGATTCGATTGTGTTAATTAAGTCATTTATCTATGACTATTTCCATGAGAGGAAATCATAACTAACTAATTTCTCATGAATTTTGAATATTCCACTTAGCACTGATTGCATTCGGGTGATGCTCACAAGGGTGAAGAAGTGGCATTGAAAGTGGTGAAATGATTCACATAGTGTCAATCATCACTTCCTGGACTTGCACCCAGTAGCCATGAATTCCCGGGAGGTCACTCATCCCAGATCGCCTTTGTCATCCCAGATCGCCTCTGGCTTAAGCACGCTTAACTATGGAGTTTTCCCCACAATCAAGCCACTTCCCTGGAATTCATGGTTACCTGGTGCAAGCCTTGCAAGTGATGATTGACGCTATGTGATTCATTTCACTAGTTCCAATCCCAGCTCCTCACCCTTAAGTGAACTATTCAAAAATCATGAGAAATTAGTCACTTATTACTACCTCTCATGGAAATGGTCATAAATTAATGACTTACTTAATGTAGTTGAATCCCAAAAAATTATATCTAATAATAATACAACTATATTTACCTTATAAATTGTTTAATATAAAACCTAAATAAACTTTTAAAATAAAATTGATAAATTTTTAAAATAAAATTGATATGTAACAAATATTTTTTTTTTCAAATAAATCCACTAGCCTAACACGTAGATATTAGTAAACCTCTGGGCTCTACAACCTATCCTCCTCTCCTATCTATAAATATGTTCATGATCTACGAATTTGAACCTTGGATATCTCAATTTTCTCAAGACTCACATTACTTTGGTCACTGGATATCTCAATTTCCTGAGGACTCACATTACTTTGGTCACTGGATATCTCAATTTTCTCAGGACTCACATTACTTTGGTCAACAATTGAGCAGCGCCCCCTTGGGATGATATGTAACATTTCAAAAATATTAATAATAATAAAAATATTCAATGTGAGTCATAAATACAATATTTCACTATATATAGTAAAAAATTTCAAGTAATTTCATTGTTTTTGCCCACTTATTTTTAGTAAATTTTGTTTAAATTTTAGTATAGATTTGTTGGAATTGCAAATTTAAATGGTGTAGTCTACACAATCTAATTTCTCAAGTGGAATTTCAATGCATTATATCCATTTATATAGTAAAAAAAGTATTTAAGAACCAAAAAAATATACATGCAATATGTATATATATATAACCAATATAGATCCATTTTAAAGAGGGATTAAATCTATTGAGGTGCAAACCATTTTTCAAGTTTTGCACTCTGAAAGAATTTTCCATATCAAGATCCATGTTTAAGATGGATCTATACTAATATGTTTACATTTCTTTGATAAGCAACTAAACTTAAATCATAACCCTCCCCTTACAGATTCCATAACTTATACAATACCATGATGTTTGGATAAGCAGGGTTTGACCAATATCTCATCTTATATTTTCCCATTTAAGAGTATTGCCACAAGGCGACATATTTAAAGAAATTTGGTGTCATAATAAGGAACTTAATCAGATTTAGATTATATATATATATATATATATATATATAGAGAGAGAGAGAGAGAGAGAGAGAGAGAGTTTTTGCCCAAAATTAGGTAGTGATTTTTAAGAATCATAAATTTAAGCTATTTAATTTACAAAATTTGAATGCATAGAAGGTTTTTTAGGTTGCTAATTCATGCATTCAAATGTGCATTTTAAATAATAGTTGCATTGTATTTAAAACTATTTCTTTTATTTTTTTATTAGTTAGAATAATATATATATATATATATATATATATATATATATATATATATATATATATATATATATATATATATATATATATATATATATATATATATATATGTTTGTTTGTTTGTTAGGTAATGTGAGTCCTAAGATGACAGGTACTTATAACATGTGGCTAGAATAGCTACAACTTAGGGGCATCTAAGGGGTCAAAATCACTTGGATATCACACTCAGGGCCACATTGGGCCATATTAGCCCTTGGCATGACTAGATTTTTTCCCACATAGTTTCAAACCAGTGACATTTTCACGACGGATTGTCTTAACGGAGCAACCTGTCAATGTCTATTCTAAACCCAGTGGGTAAAAAATAAGTTTATATTGAAAAAAGAGTTATATAAAATTTATTTTAGTCTCTTATATATTTAGAACTTTTGTTTCCTCTTTTACTTCATGAAAACAAAAAAATGAGAAAGTGTTCTAGCTTTATTTTCTTTTAATAACTGATATGCAAAAAAATGTATGCACCTTGAGAGATTTGATCCATCTATGAGCTTGATAGATCCAGGTTTAAGGTAGAGCCATCTCTCTCTCTCACACACACATACACAACGTGTCAACTCATTGGCCAAATTTCACATCTCTTTGATTTTAATAAAATTTAAAATAAAAGTATTTCTATAGATAGAGATGTGAAATTATATTAATATAAATAGTATTATTAAAAACATCCATAGAGCCATTTTAACTCAGGATTTACTAAGCATCTGGAGCAATTAGATGTTTGCAAGTGTAAACTTCTCTAAAGTTTTTCACTCTAAAAAATGTTTACATCTTGAGAGATTTGATCCCTCCATTTAGTAAATCTTGAATTAAGACTAACCTTGATCCATATTAACCATAGATCTATCAATCACTGAGAGGGATCAAATCCCTTGAGGTGCAAATGTATTTTTTTAGTGAAAAACTTGAGGAAAGGTTTGCACCTCAAGATATTTGATCCCTTGGACACTTAATAGATATAGGGTTATGATGGATATAGGTTGGTTTAGTAGTGCATGGTCACACAAAATTTGTTGAATATATAATTATTATGATCATTTTAAATATGTTGAATATGTCTAACACTAATATTTTCATTTTAATTTTAAATTTACTCAGTTATCTCAATTTTTTGAGATGATAGAGATTCTTAATAACTTGAATGATGAAAAGTGATGAAATACAATTTTTAAATGAAAAGTGACAATGTAAAATTGTTAAATCATATAAAATTTGAATAATAAGGATGTTGTCAATTACAAATAGTCTTCATTGTGATCATTCTCAAACTATTTTCTTCTACTATTCTTATCGTTACACTTGTTAGTTTTGCCATCTTTTCATATCGAACATATGAAAAGGGCAGTTGAAATTGTAGACTATTCAAATCTTTAACTTGAGCTATTGTAGTAAACATCATACCTTGTCTCTTTGCAGATGAAATTGTAGGCTATTCAAATATTTAACTTGTGCTATTGTAGTAAACATCATACCTCGTCTCTTTTGCTCTTCAATATTAATAGTAGTTTTCTCCAATGTCAATCATTGTGACTTATGAAGTGTCAAACCCCAAGTAAGTTTTAATGGTACTTGTTTTCTATTGCCTCATTCGAATGCAAAGTGACTAACAATGTTGAATGATGGAAAATGGAAATAATAAGAATGTAGTCAATTACAAATAGTTTACAGTTTCAAGAAGAAAATATTTCAGGTAAGTGAACATTTTATTTAAGATGAAAATTCAAGTATTTTATTTATGGTTGAATTATTGTAACAAAGAAATAAATGCACACCATCAATTTTTTTGTGCTTACAATGAAGTTAATGCACATTATTAATCTAATTAATTTGAAATTAATGTACATCATAAATCTAGTTACATTAACTCAGAAATCAACATCTACACTAAAATCAATACATCTAGTGCAAAAAATCAAATAGGATTAGAAATCAATGTATCTAGTGCAAGCAATCAAATAGGATTAGAAATCAACATCTACATTAAAATTAATGCATCTAGTGCAAGAAATTAAATATGATTAGAAATCATCATCTACAATGAAATAAATGAATCTAGTGTAAGCAACCAAATATGATTAGAATCAATAACTACACTGAAATCAATGCATCCAGTGCAATTAATCAAATAGGATTAGGAATAAACATCTACATTGAAATCAATGCAACTATTTAAGTGAAAAAACAAAAATATTAATGGATTTCTAAATCCAACTTCTTTTACCTTTTGTAAAATCTTTACTTCCTCTTCCTATATGGTTAATAATGTTCAATATTATATAATATTGTATATTATATTCATTTTTCTGGGTGTATCTCTTTATTCTTCCCTCTCTCTCTCTCTCTCTCTCTCTCTCTGCCTCTCCCTCCCTCTCTCTCTCTCTTTTTAACTCTCTCTACCCCCACCATCTATATCTATATCTCCATGCATCTCTCATTCTTTGTATATCTATATCACCCCCCAAACACACACACACACTCCATATATATATATAGCTCTCCCTACACCCTCTCTCTATCTCTCTCTTCTTCGCTCTCTTTCGCCTCCATCTGTATCTTTATCTCTCCTTCTTTGTCACTCTATCTCACCCCCAAACATACACACTCTCTCTCCATATCTATCTATCTCTCTCCCCTTCCCCTTTCCTCTCTCTCTCTCTCTCTCCTCTCTCCATCACTATCTCTCTATCTCTCCCTCACTCTCTCTCAATATCTCCCTTTTCACTCCCTCTCTCTCTCTCCACCTTTCTCTCTTTATGTATTTCTTCTTCCCTCCATCTCTCTACCACTCTAAATTCATCTCCTTCTCCCTCCTTCTCTCCTCTCTCTCAAGTCCTCTCCCTTGTCCTTTAACTCTCTCCCTTTCTCTCCCATCTTCCTTTGTCTCTCCTACCCATCACTCTCTCTCTATATGCCCTCCAACCCTATCACTATCTCCCTTGCTATCTCCTTATCTCTCTCCCCCCTCCATCTCAATGTCTCCTTCTCTCTCTCTCTTACCCTTCTCTCCATATTTTTCTCCTCTCCTTCTGTCTCTTCCCTCCTTCCCTCCTCTCTCCCACACTCTCTCTCCATCTCTCCCTTGTCACTCCCTATCTCTCTCCACATATATCTCTCTATGTGCTTTTTCTTCGCTCTCTCTCTCTCCCCCTCCAACTTCATATCTCTCTCTCCCTCCCTCTATCCTTCTCTCTCTCAATTCCTCTTTCTCTTCCTTCCTCTCTCCCTTTCTCTCCCACCTCACTCTCTTTCTCCTCCCCATCTCTCTCTCTCTCTCTAACTTATCACTATCTCCCTCCCATTGTCCATCTCTCTCCCCCCCTCCCCCGCTCCATCTCTCTCCCCCCCTCCCCCGCTCCATCTCTCTCCCCCCTTCTCTCCCTCTCTATGTATTTCCTCCTTCTCTCCTCTCTACCTTACTCTCTCCATCTATCCTTTGTCACTCCTTCCCTCTTTACCTCTATCTCTCTATGTTTTTATTATTCCCTCCCTCTCTATCCCTATACAACTCCATCTCCCTCCCTCCATCCCTATCTTCTTCTCTCCCTCCCCTCCTATTTGTCTATTTCCCTCTCTCTCCCCCCTCCATCCATATGATCAAGAATTTTCACTTTGTGTAGTCAATAATATATATAAGAACTAACATATTTTACATTTCAATTTTTTATTGTGAAATTAGTTATGGTTTTTACGATTGTGGTATTGATAAGCCATGGAATTGACCCATGGTATTGTAACAAAACCTATTTACAAGTTAATTTTATCTATGGTAAAGTGAAGGTGAATATCCATGGTTTAGAATATTTTTATATTATAAGTTTATTTAATTATTAAGTTTTTATGTGCATATTAATTAAATTTAAATATAATTATGGAATCATTGTTAGTCTATTCTAAGGCAAGACTTTAGCAATCAATTCTTGTGTTGATGACTATTAGTTTATCCATGGTATTGACCAACAAAACCTATTTACAAGTTAATAATATCCATGATAAAGTGGCCGTGAAAATCCATGGCTAAGAATTTTGTTATATTGAAATTTATTTATTTATTTATTTTTTAAGTATTATGTTTTTATGTGCTTATTAATTATTTAAATATAATTACATAATATTTGTTAGTGCCTATCAAGGAAGAACTCTAGCAAATTTGTTTGTTGATCACTATTAGTTTAGCATGGACCAATGAAAATTATGATGTTTAACTTTGAAAAATAAATATTTATTTAAATCAATATTATTAAAAAAAAAATATTTTCAACATTAGATCATAGTTTGAATGCCTTATTGCAGCCTTTGCACAATATAATGCCATGTGGATAATTTCTTTACATATTTGATGCTATAATTTTTCTTTACATATTTTATGCTATAATTTTAGTTTAGCATTGATCAATGCAAATTATAATGTTTAACTTCCAAAAACAAATATTTATTTTTTAATATTATTCAAAAAACTATTTTTCAAACATTTGGTTGGACCATAGCTTGAATTCCTTATTGCAGCCTTGCACAATATAATGCCAGGTGGATAACTGCTTTATATATTCTATGTGATAATTTTTGGATATGGTTCCAAAAATAAAATCCTTGAAAATAATTCATACTCATATAAATAACATGTTTACCATCAATTAATTCCCACCATAATTTAAGCAAGTCTTTCCATAAAAAATGGATAGAAATACAATGTAAATAAATATAGTTACCAAGATTTATTTCCCACCATTATTTATGTTTTCCTCAACACTTATGTAGGAGTAAAACTGTAAATATATGTTGATTTTAATATAAATATTTTTTTATTTCTAGTAATAAAAAATTATGGAACAATATTTATCCTAATAAATATTTAAAGTATAATAATTTTTCTAAATAATAATAAAAATAAAATATTTAAATATACACAAATTTTCATTTTTAAAACATTTGAACTTTGGTTTATTTCCAACAAAATACATAAATAAACTTTTCTTTGCATCATAAAAAATGGGTACTTTGATGACATTAAAAGGGTTCTTTGATGACATTAAAATTTTAAAGGAAGTACTTTGGTTTTGTACATTAGAATATATGGTAAATGGATTGAAAAAACTAGCCTAGATCTATCTTAACTCCAGATCTATCAAGTGCCAAGGGGAATCAAATCTCTCGAGGTGCAAACCTTTTTTTTTATTGAACATATGATTAATTTTATCAATAATATGTAAATGCATTTAATGTAAATACATCTAATATTAATATAATCATTTTATATATGCTAAATATGTTTGATGTTTATCTGGTCATAAATATTATTAATCACTGTAATGATGAAAAAGTGACAATGTAATAGTGTTGAATGATAGAAAATGTGAATAATAACAATGCAGTCAATTACAAAGATTATTCATTGTGATAAATTTCAAACTATTTTCTTCTACTATTCTTATTCTCACCATTGTTAGTTTTGTCATCTTTTCATATAGATTATATAAAAATGACAGTTGAAATCGTAAACCATTTAAATTTTTAGCTTGCTTTATTATACTAAAAATTATACCTTGTCTCTCTTTCTCTCCAATATTAATAGGTTGAATTACTATAACACAAAAACAATGTACATTGTCAATAATTTTTTGTGCTTACATTGAAATCAATGCACATTGTTAATCCAATCACTTTAAAAGTAATGTACCATCATACATCCAATTACATCAAATTAGAAACCAACGTCTATACTAAAATCAATGCATCTAATGCAAGAAATCAAATATGATTAGAAAACAACGTCTACACTGAAATAAATTCATCTAATGCAAGTAATAAAATAAGGTTAGAAATCAACATCTACATTGAAATCAATGCATCTAGTGCAACTAAGAAAATAAGATTAGAAACCAACATCTACACTAAAATCAATGATCAAGTGCAAGTAATCAAATAGGATTAGAAATTAACATCTACACTAAAATCAATGCATTTAGTGTGAGAAATCAAATATGATTAGAAATCATCTTCATTGAAATCAATGCATCTAGTGCAAGTAGTCAAACATAATTAGAAATCAACATCTACACTACAATTAATGCATCTAGTGCAAGTAATCAAATAGGATTAGAAATCACCATCTACACTGAAATCAATGCATTTAATGTGAGAAATTATATAGGATTAGAAATAATCTAAATTGAAATCAATGCATCTAGTACAAACAATTAAATATCATTAGAAATCAACATCTACATTAAAATCAATGCAGCTAGTGCAAGCAATCAAATAGGATTAGAAATCACCATCTACACTGAAATCAATGCATCTAGTGCAAGAAATATTCTTCCCCCTCTCCCCCATCCAACTCCATCTCTCTTTCCCGCCCTCTCTCCACTCTCTCACATCCTCTCTTTCCCTTTATTTCCCACCTATCTCCCTCTTTCTTCACCCTCCAACTATGTTACTATATCCCTCCCTCCCTCCACTCTCTCACATCCTCTCTCTCCCTTTATTTCCCACCTCTCTCCCTCTCTCTTCACCCTCCAAATATGTTACTATATCCCTCCCTCTCTCCTTCTCTCCTACCTTCTCTCCATCTCTCCTTCTTTGTCTCTTTATCTCACCCCAAAACATACACACTTTCTCTCCATCTCTCCTTTTGTGTCTCTATCTCACCCCAAAACATACACACTCTCTCTCCATATCTCCCTTTCCACTCCCTCTCCCTCTACACTTCACACTCTCTATGTCTTCTTCTTCTCTCCCTCTCTCCCCCTCCAACTCTATCTCTCTATCCATCCCTCTCTCCTCCTCTCTCTCTTCCTTCCTCTCTCTCATTTTCTCTCCTACCTCCCTCTCTCTTCCCCCATCTCTCTCTCTCTCCCTTTACCCTCCAATTTTCTCTCTTCCCCCATCACTCCCTTCCTCTCTCTCAAGTGCTCTCTCTCGTTCTTCCTCCCTCTCTCTTTCTCTCCTACCTCTCTCTCTCTCTCTCTCTCACTCTCTCTTTGCCCTCAAATCATCTCTCTTCCTCCATCTCTCAACATCTACACTAAAATCAATGCATATAGTGCTAGAAATCAAATGGGATTAGAAATCACTATCCACACTAAAATCAATGCATCTAGTGCAAGAAATATTCTTCCCTCTCTTCCCCATCCAACTCCATCCATCTTTCCCTCCCTCTCTCCACTCCCTCTTTCTCTCCAACTCTATTACCATATCCCTCCCTCTCTCCTTCTCCCCCCCTTTCCCTCCATATCTCCTTATTTTTCTCTTTATCTCACCCACAAACATACACACTCTCTCTCCATTTCTCCCTTTTCACTCCCTCTCTCTCTCCACTTCTTGATCTCTATATATGTATTCTTCCCTACATATATCCCCCTCCAACTCCTTCTCACTATCCCTCCCTCTCTCCTCCTATCTCCCTCCCTCTCTCTTCCTCTCTCTCAAGTCCTCTCTCTCTCTCTCTCTCTTCCCTCAAATCATCTCTCTTCCCCCATAACTATTGTGTCCTTCCTCTCTCTCTCTCTCTCTCTCTTCCCTCCACTCCTCTCTCTCTATCTCCAACTATGTTACTATATCCCTCCCTTTCTTCTTCTCTCTTGTTCTTTCCCCCCTTCTCTTTATCTCTCATTCTTCGACTCTTTATCTCACCCATAAATATACACACACTCTCTCCATCTATCCCTTGTCACTCCCTCTCTCTCTCCACTTCTCACTCTCTATGTCTTTCTTCTTCCCTCCATCTATCCACCTCCAACTCCATCTCTCTATCCCTTCCTCTCTCTCTCTCTCTCTCTCTGTGTGTGTGTGTGTGTGCGTGTCTTCCAATCCTCTCTCTCTCTCTCTCTCTCTCTCTCTCTCTCTCTCTCTCTCTCTCTGTGTGTGCGTGTCTTCCAATCCTCTCACTATCTCCGTCCCTCTCTCTTCCTCTCTCCCCCCTCATATCTATCCCCCTCTCCCTCTCTTACCCTTCTCTACTACTGTCACTCCTCTCGCATCTCCTTGAGTTTATCCCCATCTCTCCCTTGTCACTCCCCCTATCTCTCCACCTCTACAAATCTATGTCTTTGTTCTTCCTTCCCATATATAACTAGAGTTAACATATATTAGATTTAATAATGTTTTTTTTGCATGGTATTAATAATGATTTGGCTCATGGTATCTGGCACATAGACTTCACCTAAATAAAACCTCTTTTATGGAGTAAATATAACAAGTTTTTTTTTTTCCATACCTCTTTTATTTACCATGGTATTTGACCCATAGGCTTGGTATATAATTAGATGTTGAGTTCTGATCCTATTTGATATATTTTTATATATTTATCATGTATCTTTATACCTCTTTTATAAATATAGTTTTTGACTAGTGGTATTTGGCCCATGGTATTAATAATAATTTGTACCATGGTATTTGGCCCAAAGGATTCACCTAAATAAAACCCTTTTTTTGAGTTTTTATAAATTTAAAGAGGTTTATGGAGAAAATATAAAAGGAGGTTTTATTTATTTACCATACCTCTCCGTAAGTATAAAAAGAAGTTTTATTTATTTACCATACCTCTAGTTTATTTATATTTTTATTTATTTACCATACCTAAACCTCTTTATATTTTAAATTTATATTGTGTTTATATATAGTCGTAATTAGGTTTATTTTGAAATAGGACCGAAATTGAATAAAAGATATTAAATGTTAAACATTACATAACATTACATTTATATTTACGTTTACATGCTTACATTTACTTTTTATAATACATAGTTATATTTTAATAATTAATCTTAGCATATTAATAATATTAAAATGTTATATATAATTTAAAGAATCAAGTTATATATGATTTAAGATTCAAGTTAATGTTTTGACAAACATTAGCTAAAATTACTTTTATTATTTTTTAAAACATGACATACTTACCCATCAAAATCATACTTGGATGTAGAATGACCCTTTCAAACAATAATGTGTCAATTGAATTTTACTCAACTATACTTCCAATCCAATATGATCCAACTTTTTAATACTATATTCTTTTGAATATTAAGCATATCTTTAACATATTCCCATTCCTTGGCAAACAGTGGAAAGGTAGGAAAAATCTCCATCATATAAATATGATAGGACATAAAGTTTGTTCATCGTTACAAAATATGGTTTTTTTCGAGGTATTAATCATAGTTTTGGCCCATTCCCATTCCTTTGCCAGCAACAAAAAATGTGGGCAAAGCCTGCATCATATAAATGTGTTAGGACTTAAAGTTTGTTCATCGTTTCAAAATATGGTTTTTTTCGAGGTATTAATCATAGCTTTGGCCCATTCCCATTCCTTTGCCAGCAACAAAAAAATGTGGGCAAAGCCTGCATCACATAAATGTGTTATGCCATAAAGTTTGCTCATCGTTGCAAAATAGTGCAATGGTCCAAATCTTTTCGGGTTACAGTACACCGTTGGAATTTTAAAGAATATACTTCGAAAGCCAAACCCATAAACAACTTTAATCATGAAATGGAAAGAAGCGTCCCTGCTTGTACTCCATGGGAGGCCTAACTTTCAAAACTCAATTTACATATCCCTACAATTCTTATTAAAATTATTAAAATGTACCACATATCCTTACAATTCTTATTAAAATGCAAAATTCATAAATTGTAAAATCCATTTTGTAAAGCATTTACAACCACTAAATTTTATTTCCAAGCAAAATTCTAAAATTCTAAAATCCATTTCATAAAGCATTTAAAAAATGCAAAATTTATAAATTGTAAAATCCATTCCATAAGGCAATTTCTTTTTTTTTTAAATGTAAAATTGTAAAATCTATTTCATAAGCATTTAAAAATATATATAGGTTTTCAACAAATTATATATTTTTATGTTAATAGACATATTTATTTTAGAATAATGTTTTGAGAAATTTAATTTAATTATAAATAATTATTAATTAGATTGGAAAAGCTTAACTTCCAAAAAAATATTTTATAATATTTTTAATAGTATACAAAAATTAATGATTGAGATTTATCTTTAAAAATAGTTATGTCTTTTTTCCCTTTTAATTAAATTAATTAATTAAAAATAAAAGCCAAATAAACAAATATAATATGAAATGAATTAAGATTTTTTAAACATATGATATTAATAAGCCATAACATTATAACAAAATTTAAAAATCTTCATAATTAAAAACTTTGTTACAAATATTTTTTAAATGTATATATATTTAATTTATCCATTAATTAATTTTATAATTAATAATATTTATAAAGTTATAATTTAATTAGTTTTCATAATTTTTAAAAAATAAAATAAATTTTTTAATACTTATTGTAAATTGATATCAATTTACATTTACCAATCATTTAAAACATATAACTATACTAAACTTCAAAATAATAAAGTCTTAAATAATCTCTACTTTTCAATCCCTCGATTTCCTTACCCAACTTAGATATTCCCACTTTACACAGAGTGCATGGAAAGCCAACCCTTTGAATCAACAACTTTATACTATCCAGTGTGGTTGGCCTTCTTAAAATATGGTACACTAGGTATAACGGGACAAATTTATTTCGTATCGCTTCAGAACATGCTGCCCACTACAGGTTGTCCATTCTGGTAAGTTGGATAAATGGATCAAGTACTAACGACTATACATGTTAAAATCAAATGGTCCATGGGTTCCGTGCTTTTTATTTTCAACTTGGTATAGCTTAAAGGCTACGCAAATCTTTAACCCAAATCAAAATTTGTGTGTGTAAATACAAAGATATCCATATGGGGATGACTCGAAATCTTAAATTCAATTCAAATTAAAAAATATGTAATATTCTATTCTTTTATTTTAGTTAGATTAAGATTAGGTTTGGGTCATTTTGATGGAAATATGATTTATTTATGTGTAAGATGTTATTATTGGGATTGTACAAGATTTGGTTTAGTTTAGATTGAATGTCTTGTAATAATATCAAGATATAATTTTAACTTTTACATGTGGAATTTTGTTCTCAATTTCTCTCTATAAGATTTAACTAAATAGTATAAATGAGAAATCTAATTTAAAAATGGACTACATAATATGTAACCACATTATAATCAAAAAATATTTTACACATGAAGAAATAAACTATCAATATTGAAATGTCAATGTATAAATATATAGAGGGATAAAATTTTGGTAAAAAAAAATATACACATTAAACTAATTTATCTATTTTTAATTCATAATGATAAAATTTATAATCACACTTTTTACTATTTTAAAAATCATTAGGTCTCACATATTTTACTATTTTAAAAACAATTAGATCTCACATAATTATTAGTTGCATATAGTTATATAATGGCTCATCATAAATGTAAGAGTGGCAACCATTAACTCATAAAAATAAGATATTTTAATTTTGATTACACTATCAATTAGTAATAAAAGTAAGATATTTTAATTTTGATTACACGATTATTTGAAAGTTGGAGAAATCAACTACGATCAATTGGTAAGAGTATTATTTGAAGGTTGAAGAAATCAACTTACTTACAATATTGTGAATGCAACACTATCTTACTCTACTTTTTTATTTTGCTAATTGTAATAGAGTGTGGGATAACTCTCCTCTCAACCAGTCTCTCAATCTTCATCACTAATAGCCCACTAAATCCTCAATCAGTAACATATTTACATATTTACATATTCCAACTTCTAAGTTTTCGTTCCAATTAGCTAAACAAAAAATATCTCACCCACTTCACCACCTTCATTATATAGAAATTTTCTTATTCATCCATAATAAAAAATTTATACATAGTTCCAAGTACAATTTAAATAATTAATCATAAATTTTTAACATTTTTTTAATTCAATTTATTTTTAATTTTGTAACTTTAATTATTTATTTTAATAATACAACTATACGCTATTATCTTATCTTTTATTTTCATTTTAATACTATTCATGTAAATAATAAATAACATTACATAAAAATCCAACTCCAATGTATTAAAGGAATTGATTGATATAGTTAGAAACATAGATTGTATGTCTTTTTTCATACAAAGTGTCATCACCATGGGTAATCTACAAATTCCCAAATTTCTAATGATAAAATTATGAAAGGTCGGATAGTTCATAAAAATGCATAACCAAGTTGACATAATGTAAACAATAGTGGGTTAGATAGTTCATAAAAGTACATGATCTAGTTGGAAACTCCAAATTCCCAAATCTCTAACTGAGATCATATCGTGAAGGGGTTAGATAGTTCATAAAAATGCACGACCTGGTAGAGAATTCCAAATTCCCAAATCTCTAACAAACATTAGATAATTCATAAAAGTGCATGACCTAGTTGTAATGTATGAAATTATACATTTGAAACTCCAAATTCTTGTGATTTGTTGGAGAAATCACAGCGGAAACCATTAAACAATTAACACACAGCAATTAAACCAAGCACATAAAGACACAGGCATTAACGTGGTTCACCCAAACCTCCTGGGCTACGTCCACACAACAGGCATCGACAGTCTTTATTAATCAAAACAGGAGATTACATAATTCACACACCCACACTCTATTGCAAACAATCCGTATGGATACCTGTTATATAGCAGAGAGAATCAAACTGCCTCATAAATCCTCAACACAAATTTAGGATGCATTAACTCCCTCCCAACAAACTGGAGCTAATCTAGGAACTAATTCCTAATTTTTGTCACCTACTGAGATTTTGCCTATTTTATCCAAAACAGAAAATCTCAACAATCTCCACCTTGACAACAATTAGTCTGATGCCCTGTTCTTTATTATTTTATCTTTTCTGCAAGCCAAGAGAAGCCAAACACCAACGTAGCTTCTCCAACAAAACTGGTTTCGTGAACATGTCTGCACAGTTTTCCTTTGTATGCACCTTTTCAAGAGAGACTCCCCTTTCAGTAATAACCTGTCTTACAAAATGATACTTTATTGGAATATGCTTTGATTTACTATGATAGGTCGGATTCTTAGCCAAATGTATTGCACTTTGACTATCACAAAGTAACCTGATGTTGTCCTGCAACCTACCAAATTCACCAAGCAAACCTTTCAACCAAACCGCCTCTTTGCAAGCATGAGAAGCAGCAATGTATTCTGCTTCAGTAGTGGATAAAGCAACAATATTCTGTAGCTTTGACATCCAGCTAATAGCTCCACCTGCAAGAGTAAAGACGTACCCTGAAGTTGACCTTCTCTTATCCAAATCACCTGCAAAATCAGAATCAACATATCCACAAACATATTCACTGCTCTTATTGTAAGTGATACAATAACTACTTGTGCCTCTCAAGTACCGAAGCACCCATTTCACTGCTGACCAGTGTTCTTTACCCGGATTTGCCATGTACCTGCTGACAACCCCAACTGCATGTGAAATATCTGGTCGAGTACAAACCATCGCATACATTAAACATCCTACTACATTGGCATATGGAATTCGAGACATATACTCCTTTTCTTCATCTGTATTAGGACATAAACCCGAAGAAAGCTTGAAATGGGAAGCGAAAGGGACTGAAACAGGCTTCACATTGTTCATACCAAACCTCAAAAGTATCTTCTCAACATACTTCTGTTGTGATAGCCATAGCTTACCATTACTCCTGTCTCTGAAAATCTCCATGCCCAAAATCTGTCTTGCTGCTCCTAGATCTTTCATATCGAATGTCCTTGCCATTTGAGTCTTCAACCTGTTGATTTCATCAATGCTTTTGCTTGCTAAAAGCATATCGTCAACATACAACACTAAGATAATGAACATGCCATTACTTAACTGCTTAAAGTAAACACAATGATCATATTCACTTCTTATATATTTTTGACTCAACATGAAAGAATCAAATTTCTTGTACCACTGTCGAGGCGACTGCTTCAGACCATACAATGACTTCTTGAGCCTGCAGACAAATTTCTTATTGCGATGCTGAACAAACCCTTCCGGTTGTTCCATATAAATTTCCTCATCTAAGTCTCCATGTAGAAATGCAGTCTTAACATCTAGTTGTTGTAACTCTAAATCAAACAAAGCAACTAAAGCTAACACAATTCGAATTGAAACTATTTTAACAACTGGTGAAAAAATCTCATGAAAGTCTATGCCTGCTTTCTAAGAAAACCCTTTTGCGACCAGTCTCGCTTTGTACCTGTCCTCCGTATCATTCACACCCCGTTTCACCTTGAAAACCCATTTGCATCCCACAGTTTTCCTGTCTTTCGGAAGCTCAACCAGATCCCATGTGCCATTCTTACCTAAGGCCATCATTTCTTCCTTCATGGCTGCTTTCCACTTATCACTGTTCGAACCTTCTATAGCTTCCTGATAGCACAGAGGTTCATCATCGTTAGCGGTCAAAGCAACTGAAGTAACATAATCATCATACCTTCTCGGTGGCCGTTTGATTCTTGTCGACCTCCTTAAGGATGTTTCTGGTGCTTCCACAATTTGCTGACTACCACCTGTAGGATCTTCTTCATGACCACCATCTGAGACCTGTTCACGCTCTATATCTGAACCCTGTTCATAATTAGTATCTGAAACCTGTTCATGACTAGAATCTGAACTATGGTCATCATGACTATCATTAGAAGTGCTGTCAAACTGAATGTGCTGAAAATCAAATACATCATCCTGTTTCAATTTACCATCTACATCTAACTGTACAAGAGAGGATTCATTAAACTTTACATCTCTGTTGATGATGATTTTGCAGGTAGTAGGATCCCACAATCTATATCCCTTTGTTCCAACACCATACCCAACAAAGATATACCTTTTAGACTTTGGATCTAATTTAGTTCGCTGATGTTTAGGCACTAGAGCATATGCATCACAACCAAACACTTTGAGTTTAGAATAGTCACAAGGGTGTCCTTTCCATACCTCTTGCGGAATCTTGCAGTCTATTGCCGTCGATGGAGATCGGTTTATCACATAACAAGTTGTTGCCACTGCTTCCGTCCACAACTCCTTCTGCAAACCAGCGTTACTCAGCATACTCCTTGCTCTCTCTAGAAGAGTCCTGTTCATGCGTTCAGCAACTCCATTTTGCTGAGGAGTATAAAACGTGGTCTTATGTCTCTCGATCCCTGCATCCTTGCAATAGCTGTCAAACTCCTTGGAAGTAAACTCACCACCATTGTCAGTTCTTAAACACTTTATTTTTCTACCAGTGCTGTTTTCTACCAATGCTCTAAACTGCTTGAAAACTGAAAAAACATCAGACTTCCTTTTCAACATGTAGACCCACACCTTCCTAGAAAAGTCATCAATGAATGATACAAAATACAACGAACCACCATATGACGCTGTAGGAGCTGGACCCCAAACATCTGAATGAATATAATCAAGTATGCCTTTACTAGTATGTTTGCCTGTTTTAAATTTTTGTTTACTTTGTTTTCCAAACAAGCAATGCTTACAGAAATCTAACTTTCCAGATCTTAGATTAGGAAGTAACTTGCGATCAGCCAAAATTTTCAACCCTCTTTCGCTCATATGGCCCAACCTTTGATGCCATAGGCGAATGGAACTACCGTCATGTTCAGACACCGTAGACACATGAACTGACCCTGTTCTTCCTTCTAACTGAAACAGATTTCCTACTTTCTTAGCTTTCATTACTAGTAAAATACCTTTATAGATTTTCATAACTCCACCTTGAATTACAGTTTTATATCCATTCGTATCCAATGCTCCTAAAGAAATTAGATTTTTCCTTAAGTCTGGAACATGTCTCACATCTGTTAACAATTTAGTTGTGCCATCAAACATTTGCAGTTGTATGCTTCCTATCCCAACAATATTAGATGTGACATCATTACCTATGTACACGACTCCATCATTAACTGATCTATATGTCTTAAACCATTCTCTATGAATACACATGTGGTTTGATGCACCGGAATCTAACAACCAATGTTGATCATGATTTGACATATTAACAGACAACACTTCGTCGCTCATACCTGAACCAGATGACGAACCTGTATCTGTCGCATTTGCCTCCTTCTTCTCTGTCGATAAATCTGCTTTAGAAGTTCGCTGCTGTCGCTTCCAGCAGTCCTTCTTCAGGTGTCCAGCTTTCCCACAATGCCAGCACTTCACCTTTGTCTTCTTTCCTTTAGACTTTGAACGAGAGTCGCTATGCTTTCCCCCGGAGTGTCTCTCTCTCGAGCGACCTCTGGCCATCATTACCTCTGATGTAGAGGTGTCTGCATTTGACCTCTTCCTCGTCTCCTCAGCCTCGGACAACAAGGCTCCAAGCACATCGTTCTCAAAATGGGCACTCTGAGTTTTCGCCATCTTATTTCAGCAAAAAAACACAATAATCTCCAAATCTAACCAGCATTTAAAAAACTGCCTTTGCCTTTATAAAAATGCCCTTAACCTTCACATAACGCCATATTGATTTTCAATGTACAAAAAAAAAAAAACTTTCCTTTCATACCATATGCAATGGTAATTCAAATCGTTTTCAACTTTTATAAAGCCTTTTCTTTAATGTAATCGATTTATATTCCTTAAATACCATATGCAAATGGAATATTCAAAAAATAAATAATGGCATATGAATTTCAAAATCGATTTACAAAACTCAAATCGATTATAAACAAAAAAAAGGCTTTTATGTGACCTTTTTTACAAAACTCCATTTAAAAACTTCAAAGTCGATTTCATACCATATGTGACTTTTAAAAACTCCAAATTGAGTTTATATAAAACTCCAAATCGACTTTGCTGCAAGTCGTCACCATTCAACGCTGTTCAAAAAATGCAACTTCGGCTTACCGGTCAACGGCCTCTGCGCACAGGTCTGGGCTATTGGTCAACGGCCTCATGACAGCGTTTAAAAAAAACTTCAAATCGACACGTTCAAAGGGCATAAACCAGCGTTTAACTCTACATATCGACTCTTCAGAAAATCGTTTTTAAACCCATTTCAAAAACGTTGAAATGAAATACGGCATTGATCTTTCACGGTTTTCAGGTGCTGCCTCCACTTCAAATCGATTTCAAAAAAATTCAAATAAACTTCAAATAAAATGGCAATCGACTTATGTAATAGCTTTTAACCAAGGCATAAACCAAATGTAAATCGACTTTAAACTTCAACGTTGTTCAAAATTTCAAATTCAACGCTGTGCACAACAAAACCTGTTAGGCATTTCACGGCCAGTTCAACAAACAATTGCATTAACGCTGCGCTGATTCTTCACGCTGTTCAAAAAATAGCATACGACTGTTAGACTGTCCACCTCTGCACATTTGAAACTCCAGCTAACCGTGTTCAAAGCACAACAACTCGCTCGACGACTCGAGCGATTAACTTCACTTAACGCCACTGCCTGCGTGAAATGTGTTCACGTCTTCTGTATTTGCTGTTAACAGCAACTTCTACTCACAGTCACGGCACTCACCACGTTCAACGTTTACTTTGGCCGCCTTCAAATTGCGCTCAGCAGCACGGCCTCTCAGCAGCATGCAAATGGTTTGTGCGGTCCATCAATGTGCTTCTCAACAGGCCACGGCTTCACAAGCTCAGGCCAACAGTTCTCTGTGCGGCAATCTCACCAGTCCAACAGTTCTGCGCATCATTCAACTACGCTCCACGCACAGCAACAATTCTGCGCATCAACACTCCAACATTCGCTCTGATACCAATTGTTGGAGAAATCACAGTGAAAACCATTAAACAATTAACACACAACAATTAAACCAAGCACATAAAGACACAGGCATTAACGTGGTTCACCCAAACCTCCTGGGCTACGTCCACACAACAGGCATCGGCAGTCTTTATTAATCAAAACAGGAGATTACATAATTCACACACCCACACTCTATTGCAAACAATCCGTATGGATACCTGTTATATAGCAGAGAGAATCAAACTGCCTCATAAATCCTCTCAACACAAATTTAGGATGCATTAACTCCCTCCCAACAAACTGGAGCTAATCTAGGAACTAATTCCTAATTTTTGTCACCTACTGAGATTTTGCCTATTTTATCCAAAACATAAAATCTCAACATGATTATGCATTTGAAACTCCAAATTCTCAAATCCCCAACTAACCTTCTATCATGAACTGGTTGGATAGTTCATAAAAGTACATGACCGAGTTGAAACTCCAAATTCTCAAATCTCCAATTCACATTATATTATGAATCAGTTAGATAATTCCTAAAAGTATATGACCTAAATGAAATAATGTAGACAATTATGCATTTGAAACTCTCAATATTACTCTGTATTGAGTGTCACATTAATAATGATTAGATCATATGGAAAGAATGATGTTATGCATCTATATAAGCTAAAATAATGAATGAAGTAATTAATAAAAAAATAATTTAAGGGTGTAGTCTAATTAATAGACGAAATGGTTTTTTCAGGGCATTTTTTTTAGTTAACTTTAATTAAAATCTGGCAAAGATTTTTAGAAACTTGCTTTTAAGTTGTTTAATCTATATAATTTGAGTGCCTTATAGGTTTTTCAGGCGTTTAATCCATTTATGCCCTCAAAAATGTATTTTAAACCATAAAAATCACAACCTTGCTTGAAATTGTATTATCATATTCCAATGAAGAAAGCCATTTCATGTATAAGTTAAACTACACCATTTTTAAGTATTATAATATAATAATAAGAGTTTAATTTTTAATTATTTTTTCAAAGAGATTTATTTTTTAATTATTATAAGATAATAATAAGGAGTCTCAAATGTTAAGTCAATTGGTCATTAAAAGCATTAAAAGCACTTTGCCAATGGAAAGTCAAGGAGTCAATTTTCTTAGACTCTCTTAAGGTTCGCATATACTAATGAGCCACAAAGAAATGATCCCTTCAAATAAGTCTGCTCAAATAATTACTGTAAAAATAATAAGTACTAATCTCCAATATCCATAAACCACATTAAAATAATAATAATAATTTTATTTTTAAATATTATAAAATAAATTCAATCAAATTCACACAACCAAACAAAACAAAATATTAATTATTAATATTTTTTATATGTTCTTACTTGATGGGAACTCTATGAAATTCTTAGACATCCCCAATAAATTGGAATTTAAATAGTTATCTCGTTATAAGCCTTCCATCTATTTGTATTTCCAAGATTCGTACAATGTGTGTTCCCCAATCTCTACGCGATGGCTTTTGATGGCTCCTAATAGTTGTCACAAAGTTATGTTTGGTAAGCCATGATCAATAATATTTAAAAAAACTATAAAATCATAAATTTGATCAATTTGTTTTTTTGTTACGTTAATAAAAAAAAGTTAAGTTATAATAAAATTTATGGAAAATCTTCTGAAAAATTTATGGAAAATATAAAACATTTTGTCTCAAGTAGTTACTAAATATATGTATAGTCTAAACAACTCACAAAATAATTTAGAAATTTTAGTAAGATTGAAAAATTTTGGCAGAAATTTTTGAAAATTTGGGTTATAGGTGTTAAACTTCAAATTTTTTTGGTATTCTAGAGATTTTTTTATAGTGTTGAATTTATTTTTGTTATAAAAAAATGATTCAAACACTTCAATTACCTAATTTAAAAAAAAAAATTACTGAATCTCCACAAAAAAAACTACCATCCAAATTATTTTGTTATGTATTTGTTTGAGGATATTACTTATTAAATTGTTCTTAAAGGAAATATAGTTCTGAAAAATCAAGAACATGAAATATATTTCTTCTCATCCCTTTACCATTGTAATGTAAATCATTTCAAATTTGTATTATGGTTAGTAGAGGTCGAAGAAATTAGGCACTGTATAAACTGTGGGAGGGATATTTTAAAGTGCACAATCCATTCAAAACAATATAAGTTGTGGGAGGGATATTTCAAGGTGCACAGTCCATTCAAAACAGTATAAGTTGTGGGAGAGATATTTTAAGATGCAGAATCTTTTGAAAATAATATTTGATGTTTTTGTTGAAAAAAAATAATTTAAAAATATTATTATGAAGAATGCTGCTAAAAAGCGATGTAAAATGATATTCAAGTTATACACAGATATTAATGTATTTAGGGTTTAAATATTTTGATGGAAAAGTGCAAGTAAGAGATATGAAGTCAAAATGATGTTAGACATTGTTTCGAAAAGTATATATTTTATGACAAAGCAAAATATATCAATTTTTAATCAGAAATTGGGTTTGATCCTGAATAATGTATAAGGAAAAAGACAAATATACATAAAATACAAATATATAAAAATAATATAAATATAATATAAATGTTTTAGATAGTGTGAAATATGTAATAAAGAAAAATGTTATAAGAAATAAATAAGAGGAAACTATAAACAAATTAGATGAATCTAATCTTCATATGGAAAATAACTTTAAAAAATAGAATAAAGTTATCTGAATTTTGAAAGAAAGAAAAAAGAAATCTACAATTCCAAAAGCATGAATATTAAACTAAATAGGGAGGATGAAATAAACATGACAGGAACATTATTTTAGATTACAAATTTTCTCAATGCATTTCTTTATGCATTTAATGATAATTCAATAGTGATATTAATTTTACAAAAAAATAATGAAAAGATAGGTACATAATTGGAAAGGAAAAAAATATGAAATTATAATTGAAATTACATAGTAAGTGGTTGCCAACCTGAAATAAATGCATTCACGTTAGTGGTCACTATAACAACAAAAATATCAGAGAAAATAATTAATAACAATAGCATAACAACAAAAACATCCATATCAATTATGTACACATGATTTTACCTTGGAAAACTTAAATTGGGAAAAAGAAGCCAATAGATCTATTATTCCCTTGATTATGCCAATAAAGTGAGCCTTCACCACTCATCTCCCAGCCCATTACAATGAAGTATCCTCAAGTCTTTTAAAAATTTAATTACATGTAACCCACGAGCTCTAATACCACTAGCTACCAAAACCATTGGCCTAAAAACCAACATTACTAACCTAACTCTTTGACTCTTTCACTGAATCAAATTTAACGTAACTTCCCCCCTTTTAAACTTGATTTGAGATCTTTCTTGACCAAATCCGGCCTAGCCAACCAAGTGAGTCTTCACTACTCACCTCTAGGCCCCATCCCTCCTAAAAATCTACAACTAAGGTATTTATGAATCAACAAAGTTACCAATTTAATGAGAACTTATTAATAAATCAACAAATTTTTCAATTTAACAAGAACTTGATCGAGTTCCTATATTTTTAAAGGTCACATTTGTTACAGAATCTAATCCCAACCACCTGCTAGGTGTCGAAACCAGAGCACTCGATGCAATGCAACCAGAACATTACTAATGTTGGAGTCCAAAGAAACTAGCCGCGTTAGTTTCAAATACTTAGAGTGATTCTTCAAGCACGCGGGTCCGAGCTTAATCCTCTGCATTAAGAAGAGTTTTGCAAGATGGTTTTTTTGTTGAGCCATAGTCAACACTCAACAATGGGAAAAGCCAAGAGGCTAAAGAAAAAGTAGAAGATGTTTGAGATCTTTTTTGATATGAAAGTGAAGAGGCAAAATGGCGCAGTTGCATTAAAATGCATAAAATAATCTGTCAATGACAGCATTCTCCCTCTGATCTCAGATGCCAAGACAACCAAGGAGGCATGGGATACCCTTGAGAGGTGTTTTGGTGCAAGGGGGAGCATTGAAGTTGAAGATGAAGGTGGATCTGTAGCAGTAGATCTAAAACGAGATGAAACGTTTATTAAATCCCACTATGCGTAGCCACAACTGGACGATGTCCGCAAAGAAAGTGGAGAAGCAGAAGAAGCAACACGAAGATGATCGTGAACCCCAGTGTACACAGCTACAAGTGGACGAAGATTTGATGGATCCACCAACAGATCTTGCTGATGACGACTTGGTAATACCAGCAACAGAGCTTGTTGATGACATGGTGATACCAACAACACAACTTGCTAATGACAATTTTGTGATTCCAGCAACAGAGCTTGCTGACGAAGATTTGATGATTCCAACAACATAGCTTGCTGATGATGTTTCGATGATACTAGCAACATGGATTACTGATGAAGATTTGATGATACTAGCAACATGGATTGTTGACAAAGATTTTATGAATCCAGCAACAGAGCTTGTTGACGAAGATTTGATGATTCCAGCAATAGAGCTTGCTGACGAAGATTTGATGATTCCAACAACAGAGCTTGTTGAAGATGAAATGGTCAATCCAACAACACAATTTGCTGATGATGACTTGGTGATACCAGCAATAGAGCTTGCTGATGATGATATGGTGAATCCAACAACAAATCGTGTTGATGATGACTTGAAGAATCCAACAACACGACTTACTGATGACAACTTGATGATTCCAGCAACAAAGAATGTTGATGATGATATGGTGAATCCAGCAATTGAGCTTGCTGATGAGAGTGAAACTACTATGGTAAATCCAATGATTAATATTGTTGATGCAAAATTTGATCAAGATTTATTGGCTAATATGCAACAAAAACATGATATCGATATGATGCTATTTGGTGAGATAACCCCACTTCAGTTAGTGGAAGATAACCTGATTACACCAACACAGGTCAGTGAAGAAAAGACAAAGATAGAAACAGAGATAAAGACAGTATGCAAAGGGAAAGCAGAAATAGAGATAGAGGCAAAAGCAAAGAAGGAAACGCAACTGGAGAAAGCACTCTCTGCAAATATTTTTAATTCTAACATTGATTTCAAGTGTGCAGGTACACAGATTGATTATGAAGAAGAGTTAAAGTTTATTGAAACATGGCTTGCAACACCATGTCTGGATGAGATCTACACATAAGATGTAGACATGAATGTTGAAGATGACATGCATGATGAACATGTCAATGAAATTTTCAGGTTTTGGAGTTTTGAAGAAATAAGATATTATTCTAATCTTATGTTGCAGCAGATTGATGATGAAAAACACATTGCAGAAGACAATATGTGGCAGCAGCCCACATTTCTTGAAGAAGTCCAGGAAATGCTTAGACAGTCTAGAACAATAGAAGACCTACACCAGCAAATGAAGAATCTGAGGTTTGAAGAATACAACAAAGCGAAAACTCTGAAACAATTTAGAGGCTACAGGATTTGGAAAAAGAGAAGAAGAAAATCAAATCTAGTTGAAGTTAAGTGTTCTAAATTGTAAGCCTCGCTGAGACATAGACCAGCAGGTATCTTAATGAAATTTTTATGTGGTTGTCATTAAAGGGGAGTGTTAGAGAATCTAATCCCAACCACCTACTAGGTGTTGAAACCGTCCATCCAAGTGTCACAGTTCAATTTGAGTTAGTCTAGTTTAGTCAAGTTACACTCCAGTTATTTATTGCTAATGTTTCCAATGTAAACTTATTTAAGTAATTCATAATAGTGAGAAGAGAAATCCTCTGCTCCATTTCTTTTTAGTTTTCAATTCTTGTCAACATTTAGTGCTGATTTTTATATTTATTTTGAAAAGTGGTGTTGCGTCACTACCATTTTCTCATTCAGGGTTAAAATTCCAAAAAATTTCAACCATAACATTAAAAAATGAATATCATGATTACAAAAGACATGAAAAAATACCTTGACATGTGATGTAATAGTGGTGATGCATCATCACTTTTTTTAGGGTTAAGATGACTACATTTTTCAACCATAATATTAGATACCAAATATCGTCTATGAAAAACCTTAAAAATCAACACATGAAGTTTGTTTACCCTTTTTTTTTTTAAATGTTTGTCTTTTAAACAATTTACAAATTTATTTAATTTATTTTATTTTTGGAGAATAAAGTTATGAATTAGTCGTCATTATGACTTCTACCACTAGTCCCCTTGAAAGTAAAAAAAAAATATAAATATAAATATAAAAATAGTACTACATTTTTTGGGTCAAGTTCTTAATTGATTGTTTTATTAATCATTCACATTTAAAAAAAAAGTAAGATGAGAACAAAATTGGAAATAAATAACTTTTTGAGGGGAGAAAAAAAAAACCACCTCGTTATAAAAATGGAAAAAGAAAAATTCTTGAAAACTAAAAACATTTTTTTTAAGAGGGAAAAAAACTAAAAATACTAAATTCAAAATATATATATATATTCAAAATAATTATAAAAAAAAACTAAAAATAAATTAAATAATATTAGATCTAAGACTTTTGTGATCCATAATGTAGATAAAAGTACTTTCGGATAAATCACATCATTAGGATTAGGTCCATGTTTCGAACCAACTAATGTGGTTCATCTCAGGACAAGGTGGAGAGACTAATCGATCTAATTGAATAAATAGTGGAGATGCATTATTGCCCAGAAACAACCAATGAGAATTAGCTATTTAGAATTAGTTGTTAAGACTAATTGTTAAGAACTAGCTGTTAGAAAGTTAGTTAAAAATATAAAAATAAAAATAAAATTATTTAATTAAATAAAATAAAATTTTTAATAAAATTTAATTTAATAAAATTTTGTTAAAAATGCGTATAAAATTATTATGTAATAAGGAGAGGTAAAATTTTAATTTAATTTAATAAAATAAAATTAATTAATTAATTTTATAGATAAAAATAAAATAAGTCAAAAAAATAAAAAAGTAAAAATAAATAACTATTTAAATGAATAAAATAAAGTAAAGTAAATTAAAATTAATTAATTAATTAAATAAAATTTTATTAAAAATTTATGTAATCAAAATAAATATGATAGGTAAACTTTTTAATAAAATTAGTTAAATAAATAATTAATTAATTTGATAAAGATAAATCAATGAATTAACTAAATAATATAAAAATATATAAACAAAGATATCTAAGAAGGAAGGGAAAAAATTTAATAATAAATAAATAAATAAAGTAAAATAAAATAAAATAAAATAAATAAATAAATAAATAAATTGAAATAGAAAAACACAAAAATAATATAAACAGTAAATTATCTGGTGAGAGCCGGGGTCCAACTCTTACTTAATTTCCAACCATCATCATGGTTGAGATTCTTAGCATGTCGTTCAATTTCGATTACCTCCCTTAATTTCCTATGGTGGAAGTGATCTACCCTGGCAACGTCTTTAGAGTCTTCAATACAAACATGGTGGTAGGATTTTTCCACATGTTCAACAAAAGCTGAGGTACCAGACCGATTATGTCTAATATTTGCAGCATGCTCCCTAATCCTCTACCTAATGGATAGACTAGTTTCTCCTATATAGGGAGTTCCACAAGAACAAGGAATCATGTAAACCCCTTTCATGTCCTTAGGGTCAATAGGGTCTTAACAGACCCAAGAGAATTTATAATGGTGCAGAGTGGTTTGAAAGAAGTAGAGATATTATTTCTCCTAAGGACATGGGAAATTTTATCCGTTGTCCCCTGGATAAATGGGAGATGGACCTTGGAAATAGGATCCACCTGAGTAGATTTTCCACTCAATCCTTTATATGCCTTTTGAAAGGCTTTAAGACCTTGAGATCTACCATAACAATTATTTTCAAAAACGTCAAGAAGATGGGACTTCTTTGATTCCAAAGATTTGTCATCAGAGATGCTAAGAGCACGAGTCGCAAGAGTACACAGGACCCTAAATTTCTGAGCAGGAAAATGATGGGAACCAGCATGAAGATACTATTCTGTGTGAGTCTTCTAGTGAAAAACCCAGTGAGAGATGGAACCATCCTCATTCCTTGAGAGCAGGATATCAAGGAAAGGGAGGCAACCATCTACCTCCACTTCCATCGTGAACTTGATGGAATCAGATAGCGAGTTCAGGTGCTCGAGGAACATATCTAATTTCTCCCAACCATGGGGCCAGATGACACAAGTATCATCCATGAACCTGTTGCACTTCCTAGGGAGGAATTTAGCAGAGACCAGGGCCTTAGATTCAAAATACTCCATAAACTAGTTAGCAAAAATAGGGGAAAGGGGGGAGGCCATCACAACACCATAGGTTTGCTCATAAAACTCATCTTGAAATCTGAAGAAAGTCAAGGTGAGGCAGAGGCTAACCAATTTAGAGGTGCCCTCATCAGAGATCCGTTTAATGACATCAATGGCTTCTTGGATGGGGATCTTGGTGATAAGGGACACAACATCAAAGCTAACAAGAAGCCGGTTCCCATAATTTTCCTGCTCAGAAATTTGGGGTCCTGTGTACTCTTGCGACTCGTGCTCTTAGAATATATAACGACAACTCTTTGGAATCAGAGAAGTCTCATCTTCTTGATGTTTTTGAAAATAATGGTTACAATAGATCTCAAGGTCTTAAAGCCTTTCAAAAGGCATATAAAGGATTGAGTGGAAAATCTACTCGGGTG
This sequence comes from Pinus albicaulis, assembly GCA_034641835.2. Lineage (NCBI taxonomy): Eukaryota > Viridiplantae > Streptophyta > Pinopsida > Pinales > Pinaceae > Pinus > Pinus albicaulis. Next base: position 973,432,518 of record CM076569.1, read on the forward strand.
GATCCTATTTCCAAGGTCCATCTCCCATTTATCCAGGGGGCAACAGACAAAATTTCCCATGTCCTTAGGAGAAATAATATCTCTACTTATTTCAAATCTCTTTGCACCATCATAAATTCACTTGGGTCTATTAAAGACCCTATTGACCCTAAGGACATGAAAGGGGTTTACATGATTCCTTGTTCTTGTGGAACTCCCTATATAGGAGAAACTGATCGTTCCATTAGGCACAAGATCAGGGAGCATGTTGCAGATATTAGACATAATCGGTCCCATACCTCAGCTCTTGCTGAACATGTGGAAAAATCCTGCCACCATGTTTGTATTGAAGAATCTAAAGTCGTTGCCAGGGTAGATCACTTCCATCATAGGAAATTAAGGGAGGTGATCAAAATTGAACAACATGCTAAGAATCTCAACCGTGATGATGGTTGGAAATTAAGTAAGAGTTGGACCCCGACTCTCACCAGGTAATTTCCTATTTATATTCTTTTTGTGTTTTTCTATTTCAATTTATTTATTTATTTATTTTTAATTTATCCATTTTTTTAATTAATTAATTTTATTTTACTTTATTTATTTATATATTTATTGTTAAATTTTTGCCCTTCCTTCTTAAATATCTTTGTTTATATATTTTTATATTATTTAATTAATTCATTGATTTATTCTTATCAAATTATTTAATTAATTTTATTAAAAATTTTACTTATCAAATTTATTTTAATTACATAAATTTTTAATAAATTTGTATTTAATTAATTAATTTATTTTACTTTATTCATTTAATTAGTTATTTATTTTTTATTTTTTATTTTGTTGACTAATTTTATTTTTATTTATAAAATTAATTAATTATATTTTATTTTTATTAAATTAAAACTTTACCCCTCCCTATTACATAATAATTTTATACCAATTTTTAACAAAATTTTATTAAATAATAAAAAAATTATTTTATTTTTATTTTTATATTTTTAACCAACTTTTTAGCGGCTAGTTCTTAACAGCTAGTCTTAACAGCTAATTCTAAACAACTAATTCTCATCGGCTATTTCCGGGCAATGATGCATCTCCACTATTTATTCATTGAGATTGATTAGTCTCTCCACCTTGTCTTGAGGATGAACCACATTAACTGGTTTGAAACGTCAACCTAATCCTAATGATGTGATTTATTCGAAAGTACTTTTATCTAAATTAAATTTTATATATATAAAAAATTAACAAATATAAAAAAATTACTAAAAGAAAAAAAAATTATTATAAAAAAACATAGCTAAAATATGTTATGTGGCGATTAATGTATGGCGTTGTGAATTCTTGCCATGTTGAAAACATTGTGTAGTTTTAATAGTGTTTTTTGGGCTCAGGGGTTGCTACCTAGTATCAACTCTACATTGATATAAGGTTTCTTTTCACAACGACGTGGGGAAATGCCATGCATCACCCTCATATTTTTTAATTTATTTTAAATTGATTTTTTTTTTTTAATTAGATTTATATATGATTATGATGATAATGATTAACATCCACTAAGACCAATATTGTCCATAAAACCTTAAGGAAGTAAGAGATTATTTGAAACTTTTTAATTTTTTATTTCTACGATCGAAAAGAAGGGAAAGAAGCGTTCTGAGGTTACCATAGTTTCTTTGAATTAACAAGCCAAGAAGGTCGGTAGTGTGGTAAAGGTTTTGAAAATTAGAGTGGATGTGAGTAAGCACTAAGCAATCCAAGAGAAAGTGTTTTTCATCTTCAACCCTCTTAGTATCGAAAATGTGACAAACTCTTTTGTCCCTAGGTGTTTTGGGAATCGGCCAAAGGCTGGCTCCACTTTGATGCTCATGAGGATTAGTTATTATCTTAGCAAGGTTCGTTTTCTTCATATCATTGTTCAAGATAGAAATATAATTATGGTTATCAAGATTGGGGTTGATCACGTTTTTATAGTACTTTAGCTTCATTTTTCCCTCTAACTCCTTATCATCCCACAACTTATCTTTAAATTTTGAAGTAATAATATTTTTAATATTATCCTTATTCTCCAAGATGATCTCCTCCCTTACCCCCCAATGGTCTAGCCAAGACTGGCCATCATTATGCCAACCTTGCTTGAGTCGGAGGTGGGGTTTTTGGCTAGAGTTATAATCAATATAGAGGAAACTCTTGGCTTCCATGTTATATAGCTTCTTCTTATACATGAGATAATTAATCATAACCATGTTTTTAATGGGGCAAATGATAGCTTCAATTAATAGGATAGGGTAGGAATATTTCGTTTAATCTTGAGGTTGTAGGTTATAAATTTATTTTGGATCAATTCAATCTTCCTCCATGAATCTATAGATATACTGCAACCCCAAACCTCAATTCATATAAAATAATTAAGGTGATGATATTCTCATAGAGGAACACCTTTTTACTTCATACCAAATATCTATTGACTTACAATTGTTTCCAAGCCCATAGTAAGCTTTCCAACCTCCAATTTTCTTTTTCTTAATGCTATAATTCCAGTTGAGCTAATGATGAATTTCAATACCCAAATATTTGTATGAAAGATCTTTCTCCAAGCAGTTATTATCATATATGAAATTATCATAGTTTATATTTTTTGATTTAATGATCATGACTTTATTCTTGTCGGTATTAATAATCATATTCATCGTGGAGGATTCTAAGTTGCTTTTCGAGATCATCAATTGCTCCTAGATAGAAGAATGATATTGTTAGCATAAAGGAGAAGAGAAATGACCATACCAGTGACCCTGGGGCCATCACATCCTGCAACTTCCAAACAATCTTCTAGTTTATCAATGTAAATGCCAAAAAGATCAAGGGATAGGGGACACCCTTCCTTAACTCTGTTATTACATTTAATTTATTTTGAGAAACCCTTGATTGTACTAAGCTTGGATATAACATTATCATATAGCATAGTGTTATAGGTAAATTTGGGCACCATTCCCAATGACCTAGTTAAACTAGACATCATCCCCAGAACCAATGAATAGGGTCTTTCATCCCCTATCATTTCAATTGCTACACGCCCTAAGACAAATAACAAGAAAAAATCATCCATGACTTCCATTACAAGGTTTCTAAGATTTGAAGTACATGTTATATCACCTATGAGCTCACCAACGCATCCTCTCAAGGGAATAACTGCTTTGCATATGCAGTTACCTCCATTCAAGGGTGCTCTGCAAAACACTTCCTGACATTCAAGAGTGTGTTGGTCAATTGGGAGAAGAATTTTCATTGTTCCAGAATCTCCACATGGCCAGTGCCTTCTAGAAGTGTCCATATGTGTCAAAATTTGAATCCATGTGTCCATCTAACACCTCTGAGCTTGGGAACATGTCTTGCCTATTATTAGAAAGTCATTGATTGAGAAACTTCCTTGAGCTATTCTATAAATTGAGCACAAATCCTAGTGCTTGAGAAGGAAGAGATTTGGTAAAGAATTGTTGTTGAATTCTCAATTGAGTATTTGATTTGACTGATATGCTGTTGGATAGATGTTCATTGTGATGAGGTTGGGATGATGCTGGAGTTGGTCACATAAAATCAATCGATGGTTGTAACCTCCCCCTTCTATCCATTAATAAGGATTGTTGCTCATTTTCCCACATATGTATCTGTATATGCTTCTATCTTTCATATCATGGATTCTTAGCTGATGTATATGTTTCATGTTTCATTGATTTATCTGATTAAGGTAAATAGCCATCTGTATATTGCAATCTCTTTGTTGTTTAGTGTTTATACTTGTAGGAACTAGTCTGGCAATCAAAGTTGGATTGGAAGCTACAAAAAGAGCAACATAAGGAGAATAGGAAGCGCTTCGACTCCAAGTAAGTTTCTCCATCTTTCTGTGTGTCTATTTACTCTTAGGAAAAGTGTCTACAAAGTCTTTGATCTGTTGTTATAAATGCATAGCACCACATTTAGTGAATGTGTTTTATCCGTAATTCATAATTCCGCATAACACATTGGAGACTCCGCTGGGGAGTTTCCCTTCATCCTTGGTTTTCTTTTGCCTCTGATTATCCACCTAGTAGCATCTACTCTCAATTATTAGGCTTTTGAAACAAATAATTGCATAAGAAGTGTGTTTAGTAGCTTGAATTTTGTTCTCTGTTGCCCCCAACGCATTGTTGGTCAAGACACAGTGATTTGCATAGAATTGTCTCCCACTCAGGGGTGTTTTGCAATGCACTGTCTCCCCTTAGAGACTGTGTTGCCCCATAAGCCAACCAAATTCCCTTTGAATTTGTCATTGCCGTCACTTTCAACCCTTTGTTTTTTGTGTTTTCAACGATCTGATGCCTCATAGAGATTAGTGAATTTTCTAGAATCTTCCTCCTTTGAAAAGTAAGTTTGTTCGATGTCTCTTTAAGTGTTTTTCTTAAAATCATTGACAAATAAAATTCAAAGTATTTTATTTCTGCATTAGATCCATTTGTTTTCGTAAATTAATTGTCGTTAAATTCTTCGTTTCCTGTAGGAAAAAGTTGTAGTTCCATTCTTCATTTTTCCTAAAAGAGAAATTGTTGTTAAATTCATTATTTCTCAAAGAAGAAAGAATTTGTTTTTTTGTTGATTTGATGCATATAGTTCCCTTTTTGCATTCACATTAAGGGGACTGAAAAGAAAAACCTACATTTGCATGTAGTGGATTGTGTGTTTTGCATAGGAACAAAAGGAAAGCTACATATTATTTTGTGCTCTTTGTTGTTTGCTCTCAAAACTAATTTCTCTTTCCCTTTAGTAGCTAAGATTTTCATTAAAAAAGCTAAAAGTGAAAAGTTCTCTTATCATTTTAGCTTCAATTTTAAGAGTTTCAATCACATCATCATGTTGAACCTTGAAAGGAAAATTGATAAACAAGATCAACTTAAAATTTACATCAATTTACCTAAAAAAGCATTGGAACCATAACGATAATGTTTAGAAGGTTCAGGCTAGAGACATGTTTCGGCGTCGTAAAACATAGCAGTTGTCATTAATTTTCTACGATACATTCTGAGTGTGATACCTCACTCCATGTATGTAAGTATATCGTAGCTCATCCACGTACCTTCGGGTATATCGGGAGGTGTTATAGTACGAAAAGTATAAAGGGGTGCTCTCACTATGCGGTTTCGCATTAGACAGTGCTAATACGGACTTGGGCCTCCACAGACCTTCTGGTATATTTGGGAGGAAAAATTTAGGTTCCTATCCATCCATAGTGAACCGAGTCAGCTGCCTTGTAAATTGTGATACACCGAACACAACATTCGGGGAGATTTCCTGCCCATATTTCTTGGTTTGCCAGGAGGTATTTTGCAGTTCACAGTTTCTTGGTAAACCTTTTGCCTAACATTACCCTTTTATTTTATTTATTTATTTTTGGTCATAAAATAAATTATTCATCGTGGAAGAATAAAATCCCTTTCCCCATCGTTTTCATAGACTTGAATTGAAACCACCTTTACCACCGAAAGTTACTTTTGGTAGGCGAAGGTGACATCGCTCTACTGAAACCAGTACCATTAGTTTCTCTGGTGAAGCATCATCCTCACATATACCAGAGTCGACACAAGTTGTTTCTACAAATATTGGTTCATCTACTGTTGTCAAGATAGAGTCCTCACAGCTACCCATGGTAACGATCCATCTAATCAGTGAGACCATACCTCCCGAACTCAACATTGTTCAACTGGAAATTGATCCAGATCCTGTCTCTTTTTTTCCAGAACATCTGCATCCTGAAGCCGAATGACCGAAATTTGTTCCTGTATCGGTCGCCCCACAATCTATTGTAGCCATTTAATCTTCCACATTGTGCACTCAACCTCCTGAAATATACTTTAGGCTTGATGGGGAAATCCTTCCACCTAGTTTAATTTCGATTGAAGAAATCCCACAAGATGAAACACCTTTAACTCCAACCCATTTTGGGGAGGATATTTACCTGTATGAGTCTTTTCCTCAATCACCACCCTCTGCTTTTGTTGATCCTGTGCCTATCCAAATTCCCATAGATCCAAAAGGGTACAAATTTGGTCAAGTAAACATGCCTGAACCAATATCTTCGGTTGGACCATCTGTTCTAATTGCGTCAGCACCTGCTCTCGCTACCCCGTCGATGTTCACAACTTTACTAGAGTCATATTTACATGGTGGCCCTATGGCCATGTGCATCTTCAAACCCATGGACTTCACCAATGTCATTGTGTCTGGTATTCTAACTGGTAAACCTATAGTGAGTACTGAACGACTTGATCCTTTATATCCATCTATCAATATGAATCATAATTCCAAGCGTACAAAAAAAGACCACTTTATCTGTGCATAACAAACAACCCTAACAGCAAAGATGGCTGCCAATATCCTCAGATCTGCAGTTAGGTGATCAAGATAAATGTTGCAAAAATCTAGATCTATGCATTAGAAGACATTAAGCAGTAGAAAAAATAAGATTTACTCCATGCATGCAATAGAAAAGACAAGAATATGCTGAATGAATTTTGTACTAATGGCACCTGGGGGGAAAGCACAGGAGGGTGTCCCCAGTTCTCCTCAATGGGATGGGTTCTTGTGACCTCAGCACTTCAGATATAGAATTCCTCTCTCTTGATGGTGTGGAAAACCCAGACAAAAATGGTAGCAAAATATGACTATGATGGTGGATCAATATTCAGACTAAAAGTATAGATCCAGAGTGATATTTAGGCAACAAAAGGTGGTAAATGAATGGGAAAACCCTTCTATTTATAACAAAATATTGAGTTAGTCTAGATATTGGTGCATAGTTAAAATATTATTAACCAAATCAAGATCCAACTTTTATGGAATATTTTATTATATTTGTTGGAGGGAAAACGAACTTGACTTGGGTCAAATCCCTTTATTTGTAAATAATAGATAAATAAATGATTTATTTATCATTTTAAGGATGTTGTTGAGGAATAATCAAATAAATAATGATTATTTAATTATTTAAGGGTGATTTAGTCATATTCAACAAAGAATATTATTTAAATAAGTTTTAAATAATTATTCTTAGGAAATAATAAGATAAATAATGATTTATATAATTAATTTCCCCGTTTTGGGTTAAATACAACCAAGAACATTAATTAAATTGTTGTTTAACTAATTATTCCTTTAGGAGAATCAAACAAATGTAGATTTATTTAATATTTCCTCATGGGGTTTCCTGTTTAGACCATAAACAACTTAATAAAGGTGGTTTACTAATTTTAATAGTGAATGCAATTTTACTTAGGGTAAAATTGGTCTTACATGGTGTACTTGGGTCCATCTAATAACAATAGGTTAGATGACCAAAAAATGGTGTAACAGATTGCCCCCTGGCGTGCGAGCGTTAGGAGATAATCGTATGACCGAAGTACATTGTAAGAACTCAATCACTAGACATCGAAGGGGAAGTCAAAGAGAGAGAAGTATAAGGTAGATCAAAGTGCTGAAAGAACTAGACCCTGAGGAGGCGAGATTAATAGGTGCAAAAAGTCTCTTTGATGAGTGAGTACCTATGCTATAGGTGGTGGGGGAGGCATACCTATGCCCGCCGAGGAAAAGTATAAAAAATAAGGCGTCCAGTAAAAAAAGGCACTGAACAATATGGTACATGCTGGCATAAACATGAGCCAGATAAACAACACGATAATGAATCCCACATACATATTGTGCTTGGGATAACAGCCAGGACTTGTACAATAATATTTGAGTACATGAGATATAAATTCAACCTAGATGCCCCTGGAAATAGGAAAGGGCTCTGAAAATCTGTCTGATACATGCAAAAAAAAGGCGTTGCAAGCAGCTGAGGCCGACATCATCAAATGTATGGAGCTGCATCAAAGGCTATAATGAAGAGGTCATCCGGGTATGTGGGGGGGCTACCTATAGGGCCACCCCCTCATGAGGGTTTATACATCTCACACACACCCAGGAATCACCGAAATCAGTTGCTGCATCACTGAACCATCAAGTATACAGATCTCGATCATGCTGAAAGGAGCTGGAGCTCAGAAAAAATCAAGTCAAAGGGAAATAAGGAGTCCCTTTTCCTGATCCGAGGCACCGAACAAGAGTGGGAGCTGGAACCAAGGTACACTGCCCTCTAGACCTATCTTCTAGAATGAATGAGCTGATGTCAACAGAAGGAGGTTCACCATAGGTGAGGCAATAAGGGATCCTCAACTAAGGCACGAGAGAAAATAGTAGAGCGACTGACGAACTGACACTAATGATGATGATAATATGGGGGGTATTGAGTAGTGAATGGACGACTTCCCTTGTTAGAGAATAAAGGGCATGGATGACCTGGCAGTGACTGACATAATGTCATGAGGGATAGGGGACAGTGGGACTAAAGGCCATAATGTGCGACACGAGAGAGGGACCAAGCAATGAAGGATGGAGGACTATAGCGGGATGCAAAGGGACTCGTGATAGAATCCATGAATGCAATGATGACTCAACTCGGATGCTCTAAACAAGGGTGACTCGATGGTGCTGCCACACAGAAAAGGTCCAATGGGGACCATAAAAACATGAGTACAAGATGGTAACTCACGAAGAAAGTCGACAACGTGGAAAAGTATGGAGGCAAAGTGGTGCCCCCTGTACGAGTGTTGCAAGTGAATAAATTCGATTTTGAGGAGAGGTGAAGTGATGCTTCTTGGAAAAATGTATCCTGGTGAAGTGTCAAATCACTAAAAACTGATAGATACCCATTTGAGGGCTCGGTGAGAGCTTTCCAATGGTACAGACTGTTTGGTAAAAGGAGCTACGGTTTGGCCAGGTGAAATAAAAAACAGGGGTTTCTCTTATAATAAGGAATTTTCCCTCCAAATTCACTCATTTGCATGTGGAGCTATGGTGAATGTAGAGAGGAGAGAAGGCCCTAAATCTTGCAGCAATCGTAGCAGACAAACCGACTGTTGAAGTCGGGATCCGTCAGTTACAGGTAAGAGGCCTAACCCTACTATTTCTTTTCAGTGGATTGAAAGTTCAAATTAGGTCCCCATGGCTCAGGAACAGACCCCTGCTCCTCTTCACAGCCAAGTCACACTTTTTGGGGAAAAAAGTGTGACCTAGGTAGCAGGTTTTGAGCAAACAATTGCGACCTGTCCCAGGTTTGGGCCTGAAAAGTGTGACCTGTCAGGGAGGGGTTTTTTTGTGCTATTTTTTGACTGAGCACTGGGTTTTTATGATGAGATATAGTATTTCCTATCTGTATACTGAAAAATATGATGGTTTTTTGAAGATATGGCAGAATTATGGATCAAATGGAGAGAGAGAGACTTGGGTGTATTACGATCGGAGATCCGAGAGGATCAAGGTGCCCGCAGTGCACTGGCGAGGTTTGGGGTTCTAAAGTTTGTGGAGAACCCTTTGATGAGAGCTAGAGAGCCCTTATTAGCTCGGATTGTCAGCTATTGGGACCCAGACCATGAGGTCTTTATAGTGCAAGGGCACTGGATTGAGTTGATGGTCTAAGATATATATTTCCTGACAAGTCTCCCACCACTTGGGATGGTAGGGAATACTCAGCCAGTATTACTGCGGGGGAAAAATATCATAGAGTTTGTAGAGCGCCATTGTCGACCAGGTCTCCAAGTCAAGGGGACTTGGATACCCTTCGGGGATTTTGAGAGGTTAGAGACCCGTGCTGTGGCCGCAACAGTGCTGCGGATCCTGGGCAACCAGGCACTCCATCACATCACTGGAGGGTAAATGATGCTTGTGGAGAGTGTTTTGAGTGGGACCTACTATGGGTGGGCCCAGATGATGATGTCGTCATTGAAACAACAGTTGTCGCTATGAAAGTGGCAAGTGAACCATGACTGTGCGTATGGTACAATTTTGTGCTCATTATTATTTGAGAAGATCCCAACACTTCGACGTCACATACAACTACAAGTTGGGGGCCCGAGAGAGCCTAGGATGCACCGGTGGGGGAAACTACTATGCAGAGGAGGAGGTGGGGCAGTTGGACGGGTGTTCTGACTCGAGTTCTTTGTTCATTGGGATCAGATGCCACTGTATATAGATGATTATCCCTATAGTGGGATGAGTTATTGTGGGGACCTGAATTTTCCACTGTCGCCTGGTCGAATATGGGGGCCTGATGGTAAGTGACAAATTGATAATATTTTATGTGCATGTAAAGGTCTATAATATTGTATGTGGTACTGATTCTTTCACTTTTGGTATGTAGATACAACACCGGTAAAACCGGCCGGATATATGGGACGACCTGCAGTATCGGGGACCACAGGACCTAGTGGAGCGAGGACGCAGCAAAATGAGGATGTAGCAGCCCTCCTGGAGGACATCTGTCATAAATGTGAGAGGCTTCTGACCAGTGTTTCAAAGTTCGGCTGGCAGGACATAGATGACTAGTACATAGAGCCATGTATTGGTCTACCCTCTGAGTGGCGAGGGGTCATGTGGCACATGGCGATGGCCAGACAGGGTATGTGTGATCTACGAGCTACAAGAGCAGAGCCATTGGCTCAGGATCCTCCAGATAGTGATTAGTGTGAAGGGGCAAGTGGTGCCCCTAATTTTGAGTTTTGTAACATGCTATGGGCATGTCATATGTATCAGAGTAGATGGACTCTAAAACATTTTATACGAAACATATTATGGATATGAATAGTTTTGATATTTTAATGTTATTTTATTGTGTTAAATGTCTGTGCTAAATGCCAATCTAGAATATGGTTTGCAATGCTATCTACATAGTAATTTTGTGCTCTAGGTACATGACTGAATGTAATGATTTAAAATTCATGCATCAAAAGCTTCACTCGTAAATATCTTCTAAAAAGGATAGGATTATGCACACGATAGACACCATTCAATTGCATGACAAGAAGCAGGGAATCTAAACGAACATGAAGGTGGAGGATGTGATGTGAAAGGGCATCGGCTAATAAACCTCGCACTGCATCATATTCAGCCTGGTTATTGGTAGTAGTACCAATGCATACCCCGTTTGAGAGAATAAGGGAGTGCAAGGGGGTAAAAATGGCCCAACATGTCGAGGCTAGATTCTTGGAGTAGTGACTTGCACCATCAGAAAAACCGATATAAGGTGTGGACGGGAGGTCCATATGAAAGGTGCCACAAGAAAATAAATGGGAGGATGATGAACAATGCTGGCAACCTGAGCACAAAGTAGAAATCGAACACACTCCGCGGGAGGGAGTGATCTGGGTAAGATGTCTACTACTCACACATCGACGGTGAGGTGGAGTGTGGGAGCTACCGGAGGTGTATCTTGTGCTGAGATCACAAAGGTCACCATAGGCACGACTGGTGCTATCCCGTTTATGGGCGGGAAAGATGAAGTCAGGGGTGGACATGGCTTCCATGATGTCATCATCGCAATAGAAGATGGAGTGACTGGAGGAAGGGAGACCACATGACGCAGCGAAGCTACCTGACTCATCATCATGAGAAGAAAGGTTCACATGCGCATCATCACGAGGGATGACGGAAGAACAAGTAGATAAGGGATCTACTGATGTTGAGCCCAAGGTGATCGCTGAAGGAAGGTCAAGCGAAACAATAGGGGAAGATTCGGAGGGAGTTTCCACCTAGGGTCTCATGGATGATGAAAGGTAGAGGATGGTGGCTGCAGGCTCCTTCATCTTGACATCAGGAGGGGGAATGTCAATGGGAGCGGGTAAACCCTCAGTCTGGCCTACAGCATACTGCGCAAGTACAGGAGAGGCGGATTGGTTTTGTTCAATCTCGTACTCCCGAACTACCTCTAACGAGGCGCGGTAATGCATAAGGTGGGGACAATGGTGAGAATAATGGACGTGGAGATCACACAATGCACAAGGTTGGTTAGTGTGAATAGTTTTAGGATTCTTGGCTGCAGTCGAGGAAGAAACAGAGGCTTTAGGGACCGTAGACTCAGGGAATGAAACTTTAACCATGGGCTTGATACAAAGCAGCTCAGGACAGTTATGGGTGGCATGGCCGACGACATCACACAAAGCACATGGCTTTGCAGGCGGGGTAGGTGTAGGGCCCGTCAGGGCAGCCTTGTCCTTAGAGGTCCTCTTGCAAGATTTTCCCTTCTTACACGAAGCAGTCGCAACAGGAGGTGGTTCCTGTTGAGGCATTGTTTCAGTAGGAGAAGTCATGGGGAGTGGTTGAACCGGGGTCAAAGCAAGATAAGGTTTAGGTTGACCTGGCGGGGTAGCGGCTGGAGGATCAAGGTACTAGACGGGAATCCCAAGGGTCAAGTTAGGAAGAGAGAGGGTGGCCATGACAGGTGTTGTATAGACTCTTGGTGAGGGAGCTAGGAACGGTATCTGATCAGAGGGGTAATGGACAGGCGGGACGACTCCTAAATGGTTAAGGCCTGGAGGAACCGTTCTAGGAGGGTAAGGAGGCTCATGAGTACCAGCTGAAGGGCCAAGAGGAGGAGGTACAGAAGGCTGAATCGAAGGGATAGAAGTAGGTTGCGGAGGGCAAGGAGGCTTCTGACTAGCAGAGGCGGGCCGCTTGAGGGCAGCCCAAGACGATTACATCATGCAAACATTCGATGAGCTGGGATCAGAGACAGGAGGAGGAAGACTAGGGAAAGTACCAAGCAATGAGGAATCTTTGTAGACTTTGGGTGAAACACTGGTCAAAGGATCGACGGTTTTCTGGTTGGCCACCGAAGAGATAGTGGACTTAGGGGAGGTCTGAGACTTCGGTTCGTAATATGTCAACTAGTCAATGGTGACTATCTTTCTGTTATGAGGGAAGGACATCTTGCGGTGGACCGCGGAAGGGAAAAAAAACATCGCATAAGTGTAGCTACAACCCAATAGAATGTTGTAATCTAAGGGGGTATCTATGAATTCTACGTCAACGCAAACAGTCTTTCCTGCAAGAGTAATAGGGAAATTGCAGAATAAGACAATGGGCTGGGAGGCATGGCCATCCCACGCTCGGAGAGTGATCATGGAAGGAGCCAACTTAGGTGATCTGAGTTGCTTCCAAACTGAAGCGGACATCACATAAGTGGATGCCCCCTCATCAATAATGCACCAGGAAACGTTGGCGTTTCAGATCTTGACTGGGATTTGGAAATCGACGGAAGCAGGGAGAGGAGGATGTTCTAACTGGTCAACATCGAAGACAATCAATCGATCATTGGAAGGATCTACAGTGCCCATGGTAGATAATAGAGCTTTTCGTTTTGAAGGGCATGACTGGAGGAGTTCCAGCGTTGAAATGGCAGCAGGGGATTGTGCCAAATCATCTACTATGCTATATGAATGGGCAGCTTTGCCGGAAGCAGCATTTCAGAGTAGTGGTCCCTTAGGGATCTTGGTATGAACCTCCGCCTTAGGCTAAGGGATCTATAAGGGACCATTAGGTGTCGAAAGAGGCTCTATAGAGACTGAAGGAGGCGGCTCGAGGATAGACGTAGCAGGAGGTTTGTTGTATTGACGGGACCAAGTCTAAAGATTGAAGTCTACAGTTAAAGGTTGATCAGAGTTCATCATGAGAATCTGGTAATCAGAGGTACCAGATGGAAGAGGTTGAGTGGCCACCTGACCTTCAGGTGGTTGGGTAGCCACAAATCCTTGTTGAGGGAAAGGATCGGTAAGCACAGCCGGTTGACTAGGTGCAGGACTGGGAGGAACGGAAGGGAAAAAAGAGGACAATCATGCATGTATTGACCATAAACACCACAACAAGAACAAGGCTTGTTCGTGCGAACAGGCCTATCCTGCTTGGGTTGAGTGCCCTGTTGTTGGTTTGTAGAGTTAGGAGCATTACCTTGATTAGGTCCAGGATTACTAGGGGCAGCTTGATTTTGAGTGCCTTTCCTTTTATTTTTTAAAGGAGGAGGATTAGTCGCGCCCTGCTGTGCATACACGTGCCCCTGAGGGGGAAGTGGTTTTTTTTGTGGGGGTTGAGAAGGCAAGGGAGGGGGAAGTGCTAATGCTGGAGGAGCTGGAGCACCAGGCTGTGGATACGGATAATAAGGAGGTTGGGTAACAGTGTGGTAAATAGGAGGTTGGGCAAAAAGAGGAGGTATGCCGTATCCTGTATACGTGCTACCGGGAGGGGGAAAAGTGCAGGAGGTGCTGGTACCCCCTGAGGAAAACCATATCCCATGGGAGTTTAAGCATACAGATTAGAGATAGCTCCAATGACACCGTCAGCGGCGTGAGATTCCCCCGGTGCGTTGGCGCCACTGGACCTGGGAAGATCAGGTAGAATGGTATAAATATAACTTGATTGAGCATATATTAGATCATATTTTAACACAATTTGGAGAGTGGCTTCTTTGGTTTGAGGAAAGTGCAATGCGACATCTTTCCCGATAGGTGGAAAGAGAGATATAAGGAACTAGTCCATATAGACACGGTCTTCGAAGGTAGGGGCTCGACATAGGCTCTTTCTTCTCCACCATTCCTGTACATGGTTGGATAGGTGGGTCGCAGACGATTGATGGAAAGAAGTCAAGAGTTCGGTACCAGTGTCATAATGAAGGGGAAGCTAGAAGTAAGACAGAAAATCCCGGGCAAGAGTTGCAAAGGTGGTATGAGAGGAAGGGGCCTGATCAACATACCACTTAGAAGCTTCACCTATAAGTTTGTTGGAACAACCGAAGATGGACATAGTCATCGGTAATGGAGTTAGACAAACACCACATGTGGAAATATCAAACATGATTTGAAGGATCTTCACCAGCAACGCATTCAAACTTTGGGATGTCAGAAGGGAGCTTTGTCGACATGGCAGGCCAACTAGTGTCATGGTGTATAGGGTCATTTATCAACTGGTAAAAATCATGGAGGCTGAGGCCTGCCATGAAGGGGAGCAAGGGCGCAGCCAGGGTAGTGTCCGTTGTGGTCCCACTAGTGGTATTCCTGGCATGAGGGTCGGGGTTACCACCAGCATTAGGTCCTACACCAGACATGGTGAAGGTGTTAGGGGGAGAACCGAAGGCGGAACGAGAAGGAGAACCCAAAGGAACAAAAGAATAGTTGGTGTGTGGACTCGGTAGAGGACTAACTCAAATCCTACAAGGAGGAGTAAGTATTCCTACCGGAAAATAAGTATGAAGGTCAAGAAGTCTCTGGGATAAATGCCTTGGTGGCAAAATGATGACGAAAAAAACACGGCACAAAGGAAAAAGAGACCGACAAGGGTAGGGAGGTGCAGGATC
Source organism: Pinus albicaulis (assembly GCA_034641835.2). NCBI lineage: Eukaryota > Viridiplantae > Streptophyta > Pinopsida > Pinales > Pinaceae > Pinus > Pinus albicaulis. The sequence continues at coordinate 973,447,741 of CM076569.1, forward strand.
AACTGATTACAATGTCAAAACAAGGGCAAAGAGGTGCAGGATCAATTGATTTCAATGTTTTAGAGTCTTTTTTTGGCGGCGTTAACCAAGCCCTTTTTCGCTTAGGGTGTGTGTGTGAAGTGTGTAAATTTTAATTTTTAAACCCAAACATTTGTAGAGAAAAAGAAAAAGTGTGGTGTATAGCTGCAAATAACCCTACAAATGACAGTATATAAGCCTGAAAAAACAGAAAATAAACAGCTAATAATGCAATAAGCAAAACCCAAGGAGGTGGGCCTCTCATCAACAAGTCTATAGGTGAGTAAAAAAACTAATAAAAATACACTAAAAAATCCAATAGATCTAAGGTCAGGAGGGACAAGGATCTAAAGGACAAAATCTTCTGGAAAGTGGTGCAGAAAACAACAACAAATCAGAGGAAAAATTGTTGTAAAAGGAGGTGGTGAAAGGCTATCTCTAGGAGGGAAATGGAGTGAAACCTAGAGGAAAACCCAAAAAAAGCTAAACAAGATGATTTGGATGGATAACAAGCCAATATGAAGCGGATTTGAAGGTGAGGTATCAAATCTGAAAAATGGCTGAAGACTCTGAAATTTCAGACAACCTGCAACAACAAAAGCTCTTCCACAAGAAGTGGAGGGTACTGAAGCCCTAGGGGGTTGGGTTCCCACTTAGTTGAGAAAAATAGAACAAGTACAGGTCCAAAACGGGTGGAGACGGAGGTCAGACAACCCTGAACAGAGGCTCAGACAAACCCAAAAAACTTTCAGAAAAATCCCTACAAAAAATCCAGGTCGCAGTTTCTGACCTGTTTTCAATAGAGGTCGCAATTTTTGGGCCAAAAAGTGCGACCTACACTTCCGGCACTCTCGAAGGTAGATTTTAGAAAAAATTTCCGTCTCAGCTGCGGCTGATGTCTGTCACCTGTACAATAGGTCTGAAAACACACGGAAGTTAGAATTTTTATCATTTTAGGGTTTTATGGTTAAAAACAACATCAAGAAAAGTAAAAACAAGGGGACGAAGAGAAATCCTAGGGTTTGAAGTAGTTGGATATGCAAGGATCAGGAAAAAAATAGCGGTCGTAATCATAAACCCGTGTGGAGTCGTGAGCTGTTAGTATTGTTGACACCTAATCCTAAGGGTTGGGTGAGGATATTTAATATTGTATATTAAATAATATTAGGAAATAAGGAAAGCCAAGAGTCATTGGGAGATGAATCCAAATAGCCTCACCTCCATGTATAAATACATGCACATTCTTCATCTAATACACATTCTGATTTACGGAGTTACCTCCTGGTTTGACATGGTATCAAAGCCAGTCCCACTATTGGCATTCTTGTCTGTGGTGTAACTCCCTCATTTCTGCTAACAGTCTTTTGCTCAGTCAATTTTTAGTCTAGTTTTTGCTACTCTATTAGATTGATGCCATTCTGAGTTTATATACTGCAATTCTGCATATTTTTTAAAATTATCTCTGCAATTTATGCACAATTCTAAATCATTTTTGCAGCTTCTGAAGATTTTGCAATTTGCAGTTCCTGCGTTTCTGCAGTCCTGCAAATATCTGCAATTCTGCAGCTCTTGAAATATCTGCAATTCTGTAGTCCTGCATATATATGTTTCCAAAATTTTTAATGGCCTCTCGGCCTCCTCCTACCCGCTCCAGCACTCCAACACATCTCTCATACCTCACGGCCTTCTCCTACCCGCTCCAGCGCTCCCCTATGAGCTACGCACTTTGCCTACGCCACTCCTATCCGTCCCACCCATACCACCTCACCACACTCTCATCCAACCCCCCTACACGCTAACCCATCCCTGGCCACTTCCCTCTCTTACCTGCGTAGACTTGACTCTCACTGCAACACTCAACCCTGACTCCCTATCTCCTACCCCCGCTCCGCTACCCCACCCCTGCTACATCCTACGCCCGCCCCCTACCTGCACAACCACTACCCGCAGACCCCGACTCCCTATCTCCTACCCCTGCTTCGCTACCTCACCTCACGACTCCCTGCGTTGTCTAACCTGCTCTGTCTAATGCCCCTCGACTCCCCTCTCCTCATGTCCCTCCTCCCTGCTACGACTTCAACCCTTGCTACCCCCGTGGCCTTTCGGCCCTCCCTGCCCCTGTTGTTTGTCCTATTTAAATTACAACGCTGTCTATTCTATTTTGTCACCTCACCACACATTAATACTCCTCCATATATATACAATACCACCGAATCCAAGTTATAATAAACCCCCCCCCCCCCATATAAATACCGCCCCCTCCACGTATTCAATACCAGCCCCTTCACATTTTCAATACAGTTTCCATATAAATTTTTCTTTCTAAATATATATATATATATATATATATATATATATATATATATATATATATATATATATATATATGTTTTTTTTTTGTGTGTGCAGAATTCAGTATTTTTCTAGCAAAATTCCCCCCCTTCAATTGAGTATATTTCTAGCAATTTTTTTTTTCCTCCTCAAAAGAATTTTCTAGCAAAGTAATTATTTTTTCCCTTCAGAAGAATGCATTCTCTCATATCTATTGTAGGGGTGGTTCTCTTTGGCAAGGAGAACTATCTTGAATGGTCTTGGAAAATCAAGCACACTCTCATTTTTAATGAGTTGTGGAAAGGAATATGTGAAGGACAAGAAGGAAATCCACCAACAAAGCCCACTTCAGACAAGGAGCTCGCCATTTGGGAAAATAAGAACTGCAAGGCCTATGCCTTGATTGCAGCTTCCGTAAATGAAGAGGTGAGTCGCCATATTTCATCATTTTAAAATGCCTATGAAGCCTTGAGAAAGCTAAAGTAACTCTATGACTCACATTTAGAACTAGAAATTGTTCAATTGATGATTAAGCTGTTCAGTCTTGAAATGAAGAATGATGATCCCCTTTCTTTAGCTTCAGAAGTAAGATCTATCATGCATGACATTGACAACACTGGTGTAAAAATTGACATATCTCTCATAGCATATGTTAAGGCATTATATCCGACTTACTCACATTATCTTGAGTCATTGCAAGCAAGTGGAAACCTTGAGCATATCACCTTTGAGATCCTTGAGAAAAAGTTTGCAGAAAGAGAGAAAGCTTTTGGGAAGATGAAAGTCCCTTCCTCTTCTAAAGAGGCTGCATACTGTGCACATAGAGAAAAGAATCATGCTCCAGATTCTTCCAGAGGAAGAGGTGGCAAAAGAGGAAGAGGAAGAAGAAACTTCAGAGAAAGGGGGGGTAGACAATCTCACAAATCCGATCTTCATTGCACATGTTGCGATAAAGATGGGCATGAAGCATCCAAATGCAGGACACCTTGGGATAAAATTGAGTAGCAAAGAAATCAAGACAAAGGTAAAACTAATGACAAAGACAAAGGTAAAGCACCTGAATCTTCTCATTATGTTCTAGCACATTGTAACAATGGAGTAACTGAAGACTTATTTGATGTTTCATTTACTTCATGGAGAGATGATTGGTTGCTAGATTCAGGAGCAACATGTCACATGACATTTAGAAAATATTTTTTTGAAGAATTTACTAACAAAGTTGATGGAGAAATATATTTCGCAGACAAATCCAAACTCAAGCCATCAGGGCTTGGCACAGTCAGGCTTAAGTTGCCTGGTCTTCCAGATTATATTCTACATGAGGTTCTATACCTCCCTGAGTTGAGGAGAAACTTTCTATCCCTGGTCCAGATCTGCTAGCAAGGACACTCTGTTCACTTGTTTGATGGCAAGGCAGAGGTCAGAAAAGCATCAGATCACTCACTTTTCATGGAGGGAATAGAAGAAGGAAGACTCTTGAAGCTGAAAGGTTCATCTGCTCATGCTCAAAACTTTGCATTCAGTTCACATCATGATGAAGGTACATTCCCATCAAGTCTTTTATGGCATGCTAGATTTGGACACTTAAACTATGAAAGCCTTCGTTTTTTGAAGAAAAATGGTATTAATGGACTGCCTACAATTGCTAGGAAACCTAAGGAATGTGATTCTTGTATTTTAGGAAAGCATAGCAAACAACCATTTCATGATTCACACTCCAGAGCACATAGAAAACTTGAGCTTATTCATTGAGATTTATGTGGCCCTATGCCTGTTTCTTCTGCAAATGGAAATAAATATATGATGACATTTATTGATGAATACACTAGAATGTGTTGGATTTACTTATTGAAGAACAAGTCTGATGCTTTTCAAACATTCAATAATTTTCATGCATGGATTGAAAATGATGCACAAAATCATATTGGCTCTCTACGTATTGATAATGGAAAAGAATACACTTCAAACGAATTTGAAAATTATCTTCGTCAACATGGGATCAAACATCAAACAACTGTGCCATATAATCCCCAACAAAACGGTGTAGCTGAAAGAATGAACAGAACTATTTTAAATATGGTTCGCTCCATGTTATTTTTCAAGAATGTGAAATTGATGTTTTGGGCTGATGCAGTTCTATGTGCTGTTTACATAAAGAATAGGTGTCCTTCAAGTTCAATTAGAAACAAAACTCCTTTTGAAATGTGGCATGGCCACATTCCTTCTGTAAAGCATTTCAGGGTCTTTGGGTCCACCTGTTATGCCTTGATACCCAAGGGTCAAAGGAACAAACTTGGTGCTAGAAGTAGAAAATGTATCTTCTTGGGGTACTCCAATACCTCCAAAGGATATCGTCTCTATGATGAAGCAAATAAAAAGTTTGTAATAGCAAGAGATGTCATATTCCTTGAATCTTCCAAGAGTGACAAGGTTGTTGAGCAGCAACTTGATCGCCTGGATAGATTCACACATGCAAAGTCTTTCCAAGAATTTGATAATCATATTCCACATCTTGAAGGGGGGATTCCTATATTGAATCAAACTGTGGAATCATGTCCTGAAGCACTCTCTCCCCCACATGAAGAAACAACCACGGATGACACATTGAATGATGTGATTGACAGAATTGGGAGATTGAATCTTGAATCAATCCCAACTCAGTCAAATGAGCAGCCTGGGCCATCTCAGAAAGGTCCTCCCAAATGGCTGACAAAGACACTAGAGAATGTTCATCCCGATGAGGTTGGAAAAACAGGAACAAGAAGTTCCACTAAACAAAACGAAGGTGACGTAGATAATTCTGATTCTCTTGTTGATATGGATATTGCTTATAATTGTGAATTGAGTTTGTCTACAGATCATGAACCAACTTTCTTCAAAGAAGCCACTTCTCATGATGAATGGAATGAAGTGATGCAAAAGGAGTATGATGCCTTGATAAAGAATGGCACTTGGAAGTTGGTTGATCCGCCTTTGGGAACAAAACCAATTGGCTGTAAGTGGGTCTACAAGAACAAGTATAAAGCAGATGGCTCACTTGACAAGCACAAGGCTAGGCTTGTGGCAAAAGGTTTTGCACAAAAAGAAGGAATCGATTATGAAGAAAAATTTTCCCCCACAGCAAAATGGACCATCATCCGGACTCTCTTTGCCCTAGCAGCTCAGAATGGATGGAAATTCCATCAGATGGATGTAAAAAGCTGCCTTTTTGAATGGAGATCTAAATGAGAAAGTTTTTATGTCCCAGCCAAAAGGATTTGTTGTAAAGGGCCAAGAACACAAAGTTTGCAAGCTTATAAAATCTTTGTATGGCCTCAAGCAAGCACCACGAGCCTGGTATGAGAAATTAACTGAGCATCTTCTGAAACTTGACTTCAAACATTTTAATCTTGATGATGCAACTTTTTTTGTTAAGAAAGTTGGAAAAACAGTTGTATATCTTGTGGTGTATGTAGATGATCTTTTGATAACAGGGAACGATGAGAGCTATATTGCATCCATGAAGAAGGAATTGAAGAAATGTTTTGAAATGACTGATTTGGGTTATGTTCATTACTATCTGGGTATTGAAGTAATTCAACATCCTAAATTTATATTTCTTTCTCAAAATAAGTACATTAGAGATCTTTTGAACAAGTTTGGCATGGATGAATGCAGTCCCTTAACCACTCCAATGGAACAAAACTTGAAGCTCACATCCATTGAAGGGAAGGAATTCGAGGATGCAACTAAGTATAGACAGCTTATAGGAAGTCTTATCTACCTGACCACCACCAGACCTGATATTTCATTTGCTGTTGGAATCCTCTCAAGGTTTATGCAAAAACATTGTGAAGGAAATTGGTCTGCTGCAAAAAGAGTGTTAAGGTACCTGAAGGGGACTCAAGACTTTGGACTCAAATATACACAGGTGGGCGACTTCAGCTTGATCAGATACTCTGATTCAGACTTTGATGGGGACAAAGAAACAGGGGTGTCTACTACAGGTTACACCATGAGTCTTGGATTAGGAGCTGTCTCATGGAGATCACGCAAACGGTCAGTTTCAACAGATTCCACGATCGAGGCAAAATATGTGGCAGCAGCTAAAGCAACAAAAGAAATTGTGTGCCTTAGAAAAATCCTAGAATATTTGCAGATGAAACAAACGTATTCAACACCACTCATGATTGACAACACTTCTGCAATAAAGTTGGCTAAGAACCCAAAGTTCCGTGATCAAACAAAGCACATCAATACACAATGCCATCTAATTCGAAATCATGTTCAGGCCAAAACCATCCATCTACATCATTGTTCCACAAATGAGCAAACTGCTGATATCTTCACCAAAGCACTTGGAAGAGAAAAGTTTGAAAATTTCATATTGATGCTTGGGCTCACCAACATCCCTTCGGATTAAAGGGGAAAATGTTGACACCTAATCCTAAGGGTTGGGTGAGGATATTTAATATTGTATATTAAATAATATTAGGAAATAAGGAAGGCTGAGAGTCATTGGGAGATGAATCCCAATAGCCTCACCTCCATGTATAAATACATGCACATTCTTCATCTAATACACATTCTGATTTGCGGAGTTACCTCCTGGTTTGACAAGTATGAATCTTAATTCCAAACTTACAAAAAAAATCACTTTAGTTGTGCATAAAAAACAACCCTAACAGCAAAGATGGCTGCCAATATCCTCAGATCTGCAATTAGGTAATCAAGATAAATGCTGCAAAAATATAGATCTATGCATTAGAAGACATTAAGCATTAGAAAAAACAAGATTTACTCCATGCATCCAATAGACAAGACAAGAATATGTTGAATGAATTTTGTATTAATGGCACTTGGGAGGAAAACACAGGAGGGTGTTCCCATTTCTCCTCAATGGGATGGGTTCTTGTAAGTCCTCATCACTTCAGATCTAGAATTCCTCTCTCTTGATGGTGTGGAAAACCCAGACAAAAATGGTAACAAAATATGACTATGATGGTGGATCAATAGTCAGACCAAAAGTATAGATCCAGAGTGATATTTAGGCAATAAAAGGTGGTAAATGAATGGGAAAACCCTTCTATTTATAACAAAATATTGAGTTAGTCTAGATATTGGTGCATAATTAAAATATTATTAACCAAATCATGATCCAACTTTTATGGAATATTTTATTATATTTGTTGGAGGGAAAAGGAATTTGACTTGGGTCAAATCCCTTTATTTGTAAATAATAAATAAATAAATGATTTATTTATCATTTTAAGGATGTGGTTGAGTAATAATCAAATAAATAATGATTTATTTAATTATTTAAGGGTGATTTAGTCATATTCAACAAAGAATATTATTTAAATAACGTTTAAATAATTATTCTTAGGAAATAATAAGATAAATAATGATTTATCTAATTAATTTCCCTGTTTTGGGTTAAATACAACCAGGAATATTAATTAAATTATTGTTTAACTAATTATTCCTTGAGGAGAATCAAACAAATGTAGATTTATTTAATATTTCCTCATGGGGTTTCCTGTTTAGACCATAAACAACTTAATAAAGGTGGTTTACTAAGTTATTTTTCATAGTGAATGCAATTTTACTTAGGGTAAAATTGGTCTTACATGGTGTACTTGGGTCCATCTAATAAAAATAGGTTAGATGACCAAAAAATGGTGTAACATCATCATCAGGGCAATATCAAGCTGGTCCATCTGGGTCTATTCCATCCAGTACCATCTCAATTGGACTCCCTGCACTTGGAGAAAAATATTTTCCATCTTATTATACTCCTCGTGTTGGGGGGAAACCTATGGGCACCCACTTTGATAGTACTCCATCATTTTTTGGTCAAACTAATGTTGAAATTAATGTTTTTCAATGGCATTGCACTTTGGCTATCCAACCACAAACGGTTGTACAATCGTATCAACCGTTTCATCCTATTGCACCCACATTAATTCCACTTGTTAAGACATATTTACCCATGTTGCAGACTCAAAATATTGTACAACAACCATTTCAGGTGGGTCCTTCAACTCAATACCCGCAAGTATTGGGCCCTCAAACTCCAACTCCTTCGGCTAATTTACAAAAACCTGTACTCAAAATCATTTATTCACAAGCTGGATTACCATATAATGGGATTCACAACCACAACTAGGTTATACCTATCCTCATCTGAATCCAAGTTATCTTAATTTGGGTTATAAAATTGGTGGACAGACCCCTTGGCAGCCTCAGGCGCAAATGCCTCGACCTTCATTTCAACAAGTATCATACCCAGGTTTTGGTCAAAAGAATCCTCAAGCATTTTCTTATCAAAACAACCCCTATCTGGGTTACCAACAGTAGATTCCTTATGCCGATGCTCAAAACCCTGTTTCCCAAGCAATTCCATCATACTCTGGCTATGCTCAACATGATCTTAATCAACAGTTTCCCTTTGTCGCAAATTTAGAGTTACTAGATTTAAATTGGCTCACCAATGATCCAATCAACTATGCTCCTTGGTGGCCAGTGATACCCCATAAACTACCCTCAGATATTCCTGAGTTCAATGGAAACCCGGGGGAAGACTCGTCAACTCATGTTATGACTTATCATTTGTGGTGTTCATCAAACTCCCTGAATGATGACTCTGTTCGACTATGTCTTTTCCAACGTACACTCACTGGTCCGGATGCAAAATGGTACATTGAGTTACCTAGAGATTCTTTTGATAATTTCACTACCCTAGCTACTGTCTTTTTGACTCACTTCCAGTTACCTAGACGATAAGAAACTGGAACATAACTCTTGACTAATTTTAAACAGAATAATGCTACTCACATTTCTGATCATATTCATGAGTGGTGTCGTCGTCGTAGAATGGTTACGACATTTTTTCCTGATCAACTCCTTGCTGAGTGGTTCATTAAGTCCTTGTTACCATATATAACTGAGGATGTGGTTAAGGGTGGCGTCGTCACTAAAGAGAAGGTTATTACTCACGCCCAATATTTAGACTTGATTTATACCCAGTCTAGCACGCTCTACAAGAAAATTCCTAACGTGCTGCGATCTAAATTTATTTTTCCTCCTCCATCAAAGGACTCTCATGCTGGAGATGGTATGATCGGTAATGCAAGCACACATCATATTACTACATCTTATCATGTGCCTTCTTTCAAAATTAATGTCGTGTCATTTGAAAAAGGCAAAAGTGACAAGCAACCTGGAAGTAAGAAAAAAGGGAAATCAAAGAAAAAGAAAAGTTCTAACCGGCAGGAAATATCATCTGATCAATTTTCTGGAAATAGGAAACCTCATTATCCATGTATAATATGTAACGAGGAACATTTTTTTTAGGATTGTCCTCATCGCATTGAAGTCTAAAAAATGGTTAAGACTTCACATGCATCAGATGTGTTGACATATACGTTTCCGAATCCAGACACAAATTTGGTTGCTACAGATATAGCTTCTAGTTCCCAAGTGCTTATGCTATCTAGCACAAATCCATCAACATATATTTTTGTATCAACATGTAATAAATATTACGATAGTCAGGCCACTGATCAACCTACTACCTCGACCATGAATCCGTCTACATAATCGGTACCACCACCTGCTATTCTTGAATTGACAATCAAGCCACCGAAGGGAGTCATTCATAAATTGACATATAATCCTCGAGCAATAGCTACTCAAAATTATAATATAGTTGAATATTTGGCTCAATCCCCTTCAGCTATGTCAGCTCTTGAGGTATTACAAAATTGTCCCTCCCAGAAACAGGCTTTATTGTCGGCTATTAGTGGGATTGATCTGACTAATTCTAATCTATTAGTCTTTAATCATACAGGCTATGTGCCGCAATTATCAGCAAATTTTGCATTCTCCATCCGAGTAAATGTTCTCAATCACCTTGTTCATCATACTATTATTGATGAGGGAGAATATACGTGCATTATATCTCTAAACTATTGGAAGTCACTTGGCTCGTCGTGCTTATCTCAATCATCAACGACGTTGAAAGCTTTCGAAAGACGCACATATAAGCCTTGTGGTATAATTAATAACCTGCATGTTGAACTAGGGGGAAAAACAATGAATGTTGACATTGAGGTCGTTGATGGACCCCTTGACTACAATATTCTACTTGGAAGGCCATGGGTATATGGTATGACTGCATTTGTTTCTACATACTTTAGAATAATCGCCTTTCCACATAAAGGTGTTATCACAATCATCAATCAACTATCCTTCTTTGCCTCCACTTCCTAGGTAGCTATAATTGTTCCGTTCGTTCACGCACCGTAACTCGCACTTCAGAACATTGGTGTATGACTCTTAAAGGATTTCACTCTCATGGGAACCTTTGCATTAAATCCACCCGCGACGTCGGCATAAATTGCAAGTATAGAGACCTGTTACATGATCTCTTCCACTCCATCTAGCTTAAGGAAGAGTACAGGTGATTATGAAATTGTTACGTTGGATGAGTTTCTGCCACCCAACCCTATTGAGCTGGCATAGAAATCAGTATATCTGGCTTGGGCGATGAATCTGAAATCATCGTCGCTAGTTTTTTGGGTTGGTCGTTCCTTAGATTTTGGTACTCCATCTGATCCTTTTTCCTCAACTTTCTTGACAGATGAGAATATAATGGAAACCATGATGTTAGAAGGAGAAACATGGGAATATTATCATCATCGTTCCCATCTTCCTGATTATGAAGAAAATAATCTTAGTGAACTATATCACCCATCAATCAAAAATTTCTTTTCGAATTCTTTTCCTATTAATGCAATCGATTCTGAGATAAATTTGTCAAATATTTAAGAAATCATTTCTATCTATATTTCAACCAAACCCAACATTGTAGAAAACATTCATGTCGGCATGTATTGTTCTTCATAAAACTCGAAACATATCGCTCTGATGTATTTTCTTGGTCTGACGAGGAAATTCCAGGAATAGATACAAGTATCGTTGAACACACTATCAATATGTACCCTGATGTCAAGCCGATGCGTCAATGCCTTCGTCCTGTTTATTTGAAGAAGGTCACTGCCATTAAATCAGAAGTTGAAATTTTTTTGTGTGATGGTTTCATTTACCTTGTTCTGCTAACTGAGTGGGTTTCCAACATCACTCCTGTTATGAAAAAACAAGAAACCATAAGAATGTGCATCGATTACCAAGATGTCAATCTTTCTTATCCAAAAGACAACCATCGTACTCCATTTATTGACCAAATTATTGACGAATGTGCTGGATGCGAAATATTTTCGTTCATGGATGGATTTTATGGATACAATCAAATCAATATCTGCCTAGAGGATCGATATAAGGCAACATTCATCTGTCCCTGGGGCACATTCACTTATTGGAAACTATTGTTTGGTTTAAAGAAAGCTGGGGAAAATTTTCTAAGAGAAATGGATTGTGCTTTTAATGACATCAAGCACATTGTTCAAACCTATCTAGATCATTTAATTGCATATTCACGAAATCAGACTGATCACTCGATGCATTTGAGAGCCATATTTTTATGCTACCGACACTACAAAATACGCCTCAATCCACATAAATTTTTGTTTTTGTTGGTTTTTGTCATTTGCTTGGATTTGTTGTCTCAAAAGAAGGAATTCAAATAGACCCATTGAAGGTTTAGGCCATTCTTGATTTTCCTGCGCCATCAAATTTACTTCAGTTACAGAAACTTCAAGGAAAGGCTAACTTCCTAAGGAGGTTCATACCCAATTACGCCGAAATGGCTAAAGGATTTGCTCGGCTCTTGAAAAATGGGATTCCCTTCCATTGGGATCAAGTTGTGCAAGATTCTTTTGATGCTGTCAAGGATACCCTTGTCTGGGTGTCATTAATGTATCCCCCCAATTATCAGAGTGATTATTTCTTATATATCGTTGTGACTGATGCAACCATTGTTATGGTATTGGTCCAAGTAGAAAATGGATTAGAAAATCCAATCTATTATTTGAGTCGTAATCTCAATGATATGGAAGTGAAGTATTCATACGTAGAAAAACTTTCCTTGGCAGATATTCAAGCTATCCAAAGATTTCGCCACTATATCCTGTTCCGGAAGACCATTTTCATTTTGGATTGAAACCCCATGACTTATATCTTATCACGTCAATTTCTAGTGGTAAAGTATTCAAAATGGATTGTCATTTTGTAGGAATTTGATTTGGAATTCATCAAATCCAATGCAAAAAAGCCTTTAGTTTTGGCTGAGCTTCTATGTGACCTTCCCTCTGATAGTACTTATACTACGTCGAAACCATCTATTCTTGACGAGTATCTGTTTATGATCGTATCATCTGATCCTTGGTATGGGGATTTTATCATTTATCTACATACTTTTCGACCTGATACCTCTCTCTCTGACCAACGACGTATTCGATTCCAAGCCAAAGATTATCTTATCATCGACGATACACTTTATCGTCATGGTGTCGATACAATTTTAAGAAGGTGGCTCACTCATGAGGAGGCTGAAAAGGTTTTAACTAATTGTCATGATAGGACTTGTGGTGGAAACTTGTTTAGATATGCTACCACGCAGAAGATACTCCGTGCCAGTTACTTTTGGCCTACCATATTTCGCGAAGGCATCCTCGCGGTCAGAAGTTGCCATGCATGCAAGATATTTGATCGTAAAATCTACAAACCGCCAGCGCCAATGCATCCTGTCTCTGTTGACTTCATGACCTGTAACCCTTGTTCGTCTAGGGGAAAAGTTATATTATTGTCGCAGTAGACTACTTTACCAAGTGGGCCGAAGCGATGCCTACATTCAACAACACAGGACAAGCGGCTAAATTGTTTTTCTTTAATAATTTCATTGCACGGTTTGAGGTCCCACACGCTATAGTCACAAATCATGGGAAGCATTTTCACAACCACATGATGACTGAATTGATTGTCAAGTTAGGATTGTCACATGATAATTCTACTCCTTATTATCCACAATAAAATGGACAAGTTGAAGCTATCAACAACATTCTTAAATGTGTGCTTCAACGAATGATAGGAGTTCATAAAAGAAACTGGCATTTGATCCTATACTCGGCCTTGTGGACATACTGAACCTTGGTGAGAAACGCAACCGGATTTACTCCCTTTCAATTCGTGTATGGTTTGGAAGCTATCTTGCCAATCCAATGTGAAATACCATCATTTAAACTTGCAATTGACTTATTACCTGACACCTTAGATTAAGAAGCACATCTTTTTAACCTCATCCATCTTGATGAAACGCGTTGTGAAGTCCAATTGGCCAATGAAGCACATAAGAGATGTATAAAGGTGCAATACGACAAAAATGTCCAGCCTCACATTTTCTCAGAGGGTGACTTGGTCCTTCTTTATGATCAAGAGGCTGATGTAATAGTTACAGGGAAATTTGAGCCATTATGGCATGACCCCTATATTTCCAAAATATTTCTTGCTAAGTGTGCCTATGATTTGGTGGATTATGATGGAATTTCGTTGGCACAACCTCAAAATGGGTTGTATCTAAAACGCGGTTATGATTAATCATGAGCGTAGTAATTTTTTGTATTATATTGTATATATATGCCGTTGATTTTCATTCACTGTCTTATTTTGTTTTTTAGAGTTTTCTTGACGTTAGTAATCCGCTTTACATTTCATCGCAGATGTCTAAATTTTTGGAACCATTTTTTGGATATGCTGATGGTGCTAGTCGTAGTACACATAATCTATCCTCTGCAGTGTGGGCCATTTTTGCTCCGAATGACGAGTTAGTGAGTTTTCAAGGGATTTGTATCAATAGATCGACAAATAATATCACTGAGGATAGCGCGTTGATCAAACTTCTCTCTGATGCCATTTTATTTGGTATTAACTGCATCATCATAAGGTTAGACTCATAACTTGTGGTATTACAACTTACTAGTGCTTAATCTACTAGAAATCCAACACTGCATCATATGTTCCTAAGAGTTTAACTTTTAGAAAGACACTTTGATTTTATTCAATATCAACACATTTCCAGAAACTTGAACACATTGACTGATTGTTTAGCTAATCATGTTTTAGACAGAAATTTTCAAAACATGTAAAGATACATTCACATAATTGAACAAGATTGCACAATAAACATAGGAAAACACTAAAATCAAATAGATAGACAGTTATAGGTTTTTACAAAAAATTGTGCCCAAGACACATTGGTCATCTGACCTCAAAATGTATATAAAATGTCAAAAGTAAACTAGTGATGCTCATGGTAACATGCTATAGATCTAGCTATCCTATGCAGTAACCGCATCTAGCGGTTAGGAACGCCTATAGTGTGGCGTTTTAGTCCCATGGGTAACTCTTCGATCCGGAAATCTGGAATCTCGAAGGTCAACCCCTTGATGTGCTACTGAAGCTCAGACAAAGTCTCTGCCATGTCTAAATCCTAAAGGACTACTTTCCCAATAGCCCTCTTTGTTGGCTCATCCGCTCCATGCTGAGGTTCCTCTACTGGTTGAACTCGACCAACATCTGCATTACATTAAAACTTTAGTTTAGTCTTGGGAAAACATCAAAATAAAAAAACATTGTGTAAAACTTAGAAAAATAAAAAAACATGGTCAAAAAATTCTTACCTATTGCACCCCACTGAGTGCCTTTTGGTAAAGCTAAGTCTGGATCTCCTCAGAAATCAACGCATGCGTATGCATACTCATCGATGGCGATAACTTGTTGTCTAAAACAAGTGAAGAATGCAGTTGAGAACACAATGGACGATTGGCCCACATGCCTAGCCATTAATTCTACCCATCTCTGCATCCTCGGATCTCTAGGATTAGACACACCCCGTGTCACATGCTGAGGCTGCATCAGCGGAATCCGCTCTAAGGTAAATGAAATGAGGATTGAACCATAACTAAAGTTTTTCTTCCTTCGTCCCTTTTCCTTGTTTATTTGTTCTTTTATTTGAGAAAGTACAGCTTCAGAACAGTTGAAGACTGTTGGCTCCATGCATTCTAGCGCATACTACATATAAGATCCATTTGCTACATGTAGTGTAACGGTGCCAACAAGTTTTGCGATCATGAATAGAATGGTTCTCAAAGGAAAATCACGAACATCACAGATTTTTATTTTTCCATCCTTGCTTGGCTCTGCCCCTAGATAGAAATACTGAAAAACATAGCCTCTCACTGCCTCTCCTCCGAGAGAAGACCCTAAGAGGGAAATATGCAAGCTTCTCCTCGACAAGCCTGTTAAAAAATATACATCCTCCACTGTAATAGGAACTACTTTGTTCCTAATGTGAAATGCCTCAATAACCGGATCCCATGCACGAACTACGAACTCCAAGAGTTCTATATTTTTCCTCATTCTTGACAAGCATAAGTAATTTAATAACCCACAATATCTTAGGGCTCTTACTATACCCGGATCATTTAGGGAAATCATATTTTGTTCTTCATGCTCTCTTTCTCTCCAAGTAGTCATCATTCTATTATGATGAATCCCTGAAACATAACCATAAGACTCATTATACTCCTTTTCATGCAAAAAATTAGGAAAATTTTGGGTACAATGAAAGAATGAAGAATGTGAATTGCACCCAACGCAGTCTTGAACAAGGGACAATGCGTTGCATATGCACCTAGGCTTCAATTTAGGTGCTCCACAATGCAGTTTTCGATGCTCAAGGGTGCGTTGCCCACTTTTGAAAAATAATATACCCTAAGGGGCCCAAATCCCTAAAAATTTTCAATGAAATGAAATAAATTGACTACTGAAAGAAAGAGCGTGTTTATGGCACCAACCTGGATCAAACAAAGATGAAAACCATCCACATATTCGATTTCAATCAACGACTGAAGTTCGGGGTGGAAAACAGGTTCAGAGCTCTAAAATCCAAATGGTAACTTTCAAATGGTAAAAATGAATAGTAAAACTCTTTTATTTAGTCATTTGATTATTTGAAAATCATATTTATTGTTGTGACTATGGTTTTATTCTATTTTTATCATGAAACAAGTATTTTTAATCCATTTGATGTTGTTCTGAATAGGTTTTGCAACTGATGAGAAGATTATTTGTGCAGATTTATTTCAAGAATGATTTGACCACAAAGCATACTTTTATCCTTATTTTTCGAGCCTTTTTAAAAATGAAAAAGGACTTGAAGCGCACTTTTATCTCTTTTTCAAGCTTCGATAACAACGAAAAAGGAACTCGTGGATTCTTCTTTTAGCTCTTTTCAGACTCTGATAATATGAAAAGATTTTTGAGCACTTGTATTTTTCGAGCTCGTAAAAGTAAATGAATTGATATCTACTTGGTATAAATTTAACCCTTTTCCTGACTGAGATTGATTATTTATGAAAAAGGAATGCCTTAGTCGAACATGGCCAGGAGGTTCTCTTAGATATTATTTTACACTTTTTCGGATCTGAGCAACAACTTTACGAAAAATTACTTATGGAGTTTTCTTTCATCCTCTTTTTCAAACTCTCTAAATATGAAAAAATATCAGGCTGTCACTGTCGTTAGGCTCGTCAAAACATAAAATAGCGATGGGCTTGTCGATCATGGCAAGAATCGAGTTTCATTCATCGCTAGACTCGTTAAATTATTAAATAGCGATACATTATTCACCTGAAGGGTTGAATTATATATCAATCATATGTTATCCTCCTCAAGCTTGTTAAAAAATAAAGAGGTACTAGTCGACAAATGACCAGGGAAAATTTGGGAAAGTGAACATAACTTTTACGGTAGCAGGTCGCTCTTGAACATGAAACTTCACTCCATCATTGTGACTGTTTAGGTTGGGTAATATTCTTGACGGTTCATTAATACCTATGGTTCATCATACCTTCACTTCGGTTTTGGGTCAATGCTTCCAACTCATCTCAGTGTCATCCATATGTTCAATAAAATTCATCAATTAAGTATCAAATCTTTCGGTGAAAATCACAATGGAGAAATTTTTGTCGACACGTCTGCAATACTCATAAACCTTCATTCTCATGACAGTAATCCCTGAACATTGCTATATCAAGTCACATTTTGTCTCCAAAATTAGTAACTCCTGTTTCGCAATAAAGTAGCTTCCTGTCAACGTCAAATCATCATCCAGGAAGTTCACTTAGAAACATCATCTTCTAGTACCATGAGGCTTGTTACAGCATTGAAAAGATCCTCACTTCCAGAATTTTTGATCGAAAGTTTTTTTTTGGAATTCGACATCAAATCATCTATTCGCACCTTACGAAATCTACTGCAGTACCTTGAGGGCCATTGAAATCAATGGTGGTTCTCTCATGTTTGTTAACATCTCACATCATTGGCTGGTAATCAAACGATGTCTTACCATGTTCGACTACAAATCATATATTTGCATGGCTAGACTTGTACCCGAATGATCAAGTGAATGGGATAAGAAGACCTCGGATCTAGTTTAAGCCATCCGGTCTGCGATTTTAGGATTTTTGTACACATCATCCGTACAGTGACCTTACATACAGATCATCATCGGAACATGGGCCTATATCTGTAGGCATGTCTATATTGGGCAACATTCCAATGTAGACGACTTTCTACACTATGTACATGTTATTAGATAGTTTATGTGCTGAGCATGGGAATGACTTCCCCCAACAATTCATGATCAAGAGGATATATCATGATGTAATGTATTGCAAGATTGATGCAAGTCGCCACTCCGCTTCAGCTCCATCCCATCACAGTGTAAAGCATCTCATTCAAAAAATATTGTTATTATTATTCTGACTTCATGCTTTAGGGGGGAATTTGTTATAGGTCAATTTGGGTACCATTCCCAATGACTTGGTTAAACTAGACATCATCCCCAAAACCAATGCATAGGTTCTATCATCCCCTATCATTTCAATTGCTACATTCCCTAAGACAAAGAACAATAACAAATCATCCATGACTTCCATTGCAAGGTTTCCAAGATTTTGACTACATGTTATATCACCTATGAGCTCACCAACACAACCTCTCAAGGGAAAACTGCTTTGCATATGCAGTTACCTCCATTCAAGGGTTCTCTGCAAAGCACTTCCCAACATTCAAGAGTGCATTGGTCAATTGGGAGAAAAATTCTCATTGTTCCAGAATCTCCACATGGCCAGTGCCTTCTAGAAGAGTCCACATGTGTCAAAATTCGAATCCATGTGTCCATCTAACACCTCTGAGCTTGGGAACATGTCTTGCCTATTATTAGAAATTCATTGATTAAGAAACTACCTTCATCTGTTCTATAAATTGAGCACAAATCCTATTGCTTGAGAAGGAAGAGATTTGGTAAACAACTGTTGTTGAATTCTCAATTGAGTATTTGATTTGAGTGATATGCTACTAGAGAGATGTTCATTGTGATGAGGCTGGGATGATTCTAGAGTTGGTCACATCAAATCAGTTGATGGTTGTCACCTCCCCCTTCTATCCATTAATAAATATTGCTTCTCATTTTCCCACATATGTATCTGTATATGCTTCTATCTTTCATATCATGGATTCTTCGCTGATGTATATGTTTCATGTTTCATTGATTTAACTGATTAAGGTAAATAGCCATATGTATATTGAAATATCTTTGTTGTTTAGTGTTTATTCTTGTAGGAACTAGTCTGGCGATCAAATTTGGATTGGAAGCTACAACAAGAGCGATAGAAGGAGAATAGGAAGTGCTTGGACTCCAAGTAAGTTTCTCCATATTTGTGTGTGTCTATTTACTCTTAGGACAAGTGTCTGCAAAGTCTTTGATCTATTGTTTTAAATGCATAGCACCACATTTAGGGAATGTGTTTTATCTGTAATTCATAATTCCGCATAACACATAGTCAAAATAACCCTCAACTCGAGAGGAAAAATTATCTCTTCTAGTCTCTTCCATATCTTATCTCAAGGAACTGTGCCAAAAGTCAACAAAAAAACATAAGAGATCAATTTTATTATTACGATATTCCTTAGTATTGATCTTAAGAGTAACAAGATGGTCTATAGTTGAGTGATGTCTCCTAAATCCAAATTTTCCTTTAACTCTTTTACCATGGGTTTCAAGCCAAAGGCTAATCTTATTTTCCAAAATCATCCCATAAAATTTGGCTAAAATGTGGCTAATAATAATGGTTCTATAGTTAGAGGGAATGTTTTTATCCTCACTTTTAAAGATAAACACCATAAGACTTTGCATCCAAGGCTTAGAGAAGCCTTGTTTTAATGAAACATTGAGGATTTTGTGAATATGAGGGATGAGGCAGGCCTTCACATTTTGAAAATTTCAGCTTGGTAGCCTTCAATATCCATAGCTTTCCCATTAGAGAGTTTCTTAATCTTGAACTCCACATACTCCAAAGAAAAGATATCCCCTTGTATAGGATGTTCAAGATGGTGCCCATGGTGTCAAGGTAATCATAAATATTCTTAAGATAGATATCCTAGTTCTTTAAGGGGATTGAATTATTTTTTTTGATTTACGAACATAAATTTTCCTCCAAAGCTTTCTAGGCTCAAGTTTCGAAAGGTGAATAAGATGTCCTTTCCTCCTATTTATATAGGATATTTTCTTCCTTTTGATAAGATATTTGCACATATTTATTGTTTCAATCTTTATGGTCTCATTAGGAGCATCTCTAATAAGTTTCTTAACAATTTTACACTCACTGTCATACAACTTTATAAAAGTAAGTTTTAATTTAATTTGTTAATTTAATTGGATTGTTTTCTTTTTTTAAATATGTATATTTTTAATTTGTTTTTTCCATTTACATAGTTATTTTTAATAATACTGTATTTTTTCAATTTTATTTAATTTTTTTTTTGGAGTTTTTTAAATGTATTTATTTTATTTTTCTAATTTATTTTAAAATTATGGCGTTTTAATTATTTTAATTGATTTTTTTTTTAGTTTGATTTTTTTTTAACTATTTAATTTTATTACATTTTTTTATAATTTATTTGAATTTATTTCCATTGTGTTGATTTTATTGGTGTGTTGTTTATGATTTTGTTTACATTAATGATATTCTTATAGGCCATAGTTAAAAGATGTTTTTATTTTAATGTCCTATTGAAAAAAGGAGGTCAAGTTGTCTTAGGCTATGATTTCAAATGAGTTATAATTTTAACCTTAAAAAAATAAATTTCTCTTAATAAATACACTTTCTAATTTAGGTATTGAATTTTAAGGTTTGTCATAGTAATGATATTTTGTTTTTAATGCCATGGTTGAAAAATATTGGAACTTTAACCTTAAAAAAGGGTGATGTTGCATCGCTACTTTTTCATTTCAGGGTGTTTTTATCATTTATTTTGTAGCCATGATATTTTGTTTTTAATGCCATAGTTGAAAAATGTTGGAATTTTAACCCTAAAATGAAAAAAAGGTGATTCGACATCACCACTTTTGCATTTTGAGGTGTTTTTCCATGTTTTTGTCCTAAATCTTGGGTTATGAAGGCTAAAGTTCTCTTTTTGAGGTCACATTTCTTATTAAGTTTGTAAATTTTTCAATATGGCATGTCCCCCCGATCACTTAAGCCTACCTCTATACTTTATTGCTAATTTACAAACGGTATGAATGCCTTACTAGGTCTTAAAGTCGTATTCCCATTTTCATGCAAATAAAAATTTTCAACTCCATTATAAGAAAAATTGCATTCATTATTTCTATATTGACACTTGTCACCATCCTCTCGATTTATCATTTCTTTGACTTCAATCCCTAGCAACCAACCTGCAAAAAATCCACATAGATTCAACCGATCTTGTAATATGCTAAAACAAAATACTTGAATCTATTCTACAAATTGCGGAAACCAATTCCGATCACACAATCACATGAACAAGAAAGAGAAATAATTTCAATTAGACAACACAAAGATTTATCTAGGGAAAGCCTCAGCTAAAAATCCCAATATTTGTATATTGCATTAAGTTAATAATATGAAACAATACAATGCTTCTCTTAGCCTTGAGAGTTCTCTACACTATCTATGACTGTCTCACTCTAATCCAAGCAAGTTTGGTCCAATATTTAACCAATTTCTTGCCTCTGGATGCTTAGCCTTGCTTGCGCAATCCCTAGGGAAATTTATGAAATTCCCAATAAGTGATTATGCAATACATCCAAGGAATCTTGATGACCTCATGCATGACCTATACAAATTTCTAATTATACAACTAATAGTATACTTCCCTGTAGCTCTAATCTCAACTAGGTCTTCCTTAGAACTAACATGCAACAACTATTTATAGTGAATTATTGGTTATCCAATTGATCACTACATGTGAATTAAATCAGATTTAATTCACTCAACCTCTCACTAGCACCTCCATTAGTTAGAACTAGTTAAACTAATTTTAACTCAAATAATTAAGTTAAACGATTACAACTTGTTGTAGCAACAACCCCTGTTTTGGATTTTTGGTTTTGCTTGATTAGGTTTGATTCTATAGAAAAAAATATTAAAATAATGCATACAACTCATAAAAAATAAAAATTGCCATAAAAAGCCCGAATAAGCCTTCGACGAATCAGTCGGATGCCTTAACTTTCTTTTCGGCAAGCTGTTCAAAGTTGTTTAAGTAAATTTCCCTTTTTGTCCTTTCAGTGAATTGTTTTTTCAGTTCGGAGAATTCATTAATTGCATGTGTGATCCTTTCATCGATTCGTTGTTTCTTTTTCCTCGCTTGATTTTCCAAACTGCATGTTATTTTTATTTTCTCTTCGTTGAATCATGATTTTTGGAATAAGGAATCAGACGATTACCATGTTGGTGCATCGACGATTTGTTCAGTTCGTTTATTCATTAATGGCCAGTGTGTTGCGCATCCCAAGATTATTCATTAATCCACACTGTCATTAATTGTCTATTCGTGGCAATAAGACATGTTTTGATTGGCCGATGACATAAAGGTTACACATTTACATTCTTATATCTTGTCAATTAAAGTCGGAAGTGTTCGAATTTATGGGTAAAATCCACCTGCGGATCTAGCCCATGTGATTTGGAATGATTTTCATTTATTTTTCAGACCTCAGGGTAGGATTTTATTTTCTCTATATATGCCTGCAACATGATAGTCTTTGCAATATTCATCATTCTTCCTTTTTCTTCACTAAGTACAAAGACTGTGTGTTTTGCTAAAATGTAGCTTTTCGCTGACGCATTTGCATCTCAGGTATTTTAAATTTTGTATGAACTGATATGCTATTTGTGAATAAAAGCTAATGTTGGCATCAATATTTGGCAGGTTTTTGATTTTCCTCATGTCGTTTCAAAAGAGAAGCGTTCCCCAGAATCTGCAAATTCCTAAGGCTCCCAAGGAGGAGGTCCTGAATGTCGTTCCGGAGGACTTGTCTATTGATCGCTCATTTTTAGATACTATGCAAAAGGTTGGTGGCAAAGACTCATCTGACTGGAGTAAGCTGTATCGGTATTTTCAATACTAGCAATTTCTGGGGCCGCATGATGAACCACCAGAAAATATAGAAGAAGAAATTGAAGACGCGGAAGACGAGGTGTGCATTAGAGTCCGCAGGTCGGAGATAATTATTTTTGGCACCCAACCCCCTCCACCATGTTTCCTTACTATGATGTTATTCAGTGGATGTTGCGATTCATTGATATTCCCCGTAGGTAGTTTCTCAATGCTTTGGGTCTAGTAATTGGGTCTTTCCGATCAAAGGATCTTAGGAAATTATAAAAGCTTCCACCACCCACTGCTTGGTACAATCAAGAATATATCGATATGTTCAAAATAAAGTATGAGAACTATCTAGAGAAGATCAAGGAATGGTGGGCTCTAAATAAGTACCCCACCCGCAATGAAAGTGGGATCTACTCAGTTAATTCTCTAAAGTTTCATTATCGCGAAGTCACTTCCATGATACAAATATCATACGAGATGGAAGATTTCTTCATTTTTCAGATAGAATGGGTCCCTTTGATGTCCGGGGTGGTTGATGAGGGTTACATTTTCAATTGGGTTGATATCCTGTCCTCTAGTCTGGCAAAGGCCATTTCTAAAACTAAAGGGTCATCATCCTCCGAGCCTGCAGTGTTCTTCATGTCTACGTATGTCCTCGACTATGTGTATGCTTGCAATGTGTTCTTAGGAATGGATTGGAAGTGGACCCCCACCAAGGCTCTGGAATATATATACTACAGCCAGTTGTGGTCATCAAGGTATGCATTTTTCTTCTATCAGATCTTTGAGCACTTTGTTCCAGAAATGCACATTATCATATATGCGCATCCTCCTCCAAGATTCTCCAAGCAAGGAAAAATGGTGCTGGAAACAATAGGGGATTGGTATGTGGAAAAGGTATACTCCTACATCAGAGTATATGGGTTGATCGAAGCCCCACATTACCTTCCAAAGTATGTTCCAAATAGATTGTTGTTGAGAGAAATATCGTATCAGGTGACTTATGGAGGTGTTGGCAAAGGTCTGAAGGATAGTGGAAAGAGGCAGTGGCCAAATTACCCAATTGTTCTGGGTCAATATAAAATTGGAGCTTATATCCATGCCGTTGAGGAAGCAAATCATATAAGAAACATCCCATTGGCTCATGCCCCTTACAGGATGCATGACCCGTTCTTAGTATTTAAAAAGAATTTGTTGAGTTTGAAGATGGGCAGTCGCTATGATCACTAGGAGGCGCCTAATGATAGTATGCACTGCCGAGCATATAGTTTTGAAGAGGTTTTGGAAAGGATCCAAGCCTTAAAGGATTAGGAAGTAAAGAAGAGGTGGGAAAGCCTATCAAATCAAGAGGTTGGAGACCGCTACTACCGCGAGAGCAAAGTTTGACACAAAGTAGCAGAAGTTAGCAAAGACTCAGGAATTGGAAAACCCTGAGTTAAACTTCTCTACCTCGAGTGTAGGGACTTATCGTTCCTCTGTTCATATTGATCTCGAAGTTTATCTTTTCATAGAAAATTTGCAGCAGGCTAAAGCAGAGGCTAAGACAAAGCAGGCCGAAGCAGAAGCCCGTGATAAATTAATTCAAGAGGAAACTGAAGCCGTGGAAAGGTTGAAGCAGAGAGAAAAGGAGCAGGTGGAAGAAGAAACTACTACTCAAGAAAGAGAATGTTTGAAGGCCGATAAGGCTGAAGCATGAAGGAAAGCTCAGGAGCTAAAAGAGGATGAAAAGAAGCGAGAAGAAGCAGCAAAGTTGACAATTCATAATCAAGAGGTGAAACATACTATGTCTCTATCCTCTATTCTGGGAGTTTCTGATGTGGTTATTGCAGGAATGGAGCATCTTGACATTGTGCATGATTCAGTGGTTCCCATGTCGAATTATTTCTTCAGTCGAAAGAGAGAGGGGTGGTCTCTCATCCCAGGAAAAGAGGAAGGGCCAAGGAAGGAAACGATCCCAGCATGGAAGTTCCCAGCAATAATATTGTGATCGTGTGGAAGTTTGGAGATGGGCCAGCAACGCAACAAAATTTGGATTCTGCAACCTTGTTGCAATCTGTCACAACAACTAATGAGTTAAATATTTTCAAAGCACACTGGCTTATTTATAAACTTCAAATGCAGATATTTGGTTTTTAATAGGAGAAGGAAGAATCCAGGAACTAGCTCAAAGGTTGGTTAGTGCACAAGTGGAGCACAAGCATCAATTGAAATAAGTCATAGACGGGCACCATAAATCCATATCGCACGTCCAAGACAATTTCTAGTCTCTCATTGAGTCTCAAAAGGTAAAAATGGAGCAGTTGATTGTGCGGGCCCAAGAAGAAAAGGTTGAGTTGTTGCATCAGATGGAAGTTTTAAGAAATCGGCCGAGAATTTTAGATGGGATCTTTGCAGAAATAAGGAATGTAAGCAAGGATGTGAGTGAAACTCATGTGGCCTTTTATCAGTGCTTGCTTAAGGTTCATTCAGGCTATCAAGTTTCCTTTCACTGTGGAAGTGAGCTAGCTGTTAAAGGGATTCAAATAAGGGGAATCCAAACCATGCTGAAGGTGATCGAATCATTCGAAGCCCAATTCATCACTAAGCATTTGGATATCCCAAGGCTGTCGCATCATGAAAGGATGATTCATAGGGCTGTGTTTGATGACTTGCTAGCAGCAATTTCTGTAGCTTCTAGTGCCATTCAAAGATGCACAGAGGTGTGGAGCGTGGGTGAAAAGCTCTTGTTTGCATGTGGTATGCCCCCCTTGGTTACCATCGCTTAGATTATACCTGAGAAATTCATACTGGTATGGCCAGTTCTAGAAGACACGAAGATCGCCAGTCAGTTTCCGGGCTCAACACCAATTGTGCAGGATACCGAGGCTGATCTAATCACCAAGCTAGCCAAGAGATTGTCCATGATCAGAAATTTCATCCAGTGCATGGACAAGAGCCATTTATCCATCTCAGATTACTTATCTTTGTGTCGATATCATCTTGATCATGTGGACCCACCTCGGTTACAGTTAATCGTGACTCATCATGATTTATGGGTAAAGGTCGCTGGTCTTCTTGCCAAAGCATCCACCTCAGCTCTAGCAGAATTGTTTTCAGTTAGTAGTTATTTTTAGGAGTTATTTTTCAGTTTTTAAAAGGCAGTCACCCAACCGTTTCTTGGTTGGAGAAATTGTAACCCTTTTTATTTTTGTTTAAATAAGTCATAATATGATGACCCTAGGGGAGGGGAATCACTTGGAAATAATCAGTGTAAGAGATGTATGAAATATTGGGGCACGAACTTTTTTGAGTCCTGGAGTTATAATAGAAATGTCGTCTCTTAATTTTGGAAATACAAGTGTATGAATGGCTTGCTGGTCCGTGACTTTTCATGGATCATGCATTATTGCATTAACACAAGTTTTAATGTTTCCATGCTCTTATTTATGTTTACTTCTATTGGCATGTTAAAATATGAAACCAGTTTTGCAATCTATTATATCAATATTTGTTTATTGCTTTAACGAGAGTAATCTGTGCGATTAGAATTTTTTCTGAAAACATATTTTACTATTGTTGATATGCGCTACAATTAATGTGAAACTTCTTCGGTTTGATTAATGGTTTCTGTATCGCAACGCGTTGAACATGAATAATTTTTTCTTCTATTCAACTTCGTATCAAAATGCTCCTTTATAAGGGTAGGTAGTATGTTTGTTAGTTTAAATAGTTTCATTTTTTGCTACTTTCAAATCTAAAAAAAATAAAAAAATTAGTTTGATCCATCACCATCAAAGTCCTCTTTAAGGAGAGGCATTTACCCACATAGTAACAGAACTATAAATCCATCGAGAGAAGTTACTCCAAATAATAGAGGGGCTAATTGGGAACCTTTGTTGGGCTTTTCTCTCCTTGTTGCCGTAGTGATTTTCGCCCAGTCAACAAAATTGGCACTAGAAGGAGGGCCTGCCTAAACCAAGTTATCACTTAGACATTCATGACTAGAAATGAATCACAACAACCTAACGTACCTTAGGAGTTTGGTAACTAGTTTTCGGTAATATCACAACTTTATACTCTGGTTCTCCGAACTGCTCACTCCCATCGTGAGTTGAAGCAAGCCTTGGACGCTCTGGCGAGAGACGACATCGCTGCTGATAATCATCGGGAAAATAACTGACTCTACATGGGAGATTTTTACGCAGGAGTTTCTCAGCATCTGGAAGACGGTGAAGAGAACGCTTTCGCAATCCCACTCCTTGAAGTTAATATTTTTAGGCGAATAACCTGAAATTACGCTTGTCAAGTTGGTCTATTACCTACCATTCGGTTATTACCCAAGAGAAGGCTACGAACTTTTCCTATTACTCAAGCGAAAGATCAGCTCATAGTACAAACTTTTGAATACCTAGTTGACCTTTCCCTACACGAAATACCATGATCAGTATCCCTTATCGCCCCATCCTACCCTAACTTTGTAATAGTGCACAATGATCAAGACTTAGATATTAACCAGCCTGAGTCACCCCACCCATCTGAAGATGATTCTCATTCCGAACATTCTAAAATAGATTCCTCAGAAGAAGGTGATATGGAAATATTGGATAATGATCAAAATGGAGATGCTAATGCAAAAATTGACATGCCTTGGCCTCTTAGGGATGCAGTCCCAGTACTAGGAAGACAAAATCGACTTCCTGAACATCTTGAGAAACTACTTCCCAAATTTAACTCGAATTTTAAGGAACCCACAGAAGGCCATATTCAAAAATTCATGCTAGCTAACCGATTAATGAGTGTCCACACTGAAGATGTGGTGTGCCATCTCTTCCCTTATACTTTTAAAGGTAAGGCCTCGACTTGGTATTTCTGTCTCCCACAGTGATCGATAACAATTTGGAATGAATTTCAACAACCTTCCTCGGAAACTTTGGGGAAGATAAAACACCTGCAGTCTTAGTCTTAGAGCTATCACGTATGAGGATGGACACTAAAGAAAAGGTCAAAGACTTCAACCAAATATTCCTTTCACTAAGAAAAAAGATCCCTCAAGACCCCAGTTCCACTAAAGGAGTTGTTATAGAGTTATACACTTCTATCTTGCCCTAGACCATGGCTATGTTTGTAAAACAAAAATAAAAAAATACCTTGCAAGAATACTTCACTGAAGCAATTAGAGTAGAAAAATACATGGCCAGCTTGAAGGGAAACCCAAGGCAGGAGGGGACATAAAAGGGAAGCAGCTATAGAAACCCCTCAAATCCTTCAGTAGACAAGAGGTATTTTTATGCATTCGATGTGGAAGGTTTGCAGAGGGTAGTAAAGCAGTTATCCAACAAAATCATAGAATTAAAAAAACATTCGGGATAAGGAACATCTGGGAGAGCTTATTTTAAATTCTCAAATAGAAAAAATTTCCTCCGAGACATCCATCTCCCCCAAAAGGAATTAATGTCCAGGAATTCACGATGGACAATTTCTGCAAAGCTCATAAAGCTAACCACTCTGAGAAATATTGTCCAAAATTTATCAATATGTTTGAATTATTTATAACCGGGCAAGAATCCTCCTCTGGGATAGATGATGTTTAGGCCGCGAAAGCCCAAGAGTACCCTCCTGAAGAATATGCGATTAATCACTTCTAGGACTTGTCCAACCTTTTTGAGGAAGAATATGAAGAGGAATTAGGAGATGTGAATACCACTCAAAATTCTTACCAAATGCGAAGCAAAGGACCACCAACCCCACCAGGTGATCTTTCCTCATCAATCCCAGCTATTGGTAAACCAAATCCTCCCAAGAAAAGTGTCCCAAGTAAGCCAAAAATTGCAAAACAAGTTGTAAATAAAACCACTAAACCTGTAGATGAGACTAACACTAGGAATTTATATTTCATCATAGTTTATGAGTTAAAAAAGACAAGGGCTAGTATTTCTCTCTTAAAAATTACCAAAATGGTATAATTCAGAGATGAAATTGTAAATGCACTTCCCAGAAAAGCCCCTAATCTTCCCCAACATCTTCTTTCGAATTTAGATATCCAGGAGCCTCAAATCGAAGGTTCCATGATCGGGCAGAAGTCAAAATCACAGACCCCTCCTTTCTTGTTAACCTTTGAGATTTATGATCATAATGTCCACAACTGTATGGTAGATTTAGGAGCTTCATCTAATGTTATGCCATACTCAATTTGCAAGAAATTAGACCTTGAACCTAGTAAGAGTGGAACAAAAATAGTGCAATTGGATCGATAAAAAGTAAAAGTATTGGGAGAATTGAAGAACGTTCTTATAAGGTTGTCCTCAGACTCTAGGGTTCACCAAATCATTGACGTCGTAGTAGCAGAAAATCCTGAAGAATATGGTCTCTTCCTAAGCAGAGATTCATCTAGCCAGTTAAATGGTTACTTTTCCACTGATTGGTCTCACCTTTGGTTGCCACATAAAGGAAAACAAAATCAAATAAGGGTAAATAGGGAACATTACATGAAACATGTTGTCACTAATTTAGAAGCTCCCAATGATCCTGTGATGTTTACTAATTCCTTATTAGGTAACTACTGCATAGACACATGGTTCGGTGATTTCTAGGATGATTCATCAATAGTCCTAGAGTATGTCATCTCAAATCTGCTCTTTTGTACTCATAAGCCAGCTCCTCGAGATGATGCTAAGAGGGAAGATAAATCCATGGAGATAGAGTTTTGGACCTTACACTTTGATAGTTCTAAAACCAAAGATGGCGCAGGTATAGGGTGTGTACTCCAAGCCTAAAAAAGACAAGACCTTGATTACTTGTTGATTATAATTTGAATGTATAAAAAATGCCATGGAATATGAAGCACTCTTGCAAGGTCTTAAGAAGGCGATCGATCTGGGCATTAAAAATCTCAAGGTTTTTGGCAATTCTGAGATCATAGTTAAGCAGGTAAGAAATTCCATCCACTGCATATCAAACTGATTGGTTTGCTATCAACAAGAGGTATGGGATCTTTTGCCTTGTTTTGAAGCATTTAACATTTTGTCGATTCCAAGGTATCAAAATATAGATGCAGTTTTGCTAGCTAAAGTTGCTTCTCATCTTATTCCATCTAAAAATTTCAAACCTGATGCTTTTTTGGTTGAACTCATTTTCAGGCCTTTAGTCCCAAATAATATCACAAATTTGAGGGTATTCAATGATGATGAGCATATTATCAATTTCATAAGTTTCGAAGATACCTTCAAAGATGTGGCAATTGATGAAGAATAACATGATCGTGATCTAAAGAAAGAGCTTGACCAAGAAACACATGTTTTTGAGAATTCCATCCCATGATCAGTGGTAAAATTAGAAAATATCTACGATCTTCAAGATAAATTCAAAAGGATGATGAACTGCAAGACTTATAGTTCATTTGTGCAATATGAAGTTATTAATCTTGGTACAAAGGCGAATCTGCAGAACATAAACCTGGGTGTTCAATGTTCACCGGGTGAAAGAGCCGCCTTTATCAAGCTATTCAGAGAATTCAAGGATGTATTTGCATGGACGTACAATGACTTGAAGACATTTGATTCAAAGATAATGCAACATGTCATTCCCATCAAAGAGAATGCCAAGTTAATGCAACAGAAGTTATGAAAGATGCATCCCAGTCTTGAACCTATGGTCAAGGCAGAGTTAAACAAACTTCTGGCTGCAAAGATCATTTTCCCTGTGAGACACACACAATAGATTGCCAACTTAGTACCATTTCAAAAGAAGAATGGTGACATATGACTATGTGTCAATTTTCGCAATCTGAATTGGGTATCGGACAAAGATGGTTATCCAGTCCCACCGATGGAACAAATTCTACAGTAGGTCTTTGGTTTAGAGATGTTTTCTGTATTGGACGACTTCTTAGGTTATAACCAAGTCTTCATAGCCTTAGATGATAAATTGAAGACTACCTTCCAAACTAAATGGGGCACCTATTCTTACTAGAAAATGCCTTTCAAATTAATCAACGTGGGGGAAAATTTTCAGCATGCTATTGATGTCACTTTTCAAGGACTCATTGGCAAGGTCATGGTATTATAATTAGACGATGTTACGGTGTAATCAAATGTCAAGGTGAACCATATTGATGATTTGAGGAAAATTCTAGAGCGTTGTTGAAAATATGGGATTTCCCTCAATCATAAAAAATCCATTTTTAGTGTAACTGAAGGGAAGTTGTTGGGATTTGTGGTGTCTAAGGAAGGAATGATGATCGATCCTGAGAGGTCAGCAGTAATTTCTGAAATTAATCCTCCTCATAACAAAATTTATATGCAATCCTTCATGGGAAAAATAAACTTTGTAAGGAGATTTGTCCCAAGCTTCACCCAAACAGTTAAACCTCTGCAAGATATGGTTAAGCAGAAGGCAGATTATAAATGGGAGATTAAGAAGAAGGAAGCATTCACCAACATAAAAGGAGCGATTATGGATGTGCCATCTCTAATGAGTCCTGATTTCTCAAAAGATTTTTTCCTGTATACTTTTGTGTCTAGCAATTATTATGCAGCTGTTTTGACCCAAAAGAACGTTGAAGGAGATGAAGCTCCAATTTCTTTCATGAGCGCAGGGATGGACGAGGCCCAGCTCAAGTATCCTGAGGTGGATAAGCATGCGTTTGCAGTATTCAAGGTGGTTAAGAATTTCCACCCATATATTTTAAAATCTCATATTGAGGTTATTATGCCTTACCATGTAGTGAGGAACTTGTTCATTCAGAAAGAGCTTGGCAAAACTCGGGGACATTGGATGACAACACTCCAGGAGTATGATTTGGAGATTAAGCTTGCTGAAATTGTTCAGGGTCAGGGATTATGCAAGCTGGTGGCAGAATCAGCAGGAAATGAAGTTGTTGAGGAAGAAGGATGGGAAAATGAAGCTTGTATGTGCAAAGCTAGCCATGTGGATGAAATCATCTCTCCAGACTCTTGGTATGCTGACATGAATTTTTATCTAAATACAGGAAGCACCCCTGAAGGTCTAGATGTGATTAAAAGAAGAGCCTTGAGATTGAAGTCAGCTCGTTTCCAGTTGGTAGCAAGTGTTTTATTCAAAAATAACTTTGATGGAATTTTTCTGAGGTGCTTAGAGAAGGAGGAGTCTCCAAAGGTGATGTCTAAGTTGCATGAGGGTCCAGTGGGTGTTCATTTTGGACCAGAAACTACGGTTCATAAAATATTGAGATTTGGATATTATTGGCCTACAATGTTTAAGGATGCATATGCATTTGTGCGAAAATGTGATGAATGCCAGAAATTTGTAGGACGAGATCGAAGAGTAGCCTTACCCCTCCAGCTAGTGAGTATCTAAGCCCCTTTTCAACAGTGGGGTTTGGACGTGGTTGGTGAAATTAACCCGCATTCATCCTCGCAGCACAAGTATATCGTCATTGCTACTGATTATTTCACACGATGGTCAGAAGCCATCCCTCTGTGTGTCATCAACGACGATCAGGAAATTTCTTTCCTTACAACTCATGTCATTACCAGGTTCGGTGTCCCTAACTCCATAGTTTGTGATAATGCAAAATATTTTTCATCAGCAAAAATAATGGAGTTTTCATTAAATTTTGGAATAAAATTCAAATACTCAGCTAATTATTATCCTCAGGGAAATGGATTGGTTGAGTCAAAAAATAAAAATTTGATCAATGTCATTAAGAAAACTATAGCCCAACACCAACGCAGTTGGCATCTAAAGTTGCTGCTAGCTCTCTAGGTAGATAGGGTGACTCCCAAAGCTGCTATAAAGAATTATCCCTTCTTCCTAGTATACGGACATGACTCAATTATTCCCAAACATATCTTTCTACCATCTCTTCAACTTTCCTAGTCAGTCCAGGACACTTAATGTCCAGCTATGCAACAACGTATAAATGTTCTGTTGAAATTGGAAGAAGAGTGTCGTGCCGCCCATAATAGGTTCTCGAACCACCAAAAAATTGTCAAATCCCAGTTCAATAGGAATTTTGTGGGTAGGAAGGAGTTTCAAGTCAAGGACCTAGTTCTAAAGTGGGATAAGCCAAATGAAGTCAAAGGGAAACACACTAAGTTCCAGAAGTTGTGTTTAGGACCGTGCCAGGTCAAAGAAAAGTTAGGACCAAGCATTTTCAGATTGCAATCTTTGGAAGGAAGATTGGAGCCTTTTCCCATTAACTAGAAAGTTTTGAAGGACTTATTTTCTTAGGGTCAGTCCTAGTTAGGACTTTGTACATATTCTTGTTTTTTTATTTGAACCTGTACAAATTTTTTCATCTTTCTTTTATTTTTCCTTAGGGTGAGAATTGTTACATATCTTGTGCACTTCGGGGTTGAAGACCAGTGCTCTCAGCTGATTTCATGTGAAAATATTTTAGAGATGACATATAAGATGACGCTGGAATTTGGAAGTATGCGTTTGTTGCATGGAGGAACATCTTGCCATAGGCCCTGTGATTAAAAATTAAAATTTCTTGCCTGTGAGTGATATTTTTAGCTATTATTTGCAAGCTCCATTCATCAAGACACTTTAAAATAATCTTTTGTCTGTTTGGGATGTGAAGTAAGAGGATCCTGGAGTGCTGAGGTGACTTCACTAGGTGCTGTGGGAAAATATAACACTATCTCTGAAAGTCCTTGGGCCAATCTAAAAGGGCTGTTTTACTTCTGGGAAGCTTGAAAGTAAGGACTATTTCCGGGCTTAGGAGTCAGGTTGAGATGGTAAAATTGATGGGGTAAGGACTCTTGTTGGGCTCAGGAGTCCAGTTGAAACAACAAGCTCCAACCCTACTTAAGTGGTTTAAAAATATCGTAAAACCATGACTGTGCCCTAGAAAGTAATCATTGGGTGATGAAGCTTGCAATTTACAAAATAAATTTCTCACTCCAAAAAAAAATAAAAAAAAATAGAGACGCGGTACACTCCTAAAATCAGCTTGCAGTGGAGAAGCCACAGTCTTAGGGAAAATCTGAAAAACATACCCACAAGAAGAATAAGTTAAAATTAACCTCATATTTTTGGCATACTGATAATAGTTGTTGAAATTTCCTCAAGGTTTAAAGAAGATCTTTCTCGACCAAGAATATTCATTTCCAAGGTGGGACACATGTTTATTATGGATACTCCTAGGTTCTAAGTGTCTTGAAAGTCGTTTTCATAATGAAAAGATATTCATAAGTTATATATTCATAGATAACTGCTTTGTCCAGTAAGTCGCCATTTGTTGTAGCAACAACCCCTGTTTTGGAGTTTTTGTTTTGCTTAATTAGGTTTGATTCTATAGAAAATATATTAAAACACAAAAAGATTAAAATAATGCATAAAACTCATAAAAATAAAAAATTCCATAAAAATCCTGAATAAGCCTTCGACGAATTAGTCAGATGCCTTAGCTTTCTTTTCGGCAAGCTGTTCAAAGTTGTTTTGCCGAATTGCCCTTTTTGTCGTTTCAACGATTTTTTTTTTGGTTCAGTGAATTCATTAATTGCATGTGTGATCCTTTTGTTGATTCTCTATTTCTTTTTCCCCGCTTGATTCTCCAAACTACGTGTTATTGATATTGTCTCTTCGTTGAATCATGATTTTTGGAATAAGGAATTCGGTGATTACCATGTTGGCGCGTTAGCAATTTGTTCGGTTCATTTATTCATTAATGGCCTATGTGTTGCGCATCACAAGAGTATTCATTAATCCAAACTGCCATTAATTTGCTATTCGTGACAATAAGACATATTTTGATTGGCTGGTGGAATCAATATTGCGCATTTACATTCTTATATCCTGTCAATTAAAGTCGGAAGTGTTCAAATTTATGGGTAAAATTCACCTGCGAATCTAGCCCATGTGATTTGGAATGATATGCATTTATTTTTCAGACCTTGGGGTAGGATTTTATTTTCTCTATATATGCCTGCAACAGTCTAGTCTTTGCAATATGCATCATTCTTCCTTTTTCTTCACTAAGTGCCAAGACTGTGTATTTTTCTAAATTGTAGCTTTTCGCTGATGCATTTGTATCTCAGGTATTTTAATTTTTTTATGAACTGATATGTTGTTTGTGAATAAAAGTTAATGTTAGTGTCATTGTTTGGCAAGTTTCTGATTTTCCTCATGTCGCGTCAAAAAGAGAAGTGTTCCCTGGAATCTCCAAATTCCTAAGGCTCCCGAGGAGAAGGTCTTGAATGTCGTTCCGAAGGACTTGTCTGTTGATCGCTCGTTTTCAGATACTATGCACAAGGTTGGTGGCAAAGACTCGCCGGATTGGAATAAGTTTTAATGGTAATTTCAATACCAGCAATATTTGGCACTGCATGATGAACCGCCAGAAAATATAGAAGAAGAAGATGAAGACGTAGAAGCTAAGGTGTGTATTAGATTCTGCAGGTCAGAGATCATTCTTGCTGGTACCCTTTCGTTACTATGATTTTATTCGATGGATGCTGCAGTTCATTGATATTCCCCGCAAGAAGTTTCTCAGTGCTTTGGGTCTAGTAATTGGGTCTTTCTGATTAGAGGATCTTAGGAAATTATACAAGCTTCCACCACCCACTGCTTGGTACAACCAAGATTATATCGATATGTTCAAAATAAATAATGAGGACTATCTAGAGAATATCAAGGAATGGTGGGCTCTGAATAAGGACCCCACTCGCAAAGAAAGTGGGATCTACTCAGTTAATTCTCTAAAGTCGCCTTATCGAGAAGTCGTGTCCATTATCAGCAGATTGTATGGGATGGTGGATTGCTCCATTTTTTAGATAGACTGGGTCCCTTTGATGTCCCGGGTGGTCCATGAGGGTTACATTTTCAATTGGGTTGATATCCTATCCTCTAGTTTTGCAAAGGCCATTTTTGAAGCTAAAGGGTCATCATCCTCCGTGCCTACGATGTTCTTCATGTCTACATATATCCTCGACTGTGTGTGTGCTTGTAATGTGTTCTCAGGAATGGATTGGAAGCGTACCCTCACCAGGGCTCCAATACATATATACTGCAGCCAGTTGTGGTCATCAAGGTATTATTTTTTCTTCTATCAGATCTTCGAGCACTTTGTTCTCGAAATGCACATTATCATATACGCGCATCCTCCTCCAAGATTCTTCGCGGAGGGAAAAAGAGAAATAGGGGATTAGTATGTGGAAAATGTCTACTCCTACATCAGAGTGTATGGGTTGATCGAAGCCGAACATTACCTTCCAAAGTATGTTCCAAACAGATTTATTTTGAGAGAAATATCATATTAGGTGACTTATGGAGGTGTTGGCAAAGGTATGAAGGATAGTGGAATGAGGTAGTGGATAGATTACCCAATTGTTCTGGTTCAATATAAGCTTGGAGCTTATGGCCACACCGTTGAGGAAGAAAATCGTATAAGAAACATCCTGTTGGCTCATGCCCCCTTACAGGTTGCATGACCCATTCTTAATAGTTAAAAAACATTTGTTGAGTTTGAATATGGGTAGTCGCTATGATCACCAAGAGATGTCTGATGATAGTATGCACTGCCGATCATATAGTTTGAAGAGGTTTTGGGAAGAATCCAAGACTTAATGCATTAGGAAGTAAAGAAGAGGTGGGAAGCCTATCAAATCAAGAGGTTGGAGACTGCTACTGCCGCGAGAGAAAATTTTGACACGGAGTAGCGAAAGTTAGCAAAGACTCAGGAATTGGAAAACCCTGAGTTAAACTTCGCCACCTCGAGTGAAGGGACATCTGGTTCCTCTGTTCATATTGATATTGAAGTTGATCATGTCATGGAAAATTTGCAGCATGCTGAAGCAGGGGCTAAGACAAATCAGGTCGAAGAAGAAGCCCATGATAAAGTAGTTCAAGAGGAAACTGAAGCCACAGAAAGGTTGAAGCAGAGAGAAAAGGAGTAATCAGAAGAAGAAGCGCTGCTAAATAAAGAGAATGTTTGAAGGCCGAGAAGGCTGAAGCAGCAAGGAAAGCTTAGGAGCTGAAAGAGGAGGAAAAGAAGTGAGAATAAGTAGCAAAGTTGACAATTCATATCAATAGGTGCATCATACTATGCCTCTATCCTCTATTCCGAGAGTTTCTGATGTGGGTATTGCAGGATTGGAGCATCTTGACATTGCGCATGATTTAGTGGTTCCCATGTCGAATTATTTCTTCAGTTGAAAAGAGAGAGGGGTAGTCTCTCTCCCCAGGAAAAGAGGAAGGACCAAGGAAGGAAGTGATCCCAACGCGGAAGTTCCCAGTGATCCTCTTGTGGTCGTGTGGAAGTTGGGAGATGGGCTAGCAGTGTAGAAAAATTTGGACTCTGTAGCCTTGTTGCGGTCTCTCACAATAGCTAATGAGTTAACTCTTTTCGAAATGCACTAGCTGATTTCTAAACTTCAAATTTAAATCTCTAGTTTTGAATCATAGGAGGAAGAAATACAAGGAGGAATCCAGGAACTAGCTCAAAGGTTGGTTAGTGTGCAAGCGGAGCATAAGCATCAATTGAAATAAGTCACAGACGGGCACCATAAATCCATATTGTAGGTCCAAGAAAATTTCTAGTCCCTCATTGAGTCTGAAAAGGCAAAAAGGGAGTAGGTGATCTCATGAGCCCAAGTAGAAAAGGTTGATTTGTTGCATCAAATGGAAGTTTTAAGAAATCAACCGAGCGGTTTAAATGGGCTCTTTGCAAAAATAAGGGATGTAAGCAGGGATGTGAGTGAAAATCATGTGGACTTTTATTAGTTTCTGATTAAGGTTCATTTAGGCTATCAGGATGACTTGTGCTATGGAAGTGAGCTATTTTTTAAAGGGATTGAAATCAAGGGAATTCAAACCATGCTAAAGGCGATCAAATCATTCAAAGCCCGATTCATCACTAAGCATTTGGATATCTCGAGGTTGTCGCATCATGAAAGGATGATTCATAGGGTTGTGTCCAATGACTTGCTAACATCAAACTCTATAGCTTCTAGTGATAATGAAGACACCATTCAAAGATGCATAGAGGTGTGGAGCGCGGGTGCAAAGCTCTCGTTTGCATGTGTTATGCCCCCATTTCTTACCGTCGCTGAGGTTGTGCTTGAGCACTTCATACCAGTATGCCCAGTTCTAGAAGACGCGGAGATCACCAGTCAGTTTTTGAGCTCAACACCAATCATGCAGGATGTTGTTGCTGATCTAATCACCAAGCCATCCAAGAGATTTCCCATGATCAGAAATTTCATCCAACACATGGAGAAGAGCCATTTTTCCATCTCAGATTACTTATCTTTGTGCCGATATCGTCTCGATCAGGTGGACCCACCTTGGTTAGAGTCAATCGTGACTCGTCATGATTTATGGGCAAAGATCGTTGGTCTTCCTTCCGAAGCATCCACCTCAGCCCCAGGCAAATCGTTTGCAGTCAGTAGCTTTTTAGGAGTTATTTTTCAATTTTTAAAAGGTAGTCACCCAACCGTTTCTTGGTTGGAAAAATTGCAACCCTTTTGCTTTTTGTAAATAAGTCATAATATGACAGCCCTAGAGGAGGGTAATCACTTGGAAATAATTAGTATAAGAGATGTATGAAATCTCGAGGCACAATTTTTTTTTAGTCCAGG
Organism: Pinus albicaulis; assembly: GCA_034641835.2. Classification (NCBI taxonomy): domain Eukaryota; kingdom Viridiplantae; phylum Streptophyta; class Pinopsida; order Pinales; family Pinaceae; genus Pinus; species Pinus albicaulis. The sequence goes on from CM076569.1 coordinate 973,486,068, forward strand.
AGTTATAATAGAACGATCGTCTTTTCATTTTGGAAATATAAGTGTATGAATGTCTTGCAGGTCTATGAATTTTCATGGATCATGCATTATTGCATTAAAAAATGTTTTAATGTTTCCATGCTCTTAGTTTTGTTTACTTCTATTGGCATGTTAAAATATGAAAGCAATTTTGCAATCTATACTATCAATCTTTGTTTATTGCTTTAACGAGAGTAATCTATGCGATTAGAAATTTTTCTGAAAGCATATTTTAATGTTTCTGATATGCACTACAATTAACGTGAAATTTCTTTGGTTTCATTAATGGTGTCTATATCGTAACGCATTAAACATGAAGAAATTTTTCTTCTCTTCAGCTTCATATCAAAACGCTCCTTTATAGGGATAGGTAGTATGTTTGTTAGTTTAAATAATTTCATTTTTTGTTGCTCGCAAATCTAAAAATAAAAAAATAAAAATAGTTTTGATCCATCACCATCAAAGTCCTCTTTAAGGAGAGGCATTTACCCGCATAGTAATGGAATTGTAAATCCATCAAGATAAGTTACTCCAAAAAATAGAGGGGCTAACTGGGAACCTTTTTTGAGATTTTCTCTCCTTGTTTCCGTAGAAATTTTTGCCCGATCAACACAACTCAAAATAAATTATAACTAGACCCCGTAAAACTCGGAGAGAACTCTACATGCCTCCAGTTTTGACCCTCATCTCGAATTGACTGAGCTAACTAAGTCTTCCTAAATCAGTTAACTTGTACAAGTTGTCATGTGATGTGGAATTACAATTTCATTCTAATTTAGCTAAGGGAAAATTAAATTAGAAGCCTCTTCTTGTTATTAATTTCAACACTCCCTCTCAACAAGAAAGGGATTATCTGCTACGCTGATCTTTCCTTCTTGGAACTTGAATTTGATTCTTGACGGTGCTTTCTTTAAGGTGTCTGCATCCTGATCCTCTATGGGAATGTAATCTAATGACATAATCCTCCTCTGCACACAATCTTTGAGATGGTGATACTAGATATCAATATGTTTGGACCTGTCATGAAAAACTAGATTAACTAAGAGTTTTATGAAACTCTGGTTTTGAAAATAAATCATCGTTGAATCCATATGCTGACTAAACAAACCAAAAAGTGTCTTCCTCATTTATATGGCCTCACATGCTTCTTGAGTAGCATCTATGCACTTTTCCTCAATTGAAATGAGTGAAACTAATATATGCCTCCTATTGTACCAAGAAACTGGTGCTAACCCAATGTTGAAGATGCTCCCTAATGTTCTCTTCCTTTCGGATGGACTCCCTGCCCAATCTGCTTCTGTGAAGCCTTGAAGCTTCACTCCCTCTCTCCTCATGTACCATAGCCCAAATTTTTTAGTGCTTTTGAGGTATATCAACACATGCTTATCTGCCTTCCAAAAGAGTTTGGTATGCTTAACCGTAGCTTGAATAAGCTAGTTACATGCATAGCACATGTCTGGCCATTTTTTCACCACATACATGAGTGAACCCACCAAATGCATGTAGATTGTAGAATCTACTACTTCATCTGAATTAATATCCTCCTTCCTCCATTTTCCTGCTAGAGGATTCTCCATGGGTTTTCTTCCCTCCATGTGGAACTTCTTAGAATCTCGTTGAAATACTTTCCTTGAGATACAAATAGTTCCCCATCTCTTTGCCAAATTTCCAATCCTGGGAAATAATGCAAGAGCCCCATATCCTTCATCTCAAATTCTCTTGAAGGATACTATTTGCAAGACTTGATGAGTTTCTCATCACCTGTCAGTATAAAAGCATCGAACTAAAATACAATGATCAAAATTTTACCTTCTACCAAATTATGGTAAAGGTTCACTTCTGCTTCATGCTTGGTGAAGCCCAACCCGGTGAAGTAGTTGTCGATCCTGGTGTACCAAGCATAGGGTGTTTGTCATACAACGCTTGCTTGAATCTGAACACATGTGACTCTCTGTAGAAGGTATTAAAGCCTTTCGATTGCTCAATTTAATCCTCTTCCTTAATCACTTCGTTGAGGAAGGTTATCTTTACATACATCTCATGTATCTACCATCCCATCTGCGCTGAAATTGCAAGGATGGCTCTGATTGATGAGTACCTTGTAATTGGTGCAAATGTCTCCTTGTAATCAATCCCCTCTACCTAAGAGAACCCTTTTTCCACAAATATGGCCTTGTGTTTCTCCACACTCCCATCTATTGCTTGCTTCACCTTGTAAATCTACCTGGATCCTACAACTGACTTCCCCTATGGTCTTGGGAAAAATTTCCATTTATTGTTTCTGATAATGGAGTCATACTCCTAATCCATGGCATCAATCCAAACTAGTTGTTGCACTTATTCCTCAAAAGAGGATGGATCTATCTTTACACTCTCGCGCATAAGAGCGAGGTATCCAGTGTACTACTGTGGAGCCTTCTCTGCATGCACTATGATGTGGGTTCTCTCACATTCTCTCTAGCATCAAGCACAAATCTATCAGCCTCTCTAGTGTGCTTCCTTCCATATCTAGATGGATCTTCATGAGTGGGTGCTTCCACTCTATGTTCCACTACTTGTGGTTTCTCCACATCTAGAGGTTCTTCTTTTGGAGCTAAGAGCTCTTGAACTACATGCAACTGAAGCTCCTTCACAAGGGAAATTCAGATGGCCTTCTCTTCATCAAATTTCACATCTATTCTGACCACTATCATCTTGTGTGTCGGAAAGAACACCTGATGATTGTGAGGTGTATCGGTGTACCGCAAAAATATTCCCAATTCAGCTATTGGCTCTAGCTTTTTCCTGGCATCTTTGGTTACATGGAAATAAACTGATGAAAAAAATTTCAAAATGCACCACATCTGGTTTCTTACCTGAAAAAAATTCCTCTTGTGTACTTATCCCAAGTATCTGATGAGGACTTATGTTCTACAGAAATAATTTTGTGTTACATGCTTCATCCCACATTTACAACGATAAGCCTTGATCATGCAACATCTCATGCTTATCCCACAATATTTTTTTCTTCCTTTTTGCAAACCCATTCAGATCTAGGCTATGAGGTGCTATCAATTACTGACGAATTCTTTCTGAAGCACAAAAGTTCTTGAATTCATTCGAGACATATTCTCCACCATTGTCACTCTTGAGAGCCTTCACCTTCTTCCTTGTATCTTTCTCGACAAGTTCTTTGAAGTCAAAAAACTTTGAGGACGTCTGATCTTTCTATTGCATGAAGAAAATCCAACACTTGCATGAAAAATTATCAACAAAAATCACATAATACCTGTGTTTTATTGTGGAGGATATCGATAATGGTCCACACACATATGCGTGAACTCTTTCAAGGATTTCCTTTGCTCATTTTTCCTTCTCATGAAAGGTGGCTTTGGTGTACTTCCACAATGTATACCTTTTGCATGTATCTCGCTGCTCAAGTGCACCCTTGGTAAGTCCTATAGAAATCTACAACATGATCTTCAAAGCACCATGGTGTACATGTTCCAATCTTCTATGCCATAACTCACTGATGTCTCGGCTCTGCACCTTCTCTACTTTCGTGCTAAATGAAGCATAGTATTCTACATCCAATTTGTAGAGGTTCTTTACCCGAACCCTTATCTTCTTCTCCTGTCTTGTGGCATATTATGAAGGAACACCTTTCCTTTGTTAAATATCACATCATAGCCACAATATTCCAACATAGAAACTGAAACTAAATTCTTCTTTAAACGAGGAACATGCATGACATATTTTAAAGTGAGAGGAGTACTAGGCTCCCTCTGAGAGGTAATTGTACCTATGTTGGTTGTTTTATACCTCCCATCATATCTCATCTCAATGTGCATCCGGAGATCCTTCTCCTCCAAGTTACTGAAGAATTCTTTGTTTCCGGTCATATGGAATGTAGCTCTTCTATCTAGGTACCGCATAGAACCCATCATCGATGAAACCGTGCATGCGACGAGAGTGAAATCCATCTCGAATTGTGAATAAAGTGCTTCACCGGCTGCCTCTCATCCTGAGGGTTTCTTTCTAGTCTTATTGTGCAAACACTTTGTAGCATAGTGTCCAAGCTCATGACAATGAAAACATTTTATCTCTGACAAGTCCTTCTTTCTTGCCTGAACAAAATTTGATTTGGAATGGGACACTTTCCCTTTCCCTTTCTTCGATTTTCCAGCCAAGGCACAATTCTCCTCATCATGAGTCTTTTATGAGGATCCATCTCTAGTATTCCTATGAATCTCTTCTTGTACCAAGTTAGACTACAATCGTTCCCAGTCTGGTAGCTTCTTCCTCCCATTCACCGAATCCAAGTAGCTGTGCCAACTCTTGGGAAGGGCTAGAAGTGCTAGGCTCACGAGATCATCCTTGAAAACTGTCACACCAACACTTCCAAGCTCATCTCAACATTGAGTGAACTACGTCAAGTATTTTGGTATCATGTCTCTCTTCTGCATCTTTATTTTTCTGAGCTTTTCCTTTAGCGCCAGCTTTCTGTGGTCATTGTTGTTTTGAAACAAATATGTTAAGGAATTCCACATAGAATATGGAGTTTAATTTCCATGGAGGTTCGAGACAATATGATCTCGAATTCCTTCTAAAATAACCCTTCTTTCCTTTTCTACACTCTTCTTCCATGCATCAATATTTTGAGCATATGTTGTTGAGGGCCTGGGAATATCATTGTCTATGAAGTCCTTCAACCCATTTTCTTCCGACACTGCCTCCATCATATCCTTCCAAGCTATGTAATTCAAACTACCCTCAAGAACATATTCGAGTCTCAATCCATAGAAAGACATATTAATATGTCGCTGGTCCTGAAGAATAAATCTACAAATTCAATTCACTTGTTCAAAACAAAATCATATTCTTCTCTTCTATAGTATTCCTACTCTGATACCATGTAGAAATCCAAATATATTCAACTGATATTGTAATTTTCTAAAACAAAATACTTGAATATATTCTACAAATTGCGGAAATAAATTACGATTGCACAATAACATGAACAAGAAACATAAAATATTTCAATTACAAAACACAAATATTTATCTGTGGAAGTCCTCAACTAAAAACCTCGCTATCTGTATATTGAATTAAGTAAATTATATGAAACAATACAATGCTTCTCTTAGGCTTGAGAGCTTTTCAATATCTATAATTGTGTCACTCTGATCCAAGCAAGTTTGGTCCAATACTTAACCAATTTATTTCCCCTGGATGCTCAACCTTACTTGCGCAATCCCTAGGGAAATTGAAACCCTATTAATTATTAAATTCCCAATAATTCATTGTGCAATACATCCAAGACATCCTGCTGACCTCATGCATGACCTGTACAATTTTATTATTATACAAATAATTGTATACTTCCCTTTAACTCCAATCTCAACTGGGTCTTCCTTATAACTGACATGAAACAACTATTTATAGTGAATTATTAGCTATCTAATTGATCACTACATTTGAATTAAATCATATTTAATTCATTGGATCTCCCACTAGCTCTTCCATCAGTTAGAACTAGTTAAACTAATTTTAACTAAAATAATTAAGTTAAACAATAACAACTCAAAATAAACTATAACTAGACCCTCTAAAACTTAGAGAGAACTCTACATGCCTCCAGTTTGACCCTTGAATCACATTGAATTAGCTAACTAATTCTTCCTAACTCAGTTAACTCATAGAAGTTGTCATTTGATGTGGAATTACAATTTGCTTCTAATTTAATTAAGGGAAAATTAAATTAGAAGCCTCTTCTTGTTGCAAATTTCAACATGACCCTTGTGACTACTCTCCCTGTGAGATTACACACTAAAAACAAATTCCTTGAGCCATTTCCATAAGAATTGATCCTCAACAATCCAAGTTCCAAAATAATCTCTTTAACATTGAGCTTCTCACTAGTTAAACCTTGGCTCTTAGTACCATACCACTCTCCTAAGAGAGTCTAGGTTTGCTACTCTGATACCAATTTTTAAAAATAGAGAGAATGTGAGAGAGATAATAGCATTGAAATAAAAAACAACAACATTATTTTATCTTGGAAAACTGAAACCAAGAAAAAACAACATCAATAGATTTTATTATTTTCCTTGGCTAAAAATGAACAAGATAGCCAAGTGAGCCTTCATTGGTCACCTCTAGGAACATTACAATGTAGTATCCTCAATCATTTTAAAGGCTTCATTACATGTCATCCACGACATCAATACCATGGTTCATTAATACCATGTGATTGAAACCACCATTATTGACCTAATAACTTTGAATGTTTCATCGAGTCAAGTTTAACCTAACATCATCCGCTTTAAAATTGACTTGGGGTTTTCCTCAACCAAATATGACCAAGCTAGTCAAGTGATCCTTCCCCCTCATCAAAGTATATAACTAGGGTATCTGGGAATTCCACATGTCCCCTTATTTTTAAGCCCTATATAATCCCCATTAACCATAAAATCCCTTATTAAGCGTTGTATATTGAGTGATTACATTTATATTGTTACATTGTTATGTAGGCTAGAACCTTTCATGATCCCCTTTTATTAGAATTGTGCCCATTGTCTCATGTATATATAATAAGGATACCTAATCTTAAGATCATCAAATATTATCTTGTACATGTACTTAATGTAAAAGAAGGTTTTTCCTCTAATAGGGCTATAATTATTGATTTTTTATCATTTTTAAGGTGCAAGGTTTATAACATTTGGTATTAGAACATACAAACCTAGGGTTTTGTTGCTTCAAAATAGTCATCTCATTTTCACCATAAATTTTAATGGGAGGTTTCATATGGTGAAAATTGTAAAATATTGAGGAGACATCTCAATGAACATCTAGTTCGAATTTCAGATTTAGTTCGATATTATTTAAAAAATATGCTCTAAGGAATTTAGGGTTCCTGAGTGCTCCTGAAATCAGTTTCAAACAGGTCAGTTTTGAATTGTTTCCAAAAATTTATTTATTTGAAGTTTCATATGGTGAAACTTGGCTAATATCAAGGAACATTTGACTCAAATTTTAGATCTTGGTTCCCTATACTTTTGGATATATTCTCTAAGGAAGTTAGGATTCTTGAATGCTCCTGCAATTAGTTTCAAATAGGCCAATTTAGAATTTTCACTATAATGTTTTTTATGGAATATTTAGATAGTAAAACTTAGAGAATATTGAGGCAAGATATTTGAGAAAATTGGGTTCAAATTTTAGATTATGGTTAACTATAATTTTGGATATATACTTTGTGAAAGTTAACATTTATGAAGGATCCTGATTTTAGTTTCAAACTAGTCAGCTTGGTATTTTTTTTTATAACGTATTTTCTAGGAAATTTCAGCCTGTGAAATCTTTAAGGATCTTAGGATACATGTAGAATTACTTTAGATAATATTTTTCGAATTATATTTGAAGAATTGGAAACATGACACACTTTACAAGTTTGCTCGAAGGAAGAGGCCAAAAATCAACATGTTTTGGGAAAGTCACCATAACTTTCACTTGGCACATCAAATTCTAGTCAAACCTATGTTATTTAAGAGAAAACATATCATACTATTGTAGATGAAGTTTTTAGATTCATAAGGGCTCAAATCTCAAAGATATATCAATAAAAATATCAATCATTTAGATATTATTCAAATTAAGGTTTTAAAGGTAAGTAACTTACAAGTATCATAACTTATGATTAGAAGATCCATTTTTTTGAGCGACTGGAATTGTGATAAAGAGGAGTACTATTATTATTTTCTCACATGGCTCCAAAAAAATATCATAAAAATACTAACCAATTAAACATCTTGAAAAGTATTATGGGATTTATAAAGAATGTGAAGACTTAGAATTTAGGTTCTCCCACTTAGAGAAAAAAGTTAATGAAATTGATGGTTATATGTTGAAAAAGGTAGATTTATCAGGTTTTCAAGAAAAGATGAATGCAATGGAAATAAAATGAATGAAAATAAGGAAGAAATGAAAAAAACAATGAATTCCATAGAAAATATTCTCTTAGAGAGGCTTCCTAAAAAGGATATTGAGATACAAGAAAATCATGAATATAAGGAGAACCATTGCGCTCGAACTCAGTCACCTATGGGAAATATTTTATCACAAGTGGAGAGAAAAAAACACTAAATCACATAACCATTATTATGAATTTTCAATGCAAGATCTGCATCATTAGGGCTTCAAGTCAACATTAGGGAACTACTACATTATAAATATTGATATGAAAAAGTTCCATGGTAATGAATATGTTATCACAAAATTGCACTTGATTGGCTGCTGATCAGACAAATCTATGTAACTATTTCAAACCAGCTTTTGACTGAAGCTTAGCCTCTTCAGTCTGAGAGGGATCTCTCAAAGGGGTTTATGATATTAGATAATGATAGGATTAGATGGCTAACTCTATCTGAAAAGTAACTTGATTTTTGTGCATGTAGGTTGAGAACAATGTGGGCTTGCTACCATTGGGCTATGGAGTCAGTGACAGGGATCTTAATGACAAAGGCTCTCCTTGTGGAAGCTAAGGCATGTAGATACTTAAATGAAAATAGAATACACACATATAGGGTTTAATCAATATATAAATGTTGAAAGGAAGTCAAAGCATGAGAAACATGAATTCTGAGTAATGAACATTAAGATACTGAAAGAAAGACATTGAGAAAGATATCCAATAGTTTAGTGCTTGAAAGGAAGTAAGAGCATGCAAAGAAAGAATTCTGAGTAATCAAACATTAAAATATTGACATAAAGTAATAATACACATAGGAAATTTCTTATTAAAGTATCAAATGAATCTCAGGTGAAGGATGAAACCAATAGCCACTCTCTATTACTGATCAAAACCTGTTTACAATAGTAGTAGTCAGCCATAACATATCCCAACCCTTTACAACTTCGATAATATGCCTTTAAATAGACCTTCTTACATCAGAGATGATTTGCCTCTTGGATATATTCATTTAATTATTTTAATGACACCTTACATAACATAAAATCATGTCTTTTAATAAAAAAATGGCAGCTGTACTCTAAAACAGTCCCTTTCCTAATAGGACTCAAACTCCTATTTATTACATCAAACTACCTTATCTCTTAAAATAGTTACATATATGAAAAATAATGCTTCACATGTTCGAATAAGCTATAAAATATCTCATCACTATTTCACATCTTAAATATCCTCCTCAACATATGGAAGCAAACCCTATTTTTCAGGAAAACAGGACCCTATGTTCAACGAAGGCTTCAGCTGATGAGTTGTCTCCATTTCATGGTCTTCAAGTCATAAATATTTTCTGGCAAGGTACCTTGACCTGTTGGATGTGTCCACTTGTCAAAAAATTCTTTTAAAATGCTCAGAAACCTTCAAAGACAGCTCGCTATGAAAACATGGCAGTTTCGTAGCGTGCTTTTGTAGCGTCCAAAAAATGACTCCTTCACTCAAAATTTATGCTTCTTTTCTCTTGCATGGTGTCCATCATGTCATGACACTTCATAATCACCATTCTCCCCTCTTGAAATTTACAAAAAAGTGGTTTTAAAGGCAAAAAGACAGCTACAGAAATTTTCGTAGTGTTTTCCTACCTTCAAGCCCAGGAAATGCTATGAAACTGTGGAAAACTGTGTAATTTCCATATTTTGACCTTGTTTCCAAAAGGTACCTTATAGTTGTATAAATTTGGTTTTCAACATGCCATTAACCTCTTAAAATATAATTAAACTCAATTTAAGAGCCTTGATGTGTTTCCTCTTCATTAATGATGGGTTGAGCTATGGGTTCCTCAACTATAGCCATCTTTAAACCCTTCTTCTCTAGCTCCTCATGGATCAATTATAACTGCTCTTGGAGGTCTTTGACTTGGTCCTTTAGTTTTCTGTCACCATATTTCAAGTGCAGGTTCATTCTTCTAACATGCTTCACCTCTTTCCTCAATGGCATAGTCCATTTGATTAATTGTTGTGTATCACCTAAGGTCTTTGACACACTATCAACCTGATCTTCTGAAATCTCTTTAATTTTCTCAAACTACACTTTTTGGACATTATTTTTCCTTGCCTCTTTCTTCAAGATTTATATTTCATGATTTTCCAACTTCAACTGCTCCTCAAGAACCTCAAACTCTGGTTTTTCAATAATTTTCTCCTTTCCTTTCTTTTGCTTGATGACTGATTCTTCTTTTGTCGGTGATGAAAGGTCAATAATGTTTGGTAATGGCTGGGTAGTTTCAGTGACCTTCTAAACTTCTTTACTGCTTTCCAATATTTTTCTAGCATGTCTTGTCATGGGTTTCCTAGCCTGAAACATAAAACCTGCATCCTCACGTTCAAACTCTAACTTCTTTACTGATTTAGCTTTCTTGAGCTTCTTTCCTCCCTCATCTATATCCTTAGCTTGGACTATGGGAGTCTCTTCAATATCAATAGCATGAAAAATGTCTTCTAAATTTCCCTTAGCCACTATTTGGCTTCTTGTAATCCTTTTTCTGCCATGTTAATTCACAGTTGGCTCTTGTTTTGCACATTTTCTCATAGTTGATTTTTGTTTTGCAGGTAAAACAACAAGTGTATCAAGTTTATGCAATTTCTTTGTTTCCATGATTACTGGTTCACTTTTCTTTGCTCCTACTAGTTCACTTTGTTTTGCCACTGAAGGTGATGTTATACCCCTAGGTTTAGAATTTCTTTTAGGTGTGATGTCATCCACTTCAAAACCATTGAAAAACATAAAATAAGACCAATATTTTTAACTCATCTAAAACCAACAACTTTATTAAACCATGATGAAAAAGTGAGGTTTCACTTCCTTCATATTTAGCTTGAAATTTATCTGCCATTTTTGCTAAGATTTTGTAGAAATAAAAAGGTAGATCAAGAGATTTCTTACCAACAAAATGCAGCAGAATCTTGAAGTGGTAAGAATAAAACTTATGATACCTCCCTTCACAAGTGAAGTATTTCTAAATGATAAGCAGTAGCTTTGAGAAACTATCTTTCATTAGCTCCTTGGAATGGCATTTGCAAGGTCAACCTCACTATGTTCTGGCTTGATAAATTCTTTACATTCTTGCATGTTGAATTTGAAACCTTTGAGCCATTTTTCTTCTCCTCTTGGAATTCCTATTGCTACTGCAATAGTCTCTGGTGTTATAGTGAGGTTCAAAATTCCCAAATTTTCAATTGTCCCAATGAAATTTAGGGCAAAATCTTTAGAAACATGTACATGGCATCCTTGCAATCTTTGGAAAAACTTCAAACACCCTATTCTTTTGAAAACTTTTGAAGCTATTGGGTCTTAATTTATCAGGTTCATGTCTGATGGCTCATATCTAAGACAATGGCCACCTTTGTTGGTCTTCCTCTTTGCGGCCATGGTACTTTTATGTCTTCTCTGCCTCGCTTGATCAGTGATACCTGCAAACCTTTGAAAATTCCAGCCACAACTTGGGCTTAGTGAAATAGCTCTCTAGAGCTCAATAACATGCAAAGAGGGAGTGGAGAATGGAAAATGACTCAATTGGGAAAGATTTTAAGGTTTGATGACAACTAATGGCATAATTATGACTCATACAAACTTAAAATGGTAATAATGACTTCAGCCATGACCATTGTACCTTGATTTAGCCCTAACTGACTCAAATGGCATCTATCCTAACCCTTTCAATCATTTACTGACACCTAGCAATTGTTTTGAAAATAAAAATAGGAATACCTCCTTTCGTAGCGTACTTAGTGTATTTCTGGGCAGTTTTGTTACGAAAGTATTAGTATTTTCGTAGTGAAAAGTGCGTTTTTTCTGTGTAATTCACTACGAAAGTAGGGATTCTTGGCTAAAATGACCTTTTTAGAGTTGTATGCTTGGGAAATGAAATATGTCAAGAAATAATGACTGATGTGACATGAAAAGACTTGAATGGGGGTGGTTTTGGACTTTAGGATAGGCTAATACGAAACATTTTAAATTTTCCTTTACCAAGTAATGAAAAATGAATTATATGACCATACCTTTGACACATGAACCTCTAAGACTATGTCAAATGATGTTTCACTTTTTTTTGAGTGATAACATATTATATAACATGGATATTTTAGATGGATAAATACTTTGATATACACCAAGTGGAAAACTTACAAAAGGTAAACATTACATCCATGTTTTTAGAACAAGGCAAACATGTATGGTATCAATGGATTTGTGAAAGGAAAAATGATTCTATTATATCTTGCTCCATATGTACAGAGGAATTGATAACATATTATAGGATATTAAAAACAATACATTCTTTAGCTAATTGGTAAATGTTTGAAAAACATGTCGAGTTACAAAGCACATTTCAACAATTCCAAAATTTGAGTGCCAGGGTAAATAATATTTCATAAGATAATTTGTTATAACTATTTATGGGGAATTTAAAGAAAAAAATCTAACATGAGGTGTGTCTCTTTGAAACTATATCCCAAGAGCATGCTTTCAATCTAGCAAGGAAAGTTGGAAGAAAAAATTGATCACGAAAAACTATAGACAACATGCTCCCTATCCTAACTTCACTCAACCAATAATTTTGAGAGCTCAACAAATGGATGAAAGAAGAGTAAAAGAAATATGTTTCAATTGTGACAAAAGGCACAGCAAGGGGCATAAATACGATGAGAAGAAATTATTCTATATATAATTTGAAGAGGAAGAAGATTAATAATTAAAACAATCACAAGATCTAAAGCTAGAAGACACTATTCCAACAATATATTTTCATGCATTAGATGACATATGTACTCCACAAATTCTCAAGGTACAATGATGTATTAAAAATATAAAGGTAACAATGTTGATTGATTTTGCGAGTACACATAACTTCATCAATTTCAAATTTTTAAAACTTCTCAATTGTTTGGTATGTCCATCATCATATTTTTGAGTAATGATTGCATATGGAAGCACCATAAATTGTCCAAGGAATTTCCAAAGTATTAATCTCAATATCAGGAATTATTTATTGGATAGTCCCATGATTGCATTACAAATGGGTGTAGTTGATGTCGTATTAGGGGTCCAAACTATGACCCTTAATTTTCAATATCTCTTCATAAGATTTACATTAGAAGGAAAGGACATTGAGCATAGGGGTATTCAACGGAAACTCTAATAGAATGAAAAAAAAACTAAAAAAAGGACACCAATGTGTAATTTCATAACTATTTTCACTAAATGTTTGAATGTAAATATCAACTATGTGAGGGGATCTCCATAATTTTTTAAATAATCATTTCAAGGTATTTAGATTAATGTTTGAGGGTATTCCACTTGCTCAAGATGATGGATATGGCATTCATTTGAAACCAGGAAATGTGTCAGAGATAAATGAAGAGGGGAAAATCATGCTAGAATAAGAAATTATCATTGAAACAAGGATTAAGTAGGTGAGTAATCCAAAAATTGTTGATTACCTCATCAAATAGAAAAACCTACTAATGGAAGAGATTACATGGTAAGATGACTTATCATGCAGAATCACTAGAAACTAGTCAAGTATTTAGGATCACACTTATTTGAAGTAAAGGGGAATCTCAAGCCCTATATAATCCCCATATTAACCTTAAAAATCCTTATTAAGCCCTAGATATTGAGTGATTGTTGAAACCAACTCACGGAACATAAGAAAAGATGGATCAACGACTTACAAATCAGCCTCTTCGAGGGGGAAACCTCCTTTACATTACATAGATGAATAATTCTTGGATGATTCAAATGAAAAAACCTTCTTTCTTTATATAGGATTCCAAGGGGTAACAATATAATCCTAGATGACATAACAATAACAATGTAAGGGCACAAAAATAACAATAGTGGGCTTCTATGGGGCACAATAATAATAATATGGGGACTACATGGGCACAACAATAATAATAAGGGGGCTACACTAGCAATAACAATAAGGGGATACACTAGTATTATATGGACCTAGCATGCTTCTCTCCTTCAAAAAAGTGTTTTCGTCAACTCTTGAGTAGTTCTAGATGCTTCTGTATAAAATTTTCATCCCCCCATGTCGAATCTTCAGTGGGTAAGTTCTCCCACTTGATTAGATACTCTGAAATTGATCGATTTTGTAGTCGTCGATTTCTTGTTTCTGTGACTGCTTTAGATTCCAATATTATTTTTCCTTCTTCGTCAAGTTTTGGAAATATTGTTTGAACCGGGAGCTTGTCACCTATAACCTTCTTTAGGCATGAAACATGGAAAACTGGGTGCATTGGCGAAGATGCAGGAAGCTCCAATTTGTATGCCATAGTACCAATATTTTGCAACACTTTGTAAGGACCATAATACTTTGGTGTAATTTAATATCCTTCTTATCTTTCTTTAGGGACATTTGTTTGTATGGTTGTAGCCGCAAAAATACATAGTCACCTAAATAAAAACTTCTTTCATTGTGATGTTTATCTCCCTATTGTTTCATTCGATTTTGCACCAAGGTGAGGTTATCCTTTAAGATTTGGATAACATGTTGATACTCAATGTGATCTTCCACTGCTTGAACCTTAGAATTTTCTCTTAAAGATTATGTGATGGAGGGTGGATGATATCCATAAAGTGCCATAAATGGGGTCATTTTTTCCACAGTATGGAAGGAAGTGTTATAGCACCATTCAGCCAAAGGTAACCACTTGACCAATTGTGTTTGTTTATTAGATACAAAGCAACAAAGATATCCTTCCAAATATTTGTTCACGATCTCTGTTTTCCCATTAGATTGAGGACGAAATGATGAGCTATGAGCTAATTGAGTACCCAAACAAGAAAATAATTACATCCAATATTTTCATGTAAAAATGGGATCTCTATCTTTTACAATAGTATTTAGGTTTCCATGTAGCTTTTGAATTGTTTTCATAAATGAAGTAGCAATTGTACTGGCTTTAAATGGATGAGATAATGCACAAAAGTCTGCATTCTTGGTAAGTCTATCAACTACCACCATGATGTCAGTATTTCCTTCGGACTCAGGTAAACCTGTGATAAAATCCATTGAAACCTCCTCCCAACATTGACTTGGAATAAATAAACATTGAAAGAGACCTGGGTTCTTAATTGTATCAACTTTATTTTGTTGGAAAACCAAACATTCTGCCACAAACTTTTGAATATCAGATTTAAGGCCATCCCAAAAAAAAATTTTCTTGACCCCATCGTAAGTTTTTAAAAATCTTGAGTGCCTTCCTAAGGGAGACATGTGAAATTCCAAAATAATCTTTTGTTTGTGTTGGGAACTCTTACAAAGATATAAGTGATCTTTGTACCATAATGAATCATTTTTCCAGCTAAATATTTCAAATGTACTGGGATCTTGCTGCAAATTTTGAATGAGTGTCCACATATCTTTATCATTATTCCATTCATCCCTTGCTTCAGTTATGCACTCAAGTTGGATAATAGAAATGGCACAAAGAAATGTTTCCACATCCTCATCCTTTCTTGAGAGTGCATCTGCAACAAGATTTTTCTTCCCTTTTTTTTAGATGATTTCAAAGTCATAACATAACATCTTTGTGACCCATTTTTGCTGCTCTTCTGAAGATAATATTTGTTCCAAAAATTATTTAAAACTATCATGATCTGTTTTTACCTTGAAGTGTCTTCCCATTAGGTAAGGTCGCCATTTCTTTAGTTCTTGTAGTATTGCCAACATTTCATTCTCATAAATAGGTTTCAATAAATAATTTCTTTTCATTAGACAAATTTAAAAGTACATGGGTCTTCCTTCTTGTATTAAAACCACACCAATTAAATTTCCTGAGGCATCACATTCCAAAATAAAGGTTTTTGTGAAGTCTGGCGTAGCTAAGACCGGTGATTGGCACATTCCCTCTTTAAGATGTTCAAATGCCTTAGTTGCTTCCTGAGTCCAAGAAAATGCATATTTATTTAGTAATTAAAGGTGCCAATATTCTCCCATAATTCTTAACAAACTTGCAATAATACCTTATTAACCCCAGAAATCCTCAAAGATGCTTTATGGTTGTAGGGATTTTCCATTCCTTAATAGATTTAATTTTTTTAGGGTCTACCTTAACACACTCATGAGATGCAATATGACCCAAATATTCCACCTCTTGTACTCCAAAGAAACATTTGGATATTTTTGCTTATAATTGTTTCTCCTCCAATAGTTTTAGCACCATGTCAATACCTTGAACTTGATCCTTACAAGACTTGTTGTTGATAAGTATATCATCAAAAAATATTAACAAAAATTTTCTAAGGAAGGGTTTGAAAATGGAATTCGTCAAACCTTGAAATGTGGAAGGTGCATTAGTAAGGCCAAAAGGCATGACCAAAAATTCATAATGACCCTTATGAGTTCTGAATGTTTTTTTCGGAATGTATTCAGTATTCATTCTAATTTCATGATATCTAGAATGAAGATCCAACTTGGTGAATTAAATTGCTTCATGTAATTCATCCAATATTTCATCAATGATGGGGATCAGAAATTTATTTTTAATAGTGATCTTGTTAAGCTCCTTATAATCTGGACGCATACGCCATGATCCATCCTTCTTGTGCACCAATACTACTGGAGCAGAGAAATAATTTTGACTAGGTTAAATTATACTAGGCTCTAGCATTTCTACAACCATACATTCAATCTCACTCTTTCGAGCATAAGGATATTTGTAAGGCCTGATGTTTGGAGGAAAAATTCTTGTAATCAAATGGATAGAATGATCATGATCATGAATAGCTGAGAGTCCATTGGGAGTCTCAAATATCTTGGAATGATTGTCCAAGACTTTTTGGAGGTCTAGAGAAATAGATGATTTTGATGTTTGAATTTGTAGTGAGCATAATTGTGAAATTATGCCTTGTTGTTCTTTATTCAGAAGCTTTTTCATGACATTAGAGTTGATTATCTTTCCTGGCTTCCCTGCAATACCCCGTAATTCAACTTCCTTTCATTCCGAAAAAAAAATTCAATAAAAGCTCTTGAAAATTAAAAGCTACCGCCCCCAAATATTGTAACCATTGTACTCATAATACAACATCAGCACCACCCATTGGGATGGAAAGCATTGGACTATTCAATGCATATTCCCCCGTGGTTAGTTTCATATTATGGAACTTTCCAAAGAAATTTATAGTTCCTCCATTTTCAACCATCACTTGGCACTCTAGTGCTTGGTATAGGAAGCAATTCCATTCCTTGGATACCTTACAATGAATAAAATTATGGGTACTACCTGAATCAATCAGCACTATTACATTTTCATTCTTGATATGTCCTTCTATCTGAGATTTTGAGGAGTGGTAATTCCTACAAATGCATTACATAATATGGTCATATTCATTTATTATTCCTACAGGGCTGGTTCCTAGAGTATATCCTCTTCTTTTTAAGTTTCTTGTTCATTTTCTTCCTCCTCTTCACAATCTATGAAAAATAATTTCTTCTCAGCACACTTATGACCTTTAGTGTATTTTCTATCACAACTGTATCAAATCCCTTTTGCTCTTTTTTCTTTCAATTGTTGTGGTGTCAACCTTGTAGGTTGTGGAAGTATAGAAGTAGAAACACTTCCATATTTATAGTTGTGAGTGGTATGATTCCTTGTCGCCATAATTTTGCTGTTAGTTTTTCTTGCCAACCTGAATGCCTTCTCCAATGAATCATGTTCCCAAAGGTGAACCTCATGTTGGATGTTATCCTTTAAATTCCCTATGAAGACATCAATCTTGTGTTCCACTGGAATATTGGTTATCCTTATATTCAATTTTTGGAACTCCTCAATGTGATCCACCATTGAACCCTTTTGTTTGAGATTTATCAATTGGCTAAAGAAGGTGTTTTTCTTTGTATCCTCATAATGTGTTATCATTTCCTCTGTAAAAAATGACGAAGTGACAATTTTTTTATGAGAGAAAATCCATCGATACCATATAAATGTATTTTTTTCTAAATATAAAGTTGCAATGCATACCTTTTTTGTGTTTTTCACATTATGGAGATCAAAATATTGCTCCATATGTAGTATCCATGTTATCAGATCCTTGCCATCAAACTTCCTCATATCGATCTTTGGAATATGGTGGGTATTAAATCCACCATTAGATTATATTAAATCATGATTAACATTTATTTTTTTCTCATCATGAGTTTCTTCTACTATTGTTTCACCATTAGGAATCATTTGTTGTAGTAGCTTTGTCAAACCTTCAAATTTTCCATGTTTTATTTTAGCCCATTCTTCATATCTTCCATGTTATATTTCAGTTTTTTTCTATACCATCGATCTTATATTCCATGCCTTTCTTCAATCCATCCATGTCTTTCTTCAAACAATCCATCTTAGCTTTCATTTTCTTTTGTGTTATTCTTTGTGAGAGAGAAATTTGTTGCACTTGGTCTCGTAATTTTGACATATCAAGTTGCACTTATTCCTCTTCATAAGTTATAGTAAAGCCTTCTGAGGGCTCAATGAGTGTGGAATTTTTTTTTGTTTTTTTTTTTTTTTTTGGGGGGGGGGGGTGTTTAGAGCCCAATACTAATATCTATGCTTTAATATGCTCTTCGAATCACTTAAAAATTATTTTTCAAACACAACATGAAATTTTTTAAAAACAAATACACACTTTTTTCTTACTTTTGAGGAGCTCGATAATGAAATTGGTGTATCTATGTAATTTTAGGTCCCCAATATTTGATATTAGGTCATGTAGTATCCCTTTCAGTATTCTTTCAAATTCCATAGGTCATACCTAATTTGGATTCTTCAAGATAAATTTATGCCCTATCTCCCACAATGACCTAATTATGGATTGGTTCAGCAGAGCGAATTTGTACGGTGTTCCACATGTCACTATTTTTACTTTCGGCTCTGAAATCGATATACAAGAAACTAAACTTTGTGTACTTGCAGCCAATTTTTATAGAATTATAATCCGATGTATGAAATGAAATTTATGACAATTTTCCATCGGTCCCTTGTTTGAGATGAAATTCTGGAGCCTGCAAAAATCCTAACTTCCACAGATCATATCTCTAAAAATATAGCAAACCAAGATCTGAAATTTTTACACGAAGTTCCTCTTGATTTCGGATCAAATGGTTTTTTTTAGCTTTTGAACCTTCATATAAAATAATTTATAGCGAACATTCCAATATGACCTATTTGCAGTAGCGAAACCCTCGAATTGAAAGCTCTGATACTAAATGTTATGAAACAAACGCACATAATAGAAGAAAAGATATATCAACGACTTAGAAATCATCCTCTTCGAAGGATAAACATCATTTATATTACATAAATGAACACTTCTTGGATTATTCAAATGAAAAAACCTCCTTTCTTTATATAGGAGTCCAAGGGTTCAAAATATAATCCTAGCCGACATAACAATAACAATGTAAGGGAAAAACAATAACAATAGTGGGCTTCTATGGGGCACAATAATAACAATATGGCGACTACATGGGAACAACAATAATAATAAGGGGGCTACACTAACAATAACAATAAGGGGATACACTAGTATTATAAGGATCTAACAACAATTAAATTTCTATTATTATATTTTTATGTAGACTAGAACCTTTCATGGTCCCATTTTATTATAATTGTAGCCTTTTTCTCCTATATATACATACTAAGGAGGCCTATTCTTAGGATGATTAAATATTTCCTTTCACATTGCATTCATTGTAAAAACATGTTTCCCCCTCGAAGAGGACTATAATTATTGGTTTCTTTTCATATTTAAGGTGCAAAGTTCATAACACCTATTACATAGATCTACATCTAGACTTTATCGATAATTTACTAGGGATATATATGTATAACTAGGTCTTATATTTGTATGTCCATTTACATTCAACTTATATATATATATATATATATATATATATATATATATATATATATATATATATATATATATATCATTGTTGCTATATTGGCACTTACAAATAATACCATCCCATCGACTTGTCATTGCTTGACCACATCCCTTAACACCATCATGGCTCACACAATTTCCCTATGTGTATGATTCTTTCTAAACCTTGTGATAAACCCTCAACATTACTGTTGGTATTCACATGCAAATTTTGAACATATTCATAATGATTTATTTCTCCTTTTCTAAACCTAGTGGATGCAATATTTGGAAAATTTCATGATGAGAGCATAATGAAACCCCAAGAATTGAATTGTGGTACCTATCTCTACCAACATTCACATGTAATTGGGCATGTTCATCTCATATAATTAGTGATTTCACCTCTTGTTCATTTCATCACTAGATTCCTCTATGCTGAGGGTGCCAAAAACGCCTCATGAATGCAATGGTGTTGTACCTCACATCAACTTGTATTTGTTTTGTTCACCTTTTGTTGCATCCATCTCTCCTTAACCATGCTTTTTAGGTTTCCAATGGATATTTCACCACACTTTGCATTATCTTCCCCTATATATTGAAATATTTCAAAGCTATTGTTGGGAGAACACTAGAGAAACTCAATGTTATTGGGATATTGGGGCCTTTATATTTCTTATGCTTTCTTGAAATTTTTTTATAGCTCCTTGATTATCATTAAGTTGGGAGGATGGCTATTGAATAGAAGAAGGTTGATATGTTAGAGCCTTAGGACAAATTTTTTCAAAGTGCCCATACTCATGGAAGAAGCTGCATTTTAAATAGACTTGCTCATAATCTAGGACCTCAAGATGACTCCAACCCTCCAAATCAAGCTAAGTCACCTCAAGGATCCCTTTGGAAAAGTCGATTTCAACATAAATTATAAAATATGAGAAGATGTTCTCCTTGGGCTTTGTTTTACAATTTTGTTTTACAAATATTTAATTAAAGAAATATTAAAAGATTTTGTTGTAGGATTTTCGATTATTTGTGTTCAATTAACCATTTTCCTTTGATTTAAGAAATAGTATTGGTTTTAGTAAAGAGTAAAGATGTTTAAAATTTTACCTAATTTAGAATTTTAATATGGTAAAAATTTTAGAATTTGGAATTTATTATTATTTTTTATTTATTTATTGGAGATGTGACATACTTAAACATCGCTATCATACCGGGTTGTAGAATACGCCTCTCGGCGCAACCAACCTAGATCCATCTAACTCCGGATCTATCATGCACCTAAAGGGATAAAATTAATACTTTCAAATTATAACTTTTGACTTGGAAATATTTATGTCTTTAAAGATTTTAATATATCCATAGGATATGCTTTTTCCTTTTAAAGTTTCATTTTACAAATATTTAATTAAAAAATATTAAAATATTTTGGAGCAGGATTTTCGATTCAATTAATCTTTTTCCTTTGATTTAAAAAATGATATTGGCTTTAGTAAAGAGTAAAGATGTTTAAAATTTTACCAAATTTGGAATTTTAATATGGTAAAAAATTTGGACTTTAAAATTTAGTATTTTATTTTTTATTTATTGGAGATGTGACATACTTACACATCGCTGGGTTGTAGAATGCACAAACAAATAATTCATCATTTATGAATGTCTTACATATGCTCATATTTAACTTAAATTTTAAAATATTTTTTACGAAATTAATATTTTTTAATTTTTATGTTAGTTCATAAAGAATGGAAAAAAAAAATCAATATTTTTCAACGTAAAAATAATACTAAGTGAAACTAAGTAATCCTTTAAATAAAAAAATAAAAATAAAATTAAGATAGGAGAAATAAAAATTAATTATAATGAGTGTTAACATCATTACATCATCCTAAATGTAAAAACATATATTTAAAAAACACCTCTTTTTTATTTGGCTTTTAATGAGACAAAGTTTCTTTACTTATCATACTTTTTATATAAAAAAAACCAACATTTAACAAAAAGAAAAAAAACCCATTAAACCTAATTATTTATTTTTTAAAAACATTAAAAAAATCAAATTATATATATATATATATATATATATATATATATATATATATATATATATATATATATATATCAAAAGGAACGACTACATTAAAAAAATACGTATTTATTATACTGAAAATTATTACAATATTATAGAGAATTATGCCATGTGATCTAGAGAATTAGAAGTTAGCAAGCCTATTTATCCTATTCCAAATTCTTTAATATTTTTTGGTAAAATAATCGATATGCAGATGCCATTTCCAATAAGGACTATTGTTAACACGGGGAGAAATGGCTATTAATAGATATACTTTTAATTTCATCTAATAACTTTTAGATACGAAATTTTTTGTTTCAAACATATTGGATAGTAATTGGTTTGTGCCACATGTCAATTTACCTTGCAAAAATCAACTTTCTTGTTAGAAAATATGTCACGAAAGACATGGAGCAATGCCCAATATTATTTAATTCTCTCTTATAAAATTTGAATTGTATGTAGCATACGATTTTGAAATTTTTGGGAGTGTACTAGAAAGTGTTCACTTTCTAGAATTTTAGTTTAGTGGTCAGTTATAGTTGGCAAGAAAAAATCTTTTGTTGGATGAAAGTTATTGTCTGTGTCTTATACCAATAAGTCAACAATTTACATAATTTTATTTTATGTACTAGCCAACCACAAATTCTTATAATACAAGTTATAGTTTTTATTAAAAAAAAAAAAGTAAAAAAAAAATATTACAATGTTATAGATATTTCGTAAAACGACATATTTTAAAATAGCATATACATCTACTATCCAAAGCCTTTAATTTGGAGTGTCTAACATTGATTATTATTTGAAATCACTAACACTATATTACAATGTATTTACATTTAATTTTGATTATGACCTTGCATAAAATTGGGTGTGTGTGTGTATATATATAGCAATTTTTTTATTTACATTTCTACTTTTAACATATAAATTATAGTTGATGATTAAAAGATTTTTTTTCAATAAATTAGGCACTATTTCCACATTACATAACCTACCTTACCCTACATTTCCTATCCTTCAAGTGAACTTTCTATTTTTAGCACTTACTATTTATAGTATGCATGTTTTTAATAGGGGATGCCATGTAGAATGACATGTGGTATTGATTTGGCATTGACCGAGCAATGACATGTCATTTTCTTATCCATTAATAGTAAAATTGAAGTAAAATAGTAAAATTGGCATCCAGAAAGGACAAAAATTAACCATATAATTGGTGTGGGATTCCAATCACACATGAGTGAGGAATTAAGTTACACACTAGCGCTAAATGTGGGTGTCTAATTTATTTATCCCTTAAATAAATTGGAAAATAAATTGTAATTTCATCTCATAACATCTTGTATCAGTTAACTAAGTCAGAAAGATTGAGTTAGCTCAAGAATTTTGAGTTGAGGGTCAAAGGTGAGGCATGTTGAGTGATTCTATTATTTTGGGGGTCCAGTTGCAGTTAATGCATTAGTGTAGTGTGAGTGTAATCTGTTAACTCAAATTAATTGAATTAAAATAAGTTTAACTAGTTCTAACTGAGTGATGAGCTAGTGAGAGGTCAAGTGAATTAAATTATATTTAATTCAAAAGTAGTGATATATCCGATAGTTGATGATTTACTATTAATAGTTGCATGCATGTCAATTCTGATGATGACCTAGTTGAGACAGAGGTTAAAGGGAAGTTAATTATCAGTTGTATTATTAGTGAATTGCCTTGGCGCAATTATAAAATCAGAGGAATGCTCATGAAGGATTTTTCAGTCAAGGAAGGTTGATTATCCTATTTAATAGGGATTAATTGCCTAGGGATTGCGTGATAAAGGCTAGGTTAAGCAAGGGCTAAGAATTGGCTAAGTGTTGGTCAATTTTTCCTAAGAATTTCTATTCAGTTTTGATCAGGATTAGGGTGAGACAATTGGTCGAGTACAAGATTTTCTCGGTGTGAGAAAGCATTGTATTGTTTCATGATTATTTGATTATGTACAATCTATGATAGGGGAGTTTTGTAATGAACCAAAATGGGAAGAATAGGCACAGTAGGGAATATCTTAAGATATTCCACTATGGGTTCACAACAAGGGGAAACACACCAGTGATTTATAAACCAGAGATAGACTCAAGGGCTTTTACTGGATATGTCACCTTTACAAGAAAGGATGAGATCCGGAGGCTACCTGGCTCGTTTCAGACTCTGTCTGTAGAAACTAGGTGTAACATAGCAAGGGTGGGAATAACACACTCCTATTGGAGTTTGCAGCTCTTGAGATATTTAGATCTATAGATCTAAGAAATAATCCAAAATAGGAGCAAAAACCAAACAAGGAAGGAGCGGGAAATTTCTACTTCAGGAAAATCAACAAGAGGCACAGTGAGAACGTTGTATAAGAAATTTGGTGCAAAAATAACTTAGTTCAGGGCTTGTTTCCCCTATATTAGGATATTTGGGATTTGTGTCCTGAATTTCAGGAAAAAAAATGAGTTTAAGGCCTTTAAACAGATCTCCCACGAAGATGACTAGCTAAAAATCAGCTAAAGAGAAGAGTTGTTGCAACAAGCAAATCCAGCAACCAGAATTGTGCAGTTTTGCCAAATAATCAGAGGAGGTAAGCTTAAAATATCCAAATTATATAAATATACATCATATTAGAAATATAAATGATCCTCCCTTCAATCTACAGCAAATCTCATGAATAATATAGTAGAAATTCCTCAAGAAAGGCAACTCCGCCATATGCAAAATTGCAGAAATGAAGGAACAATGTTTCTCTATGAGTGCTTCAGCAGTTAAACATTAAAACTTAGATCTATCATAGATATATGACTTTAATATTAGATCCATACCATATCTGGAAACTACTCAGCCTCTTTTACAAGTCCCCTTTGGGGTTTTAACGAAATAATGCACTAGAAAGTGTAGATCTGACTTTTAATACATAGAACTGCAGAAAACTTCCAGAAATTGCTGAAGAAGAGTTTTATTACAGTATATCAGATCTGAACAATAGATTTCAGCAAGATACAAGATGAATCTTCAAGATGAGAGGCAAGCCTCAATCATCTGAGATCTATTACAAAGAGAAAATCAAATAATACTAGCAGCAACACATGAAATAACGCAGTGCCCAAAGGGGAAGCGTTGTAGCTTGAGCAGAATATGAAAATAATTGAAATATACAGATCTGAAAGTAAAATGGGAGTAATATCCACTTTCGGGTGGTCACAAGACACCCTCCCTAAGAGAAATCTCCTCCAAAACAACTAGATCTTGCAGATCTAGTTCACCACTTGCTGCAACTCACAGTAGTTGCAAAACCCTCAATAGGATCAGTGCTGCTAATAGAAGTAGAGCTTGGCCAACAATGCTGGATAGTGGGAAATGCAGTACAATGCCCTCCAAGATCTTCTCAAGGAAGGAGGTAGGATTCCTGAACAGGAAATCCTCTCTTTCTCTTGCTAAACAGCGCAGAGAAAGGAGTTGCTCAAGCAAAATCGAAATTACAAATGTGATCAACAACCTTTACAAAGGCCTTCTCCTTCTTTTTATAACTTGAAGGTGAGCACAAACCCTAAACCACCTCAATTGAGTTAACCCCTTTCATATTGGATCCTTCTTCTAGAACTGTGCTGGGTCTTCAAAAGTGGTTCAATTCCTGTTCACACACAAGTGGCTTTTATTAAGAAAGCCATGATTTATCTTTGTTCACACTAGGGACTGATTTATTTTTGAGCTTTTGGAGTTTTTCATGTCCTCCTTTCCATTTTATTCATCAATAATTAAAATTAAAACAAAATTAAATGTTCCTATTAGCATGGGATAATTAGGAACATTATAGTCCTCCCCTCCAAAATTGTTGCTTGCCCTCAAGCAACTGTAAGGTGAGTGCTGCAAAATTTCCTCCTTGGTGACACCAACATAAGATAAGCTTCCTCCATAAGCCAAGTGCTCACCAATCCATCCATGTCTTGCTCCTCCAATGTTCTCGTGAGATGCAATTAGCTCATCCCATAAGGAGACAATAGATCATATGAAACAAACATGGTTTGCCCCCATGCTCTCTCTGGAATATGAGACATACAATACATGGAGAGTGATCCTCTCATGAGGCACATGCCATCCTTCATTCTTGCTGCCCATGCCACATCATCATGGCTGAAAGTGTGATGCATGTTTGGTGCTTTGGGGCAGCACCCTTCTCTTTGCAAAACTCCCCCTTTTCCTCTCAAGGGAGTGGTTCAAATCAAAAAAAATTGGAGCCCAAAATTGGCCAAGAGGCTCACATGATATATAATTTCTCCTTGGAATCTTTGGCCTAAAAAAAAAACATGGTGTAAGAATGCATGAAATCATAAATAAAAAAATGTATAACATGATCATGTCCTTCACCAATAATTCTTCTCCAATTAAGGGAGAGGTGCACGGTTCTATTCCCTCCCTCCATAGAAGGAAGAGTGGGCTGATTCAACTCTCCCAAAGAGTCATGTTGTTGATCCACCTCTACAATGCCCATGTCTCTTTTAAAATGTTGATGTAGCCCTCTTTCGGAGCCCTTCCACCAATAGCTTCTCAAGGTGTATGTTGGAAGGCTCCCCTTCCCATGCTGCATCAAAAATAAGTGGCCATCCCACCACTTGTTTACTGGAATAAGCTTCTTCAAAGCTTGGAAATGATAGAGAATAATGATTGTTGGCTGAATGGAATTCAAGAAACACATATCATGCTCCAATTCCCCCCATGTGAGAGACTTCCCTTCATGATACCAACTCAATACATGACCCTTTGTATAGGGAAACATCATACACAATGCAGCAGTCATATAAAGTTCCATCCTCTCCTTGACATACCAATGAATTTGGGAGATTTCGTTCACCATGAACACATTCACCCAATTTTTCATCCCTCCTCTCATGCATGGGGCATCAATATGATATGGACAACTCTCCTTATTCCAACCCATGAGAAGGTTACAAGTTCTCCCAAGCCCAAGTACATACATGATTTTAAAATGCACTCTAAACAGAAATACATGCACATACATGGTAGGAAAAAGTAAATGTATGGACATGGGATTCATCATGTGGTGTCCATACCTCTTCCTTTTCAAACCAAACACCCATGCCTTCTTCTTATGCAACCTCCTCTTGAGATACAAGGCATGTGACAAGAAAATCAGAGATTTTGGGGAGTGTTTAAACTCACCCAGCAAAACCCAGTGCAGGTTGTCGTTTTCCTGCATCAAATTTGAATGTTTTAAGTGGTTCACAAGCCACTTACTTGCTGCTCCCTTCATCTCAACATGGCTGAAAGTGAGAATTATATTTGGTGCCTTAATACAACACCCATAATGGTGTAGAATCTCCCTTAGCCCATCAAGGGAGTGGCCATGTTTGAGAACAATCTCGACCCATAGTTGGCCATGAAGCTTGTATGGTATAACACTCCTCTTGGGAGTCATGGGCTTCAAATATGAAGTAAGAAAATACATTCAACCATAAAATGAAATGCGATTCTCATAAGCATGCATCTTACCCAAAGTCTCCAGCGCTGTGATAGTTTCCCCCTTGGGAAGAGATGACATTGAAGCACAAGGTTGAGGGAACACTTTTCTCTTCTGCTCATCATGGGAACTCCTTGGTGGAATTCCTTCAAGTAAGGAGACATAAAGGCATAGATCATAAGAAGATGTAGGGACTGATATTTTCTTGCTTTGCTTGCATTTATCCTCCAGCCTTCTTTATGCAACATGTTTCTGAAATACAGAGGGGAAAAATTTTCTCACCATTTGAAGCTTGCCCTTCCCTCTGTCTTCTGCAATATTCAAGATCTCACCATCTAATAAGTATGGCACATGCTGCCCATGGATTGTGCCATAATATCTATGTGTGATATTCTTAGGAACTCCTTGCAAAAATGCAAGAGCTTCTCTCCTTGGAGCAGTTTCTCCTTCTTCTTCTTCATGCAGTACTAGAGGTCCTCTTGCTATGTTTGCGCTGTCACCCCTAGCCTTTTCTTCAGAGATGGAACATGCCTCATCCTCAATAGGAGACCTTAGAGATTAGTCCTCTCTTGAAGGAGGGATCCCCATGTCTTCTTCTTTCTCTTGAAACCTCATAAAGGTTTCACTGCAGCTTCCCTCTTGAGAAGAGGACCCTTCACCCAAAGGAGATCTGACCCTTGGCAGTGCATCCGATAAACTCACTCCTTCTCTTTCCCTCTTCATGAAGGAGTCACTAACAAAATTCTAAGGCTCTGATGATATGGCTGAGTGCATATATCCATAAGATGAGGATTCTAGATGTTCCTCATGCACAGATCTTGCAGATCTGACTGGAAGATCTTGTCTTTCTTGAAACTCCTTGGGTGCTTCACTGCTTCTTCTTTCTTCTTCTTGCACAACCTCTTTGGAGAGGTCTTCTTAGATCTGAAAAGAGATGAGAGTAATCTCATCCTCTCCATTCTTTCTATTTTCTTCTTTCTAATTTATGCTTCTTCTCATCACTTCTCTGATAGCTTGATCTCACAGGCTGAGCCAGAGATCATGCTCTGTTACCACTATAATGAACCAAAATGGGAAGAATAGGCACAGTAGGGAATATATTAAGATATTCCACTATGGGTTAACAACAAGGGGAAACACACCAGCAATTTCTAAACTAGAGATAGACTGAAGGGGCTTTTACTGGATATGTCACCTTTACAAGAAAGGATGAGATCCAGAGGCTACCTGGCCCGTTTCAAAATCTGTCTGTAGAAAATAGGTGTAACACAGCAAGGGTGGAAATAGCACACTCCTATTGGATTTTGTAGCTCTTGAGATATTTAGATATATAGATCTAAGAAAGAATCCAAAAGAGAGCAAAAACCAAACAAGGAAGGAGTGGGAAATTTCTACTTCCGGAAAATCAGCAAGAAGCACAGTGAGAACGTTGTATAAGAAATTTGGTGCAAAAATAATGCAGGTCAGGACTTGCTTCCCCTATATTAGGATATTTTGGACTTGTGTGCTTAATTTCAGGAAAAAAAAATGAGTTTAAGGCCCTTAAACAAATCTCCCACGAAGATGACTAGCTAAAAATCAGCTAAAGAGAAGAGCTGCTACAACAAGAAAACCCAGCAACCAAAATTGTGCAGTTTTTCCAAATAATCAGAGGAGGTCAGCTTAAAATTTCCAAAGTACATAAATTTACATCAGATCAGAAATATAAATGATCCTCCCTTCAATCTACAACAAATCTCATGAACAATATAGCAGAAATTCCTCAAGAAAGGCAACTCCGGCATATGCAAAATTGCAGAAATGAAGGAACAATGTTTCTCTATGAGTGCTTCAGTAGTTAAAAATTAAAACTTAGATCTACTATAGATATATGGCTGTAACATCAGATCCATACCAGATCTGGAAACTACTTAGCCTCTTTTACAAGTCCCCTTTGGGGTTTTAACTAAATAATGCACTAGAAAGTGTAGATCTGACTTTTAATACATAGAACTACAGAAAAATTCCAGAAATTGCTGAAGAAGATTTTTATTATAGTATATCAGATCTAAACAATAGATTTCAGCAAGCTGCAAGATGAATCTTCAAGATGAGAGGCAAGCCTCAACATCTGAGATCTATTACAAAGAGAAAATCAAATAATACTAGCAGCAGCACATGAAATAACGCAGTACCCAAAGGGGAAGCACTGTAGCTTGAGATGAATATGAAAATAATTGAAATATATAGATCTGAAAGTAAAATGGGAGTAATATCCTCTTCCGGGTGGTCACAAGACACCCTCCCTAAGAGAAATATCCTCCAAAACAACTAGATCTTGCAGATCTAGTTCACCACTTGCTGCAACTCACAGTAGCTGCAAAACCCTCAACAGGATCAGTGCTGCTAATAGAGGTAGAGCTTGGCTAACAATGCTGGATAGTGGGAAATGAAGTACAATGCCCTCCAAGAGCTCCTCAAGGAAGGAGGGAGGATTCCTGAACAGGAAATTCTCTCTTTCTCTTGCTAAACAGCGCAGAGAAAGGAGTTGCTCAAGAAAACTCGATTACAAATGTGATCAACAAACTTTACAAGAGCCTTCTCCTTCCTTTTATAACTTGAAGGTGAGCACAAACCCTAAACCACCTCAATTGATTTAACCCATTTCACATTGGATCCTTCTTCTAGAACTGCACTGGGTCTTCAAAAGTGGTTCAATTCCTGTTCACACACAAGTGGATTTTATTAAGAAAGCCCTGATTTATCTTTGTTCACATTGGGGACTGATTTATTTTTGAGATTTTGGAGTTTTCATGTCCTCCTTTCCATTTTATTCATCAATAATTAAAATTAAAACAAAATTAAATGTTCCTATTAGCTTGGGCTAATTAGGAACATTACAGGTTTTGAGTAGGTGATTTCCCCAAATACATCTTGTGTTGTGTGATTGATAATTTCCTTCCTCTTACTTGCATGTGGCTAAGCGATCGTGTTTTATATTCTGAAAATATAGTAGAAGGATTTAGTATCTTGTTTTAGTACATTACATGATCAGATTAAATCCATTAGTATAGAGCTTCTATATAATTTTTACATGGTATCAGAGTGAAATGAATCACAATAGAAGAGAAGAAATTGAGTTTGTCTTGAACAAGTTCAAATTTTCAGATTTATTCTTCAGGATCCAGCAACATATCAAGATGTCTTTCAATGGCTTGAGACTCAAATTTTCACTCAAGGGAAATTTGAATTATATTGCATGGAAGGACGGGATGGAGGCAGTGTTAGAGGACAACGGGTTGAAGGAATTCATAGATTTTGATATTCCCAAGCCCGCAGCAGTAAATGCCCAACTTATTGATGCATGGCAGAAGAAGGTATCAAAGGCGAGAAGGATATTGTTAGATGGAGTTTGAGATCTTATTGTCTCGAGTCTCCATGGGAAGGCAACTCCATATGCTATGCATGTGGCCTTGACAGATCTATTTTAGAGCAACAATGACCAAAGGAAGTTGGCACTGAAGGAAAAGCTCAAAAATATCAAGAAGGAGGAGGACGAGATGTACCAACATACTTGGAAAATCTCACTCAATGTCGAGATGAGCTTGGAAGTGTTGGTGTGACAGTAGCTGATGATTACTTGGTGAGCCTAGAACTTCTAGGCCTTCCTAAGAGTTGGAATAGTTACCATGACTCTGTGAATGGGAGGGAGAAATTACTAG
Source organism: Pinus albicaulis (assembly GCA_034641835.2). NCBI lineage: Eukaryota > Viridiplantae > Streptophyta > Pinopsida > Pinales > Pinaceae > Pinus > Pinus albicaulis. The sequence goes on from CM076569.1 coordinate 973,517,222, forward strand.
ATTGGGAGCATTTGTGGTTCGACTTGGTAATATAAGAGAAAAGGCAGAGAACCAGAGACGGGACCTCCAACACCAACAAAGAAGAATATTTTTCATTGGTCGGAAAAGGAATGAAGGCTAAGGGAAATAAATCCCAAGGTGAAGAAGGAAAGAGATACTTTTCCAAGATCATATTTTTTCATTTTCACGAGCAAGGGCATTATACTTCGAATTATCCACAGAAGAAGGCAAGAAAGAAGGAGCCTGTAGTTGCAATGGGTGAAGCGTTGGCTTCACAGTTCGAGCTTGATTTTACTCTCATTGCATGCATGGACATCAATGTAATGGGATGCATGTGGTATCTAGACAGTGGTGCCTTGTTCCATATAACGGGGAATAGAGATCTCTTCAATGACTTGGAGGAGAAGGACCTCCAACAAAACATAGAGTTTGGAGATGATGAGAGGTATAACGCGACCGCCATAAGTATAGTTACCTTTCAGAGGGAGTCAAGCTCCCCTCTCAGACTAGAAGATGTTTTGTATGTTCCAAGCCTAAGGAAGAATCTTTTCTCCTTAGCGGTATTGGAATACCATGGTTATGAGGTGATGTTTAGAAAAGGAAAGGTGTTCCTTAAACATATAGCCACGAGACAGGTGAAACAAATAGATGTAAGAGTCAAGAACTTGTATGCTCTCGAGGTTTAGGATGCATGCTAAGATTTGAGGAGAAAATTAGTGGTTAATGACTTGGTGGTTGAGAGGGAGAAATTATCTCTCAACATGCATCCTGAGAAGCAGTCTTAGAAGGTTGTGGAGCAACCATAATTGGATAAGAAGAGAGGAGACCGAGTGGAATAGTCCACTCAAGCAAAGACTTCCAGGAGGGGGAAATTTTGAGCCAGAAAGGCCGAGGGAGTACATGCAGCTATACCTCCAGGTGTGAGGTGGGGTGATGTGCAGATATAATCCTAACAAGCAATTTGGGAAGGGTCCATTGAAATGGTGTGTCTCATGGATTGAACCTGGCTACGAGGAGCCCACAGTACAATAGTAGTAGGAAGGATTAGTTATATTGATGCATTTAGATGCCAGGAAGACAAAAATAAGAGTGATAGATGTCGGATACTGGAGTGAAGATCAGAGTTAGCAGCAGTGTAGAGAGCACATATGCAGTTGTCAGTAGCGACAAAGAGAGTCTAATAGATAAGTGCAGTAGGATCCAGCATTCTAAAGATTCTAATGATAGATGCATTATACTGATTTAGTTGTTCAGAGGGTATTCAGTTTCATGAGTTTCATGTGCTAACAACACTAGATAAGTGTTGCATGCAGAACTTTCCAAAGGTACCGGATCGGGATAGATTAATTCCTTTCTTGTTGAGATGGAGTGTTGAAATTTACAACAAGAAACAATGAAATATGACCTCAATCTTCCCTGTGGGAAACCATATCTCTTGGCCACCAAAACACATTATATACCATCCAAAATTGAAAGTTTTCAAGTCTGTATTTCGAGGCTCTGTAAGCCTGAAAATATAACCACACGTTTCTTCCTATATTTCTGCTATATACTATATTACTAGCCATTTATAGTTTAACAAAAATTTAAAAAATTCTAAAAGTAGTAAGCATAATGACATCATTTGATCTGAAGACTCCAGAGGAGTTAGATCATGAGCACTTGACCCCGGTAGCTCTGACTGGGGTAGATACTAGACATACCCCTCTATACGAATGAGGCGTTTTTTTTTTTTAAATTCTGAATATGAACCTGGATCAATTGCAACTCTTTCTTAATTTCCTATAGACCCAGATCTAGTTCCCTAGCCTATCCCATAGGATACATAATTGATCAAGCCACCAATCTCTTCATCATCCAGTACATATGCACTATGTGCTTGTACTACATCAGATGTCCAAGAGTGTTGCTCGGATCTGGGACAAGATCTTGCTAGTCTTCCACCTTAACCTCTTCAAATACACGGCAATTCACATCAGTCTCCCATGGTTTTATCAGATGCTTCACCTCCACCATTGTGCTAGCATCATAGGCCTGCATCACCTCATGCAACTGTTGTGTGTTAGTGTGCCTACCACCATTTTTTGGATTACTATGAGAGGCCATGGGATTGGCATTTGTTTTTCTATATCTATTGTTGTTTCCTTGGTTGGACATGTTGTTGCCTTGGCTAGCTATGTCACTTCCTGCCCCCATAGTCTTGGTGCCCCTCACCATTTCGATCAAATTGTTATCATTTTTCATGATGTTGAGCCATCTGAATACCCTAGACACCCACCCGAGCCAAACCAAAGTCCTACTTGTCATTGTAGCTCTAATTCCACCCCCGCCTACTGTGTTGTCAGGATTATTCATGTCACCTAACAGAGTATCTTGCAGGGGGTGAAACAAAACAGTTAGGAAATCACTTATGCTACAAGCACATAGTCTAGTGTTTAGCAGTGGAAGTGATTCTATCTATCTCTTTTCTAGAGGTCACCTTGTAAACCAGAGGGCCATCATGGTCTATACTACCCCAATAAATGAAAATTTTCCCCTTAACCAAGTTGAGGTGGTCCTCAGTAGGTTGAGGATTTTCATACATCAAACACATATATATTTACTCCCTTAAAAGACTCAGTTCCCATACATTGTGACCAGAAACCTGCCATTTTTAATGGTGTCATGAACAAAACATCCGTCAGAATTTAGACCTTTCCAAACCCCCTTCAACCAATAAAAATATACTCCCACCCTGACACCCATTAACACTGGCGACCATGCCCATTCGGGATAGCATTATTCCAAATTTAAAAACATGACTACATGCCATGGAATATCCCCCAGAATCCATTCATTTGCATCCATATTCAACCATCACATTGTAGAAATTATATGCACTAAGCATGCATATGTCCAAGATCCACCTGATCTCACACTATTTAACTTTATGAAAGACACTGAATCTATTCCACTTGTTAATCTTTTGCGGAAAAATTAATTACACACACATGTGAAGCATAAAAAAAAATTATCAATCGCACATAACACATTTTTTAATTGGAAAAGCCTGAATCTGAAAACCCCAACTATATATTATGTAACATGGAGATCATATGACAATCTCATACAAACATACAAAGCTTATCACAAGCCCTCAGTACAGTACAATCGTCATACACTAATTAGGACCAATCTTGCAAATCCATGCACCGATCTTTGCCACCTTCTAGCTTGCCTCCACTACACAATCTATGATGAAGAATAGCTCTGAATGAATTAGAATTACTCCATCCTTGACTGCGCAATCCTCATTGGCATCTCCACTAAGTGTGTGATGCAATCAATGCATCACTATAGTCACAACAGATAGTCTATCTTGCCCTTTCACCTATCTCTCCACTGGTCTCCAATGAAACTACCATGCATTGTAGTTAACTGCTGTATTGTTCAGTTTATCAATGAGTTATTATTTGTGAATTAATTCACTCCACTCTCACTAGTGTATCAATCAATTAGACTAGATACAACTAGCTCAACTGAGTCTAACTGAGTTAAACTGAATACAACTCCATAACTACTTCTTCCAACTGTGTCATAACTCTGCCACTTGAGTTCTAGCGAGTCCTCCATGCATTAGCTCCGGTAAACCCATAGGAATAGTGTAATTCCTTACCTTGACTATTGTGCCACATTTGTGCCTTTGTTGAAGTGCTCCAAGAGAATAAGTTGTTGTTTAGAGTACGAGATTATTATTCAGGGCTTCATATATTCGACAGCACGTCTATTTTAGATTGACGATCTATAAATAGAATTCACCCAATATTCTAAAATTACAATTTCATCTATTTTTCCAACTTGATAAACCATCCACAAATAGCATCCTGCAACTTTTGAAATATGATCATCATATACAAAAATAGTGCAAAAGATCTAAAAATAGACTTGCTTAGCTCCACTGGAGCACTTAGTGAAGGCGAATCTTTTCACTAAGCTCATCATCTTTTTGAATTACAACACACATGACCCAATTACAATCTTCGATGTAACTACCTAACCCCAAACCTAGAGAGAAATTAGGAGAGATAACATAGCCAGCCTTGAGGTGTAGAAATTTAATACAAAATGCATGTATATCCTAGATTCTCCTAATCTAACAATATGCTACTCTTAAATACATAATCACTTCTACTAATATTTGAAGAATTTAAAACACAATCGCCAACTACAATATCATGAAGAAAGATCAATAGCACATAACACATATAATTTACCCAGGGAAATACTATAGCTAAAAACCCCACTATCTTATGTTATGTATTATATCATGGATCATGAAAAAATTACATACAAAGCTCTAATCCAAGAGTTCTCAGTGCATGAGCTAACTGTCTCACACTGTCATACAAAAATTGGCAAGTTCCTTAACCAATTTACTATCTCCAGATAACCTGCCTCTAGTGATCAATCCCAGCTAATAGCAATCCTTGAATGAGTACAATCCTACTTTCCTTTATTGTGCAATCCTCATGGGCACATCCAATGTGTGTGTGGTTGCATGTATGCAACCGGATAATGCCACAATTGATAGTTTACTTCTCTTTCACCTAGAACTCAACTGGGTCTCCACTTGATCTAACATGCATGAAGTTAATAGTAGTAAATATTCAGTTGCATGTGAGAGCACTGATTGTGAATTAATTAATAATCAATTCACTTGATCTCTCACTAGTGTATTTTCAGCTACAACGAGCACAACTGAGTTTAACTCACTAAACTGAGTTAAACTACTTTACCACTTGCATAACTGCACTTCCAACTCTTTTACAACTTCGAATCACTCAGCTACAACTAATTACACTTGCATGTCCCACCAACCAACCTCTTAACTCATTTGGATAGTTAACTAATTCCATTTTAGTTAACTATTTCCAGGTGCTCATTGAGAATAGAATATAGTTTATTGTCCACATGAATCTATAAATAGTCATAAAATCTATAAATAGAATTTTCACATACATCTATAAATAGACATGCATCTATAAATACAATTTTCTCATGCATCTATAAATAGACATCCACCTAAAAGTATCTTGAGGCACCATCCTAGTGTAGGTGTTTAGTTTTCACTAGGATCTTCTTGTTGAATATCAACACTCCCTCTCAACAAGAAATGGATTATCCTTCACCCAGATCCTATCTCTATGGTATTCAAATTTTCTCCTGGTGAGTGCCTTCGTTAGAATATTTTCATCCTGACATTCCGTGGGAATGTACTGAAGCAACATGATCCTCCTCTGTACACAATCTCTGAGATGATGGTACCAGATATCTATATGCTTAGATCTATCATGAAACACATGATTAATCGAGAGTTTAATGCAACTCTGATTATCACAATGAATCACTGTCGGATCTAAATGAGAACCAAACAAACCAACCAAGATATTTCTCATCCAGATAGCCTCACATGCAGCTTGAATTGCTGCCATGTATTCCACTTTCACTGAACTGAGTGCCATGGATCTCTACTTCCTTCTGTACCAAGAAATAACTATAGACCCGATACTAAAGAACCCCCCTGATGAGCTCTTTTTGTCTGTTGGGTTGCCCACCCAATCTGCATCTGTGAAGCCATGCAACTTTACTCCATTTGTCTGTATGTACGATAAACCATACTCCGATGTGCTCCTCAGGTATCTCAGGACATGCTTACCCACCTTCCAAAAGATCTTGGTAGCTTAAGCATAGCTTGACTCAGTTGGTTAACCGCATAGCAAATGCTCAGTCTCGTTTTCACTAGATACATTAGCGAACCCACTAACTGTCGATAGACAGTAGCATCTACAACCTCTCCAGCAGTAGCATCCTCTTTCCTCCAGTTTCCTGGAAGAGGAGTATCCATGGGTTTGCAGCCCTCCATGTGAAACTTATCCAGTATCCCCCTTGCATACTTTCCTTGAGACACAAAAAGTTCACCATCTCGCTACCATATTTCCAATCCAAGGAAATAATGAAGGAGGCCCATATCCTTCATCTCGAACTCCTTTGTAAGATCCTCCTTGCAGGATTGTATCATCTACTCATCACCAGTCAATATTAAATCATCAACATAAAGAAAAATGATTAAAATCTTACCCTCCACCACAATTTGGTATAGGTTTGCATCTTCTTCACTTTTAGTGAAGTTGAGTTTGGTGAAATAATTGTCTATCCGAGTGTACCATGCACAGGGTGCTTGCTTCAACCCATACAACGCTCTTTTTAGTCGGCACACATGCGACTCGCTGTTGAATATCTCGAAACCTTCAGGCTGCTCTATGTACACCTTTTCCTCAATGATCCCATTGAGAAATGCAGTTTTCACATCCATCTAATGAATGTGCCAGCCCATCTGCGCTAAGAGAGAAAGGATGGTCCTTATGGAAAAATACCTTGCGACAGGTGCAAAGGTATCTTCATAATCAATCCCCTCGATCTCTGAGAAGCCCCGGGCCACAAATTTGGCCTTGCATTTCTCCACACTCCCATCAGCAGCTTGCTTTACCTTATAGATCCATCTTGAACCTACCACTAATTTATCAACCGTCCTTGGAACAATTTCCCAAGCATTGCTTTTGATAATGGAGTCATACTCCTCCACCATTGCATCTACCCATGTGGGCTCCTACACTACTTCCTGAAAGGAAGATGGTTTAGTAGCAATATATTTTCTCATGAGAGCCATGTATCCAGTAAATCGGCCATGAGACTGTCTTTGTCTATGCTGTGAAGTAGGGGCTCCTACATTCTGTGCAGCATTAAGTCTCAGCCTATCGGCTTCCATGGTATGCCTCCTGCCAGTTCTGATGGTTGGATTTGCGTGAGTCGACTCCTCCACTCTATGAACCTCCTCTTGTGGTTGATACACATCTAGAGACTCATCTTTGGGAACCAGCAGTTCCTCCTCCACTTGTAAGTCTATCTCCCTCTCAAGCAACAACTACATGGCTTTCCCCTCATCGAATTTTATATCTTGTCGCACAACGGTCAGTCGATTGTTTAGCAAATACACACGATAATTATGGGATGTTTCTGTGTACCCCACAAAAATCCCAACTTCAGCAGTCGGCTCCACCTTCTTCCTGGTGTCTGGTTTCTTACCAGTGAAATATTCTTCAGGTGTACTCATGCTAAGTACTCTATGAGGTCAATGGTTTTGCACATAAACTGCAGTGTTACATGATTTTTCCCACAAATGCATTGGTAGGACCTGATCATGCAACATCACTTGTGTTGGACCCACGATCATTCTATTCTTCCTCTCCGCAACCCCATTTTTATGTGGGTTATGAGGCGTTATGAGTTCTCTTCAAATTCCTTATTTGCTGAAAAAGTTATTGAATTTGTTAGAGGTGTATTCTCCCCCATTATCGCTCCTAAGAGCCTTCACTTTCTTCCCCGACTCTTTCTCCACTAATGCCTTGAACTCACAGAACTTTGAGAATGTTTGATCCTTCTTCTGCATGAAGAAGATCCAACATTTACGATAAAATTCATCAACAAAAATAACATAGTACTTATGTTTTGTTGTTGAAGAAACCGAGAATGGTTCACACACATCTGTGTGAACTCTCTCAAGGATCCTCAAAGCACGTTTCTCCTTCTCATGAAAGGTGGACTTTACATGCTTCCCCATGGTGCAACCCTTGCACTGATCTAACTAACCAAGTGTTCCCATTGGAAGTCCAGTAGATATTTGCTGCATGACTTTCAAGGCTCCATGATGAAGATGACCCAATCGCCTGTGCCATAATTCACCCTCGTCCCGGCTCACCACTTTTTCCACCTTGCACATCATGGAAGCATAGCCATATACCTCCATATTGTATAGATTCTTAACTCAAACCCCTATCCTCTTGGCTTGACCCGTTGTTTTATGTTGCAGGAAAGCTTTTCCATCACTAAAAACAATGTCATAGCTTCTGTCCTCCAACATTACGACTGAGACCAATTTTTTCTTCAGAACTGGAACATGCATAACATATTTCAATTGAAATGGTTTACCAGACTCCCTCTGAAAGGTAATGGTACCAATCCCAGTAGCATTGTAGCATTCGTAGTCTCCCATTTCTATATGCACATGGAGATATTTCTCCTCCAAGTCACTAAAAAGTTCCTTATCTCCCGTCATGTGAAAGGAAGCAACACTATCCAAATACCACACCAATCCAAATGCACTTGACACCATGCATGCAATAAAGGAGAATTCAAGCTCAAATTGTGAGGCAAGGGCCTCACTATTTGTAGCTCCAACAAACTTCTTGTTCTTCTTCTTTTGCGGATAGTTAGTAGAAATATGCCCATGTTCGTGACAGTGAAAACACTTTAGCTTGGACATATCTAGCTTCTTTCCTTTAGACTCAGATTTAGAATGGAATTTATTCCCCTTCCCCTTCTTCACTTTGGCAGCCAAAGCATAATCCTCTTCATCATCATGCTTTGATGAAGAGCCATCTCTGGTGTTCCGCCTGAACTCCTCCTGCACCATATCTGACCACAGTCATTCCCAATCAGAAAATTTTTCCCGTCCATTGATAGAGTCTTCATAACTGTGCCAACTCTTAGGAAGTCCCAAGAGAGCCAAGATCACCAAATCATCATCAGCAACAATTATTCCCACACTCCCCAATTCATCCCGATATTGGACAAAGTTCATGAGATACTTTGGAATGTGTTGCCCTTTTCCATCTTGATCTTCTTGAGTTTATCTTTGAGCGCCAATTTTCTATGGTAGCTGCTACTTGGGAAAAGATCCATCAAAGCATTCCACATAGCATATGGTGTGGCTTTCCCATGGAGGCTTGAGACAATGTGGTCTCGTACTCCCTCCAACAGGATCCTCCTCTCCTTTTCCACTTTCTTTTTCCATGCATCAAGATTGGCAGCATCTACAACATCTGGCTTAGGAAAATATTTTTCAATGAATTCCTTCAAGCCATTGTCTTCAAGTACTGCCTCCATCCTGTCCTTCCAAGAAATGTAGTTCGAGCTGCCCTCGAGCACATAATCTAACCTCAAGCCATTGAAATCCATTTTGATCTTGAATCAGATGTAGCACCAAGAATTTCTTTTTGCAAATTCGAATTCTTTCCACCAACAAACTCAGCTCCTGCTTCACTACTACGATTTCCTGTGCTCTGATACCATGTATAAATTTAACACAAAATGCATGTATATCCTAGATTCTCCTGATCTAACAATAAGCTATTGTTAAATACAAAATCACTTCTACTAATCTTTGTAGAATTTAAAACACAATCGCTAATTACAATATCATGAAGAAAGATCAATCACACATAACACAGATAATTTACACAGAGAAAGATTATAGCTAAAATCCCCACTATATTCTATTAGATGGATCATGAAAAAATTACATACAAATCTCTAATCCAAGAGCTCTCAGTACATGAGGTAACTATCTCACACTGTCATACAAAAATTGGCAAGTTCCTTAGCCAATTTACTATCTCCAGACAACCTATCTCCACTGTGCAATCCCAGTTGATAGCAGTCCCTGAATGAGTGCAATCCTACTTTCCTTGACTGTGCAATCCTCATGGGCACATACAATGTGTGTGTGGTTGCATGTGTGCAACTAGATATTGTCAAAACTGATAGTTTACTTCCCTTTCACCTAGAACTCAACTGTGTCTCCACTGGATCTGACATGCATGCAGTTAATAGTAGTAAATATTTAGTTGCATGTGAGACCACTGATTGTGAATTAATTAGTAATTAATTCACTTGATCTCTCACTAGTGTATCTTCAGTTACAACTAGCACAATTGAGTTTAACTCATTTAACTAAGTTAAACTACTTTGCAACTTGCATAACTGCACTTCCAACTTCGTTACAACTTCGAATCACTCAGTTACAACTAATTCCACTTGCATGTCCCACCAACCAACCTCTTAAATCGAAATTCCTTTAGCTAATCGATTTGCCACTTCAGTTAACTATTTCCAAGTGCTCATTGAGAATATAATATATTTTATTATCCAACTATTATTAAGGGATAATAATAGTAGACATGCATCTATAAATAGACATGCAATCTATAGATAGAATTTTCACATACATCTATAAATATATATGCATCTAGGAATAGAATTTTCTCATGCATCTATAAATAGAAGTCCACCTAAAAATAGCCCAAGGCTCCATCCTAGTGTAGGTGCTTAATTTTCGCTAGGATCTTCTTGTTTAATCTCAACACGAGGTTCAGAAGCCAACTCAGAAGCACCTAGTAGCTCTTCCTCTGCAGTCAACCCTCTATTTTTCTCCCATTCCATAGAGACATTCTAATGGTCACCACAGCAAGAAAGCCAAATAGAGAAATTCCCAAATCCTTTTGTCACCATCTCAAGCTCTACCTTACCACCTTCCTCTTGTGTGTGGGTTTACCTGCCACCCCACGTCTTTTCCATTCTCTCTTATGTAACCTCACGTGCTTAGCGTGGCATGATACCACTTCCCTTCATTAATGACAAGCAATATCACCATTGTACAACTCCCCATGTCATTGATTCTAGCTGCTCTCATCCCAATCAGAGACTCATATTCCTTCCTCCTCCAGATTCAGGGCATGTAAGTTGTCCTTATATAAAATTGGATTTATGGGTTCCATGTCCTATCTAATCCTTATGTTCCTCCATGGGGATTCTATGGATTCTCCCTGATGGTGGCACCCCTAGTTGGATAGAAAATCCACAGCCTTATTTCTCGATCTAAGAACATAAGATGGGATGATATAATCAAAGTAGGATAGGATTTTGATGATCTCCTAGATTAACCTGGTTGTCCTCCAACTATTGCTAATATTTTCCCACTTGTTTTCATTATTCAAATTCTTAATGATTTCTATGACCATTATAGAGTCACCCTTTATCTCCAATTTTTTAATTCCTTCCCGACGAGCTATAAAGAGCCCATATTTAATCGCATGCAATTCAACTTCGTTGTTCATGGAAAATCCACAATATGCTGCATAAATATGGAGAACCTCACACTGGGAATCTCTAAACAGTTCCACTAGTGTTGCATCACTCAGATTCCCTTTTGAAGCTCCATCTAAGTTCAACTTTAAAAACCCTAGTTAAAGAGGCTTGAACTTGGTTGGCGAAGAGAAAGATGGAAGTGAGGGCTTCCACGACTCTTGGGCCAACATTTGTGTGAAAATATTTAAGGCCGTCAATATTCTTGATTTCTGCGGCATTAATTTCCAATCATGATGATGCCACCTTTATGTTAAAATGGTTTCCCTTATGTTTTGGATGATCTCTTTCCATGTTTCCTTGTGGGGTATGCCTTTGTATTTCGATATTGTTCTATTTCTCTTATTCCATATTTCCCACAATATAAAGCCTGGGGCTAGGTTCCATGCACTGTTTAGCATGGGACTTGAGGATAACCCCTACCTCCAAAATTATATGGACGATGTGATGTTGGTAGCATCTCTATCTGATATTCCAAAAAGTTGTTTTGTGTTTCTCCACATATTATTCGCAAAGGGACATGAGTTAAGGATGTGTTCCATATTTTCTACATTTCTCTCACACAGGTAGCACTTTTTTAGGCCTTGAATCCCTCATTTTTGGATTTGGTCCCATGTTAATATATGTCTTTCACATACCAACTAGAGGAAGTATGCTACTTTCGATCACAATTTACCTGTCTATATTTTCCTCTAGATTGGGTTCCCTTGTTCCTGATGATCATCACAAATAGCATATAAGCTTATTTTATGAAGAACATTCCCCTCGATACATACCCCCACATTAGGCTATCTTGCACCTCTGTGACTACAATATTTCGCGATGCAAGCTCTTTTTTAAATTTCATCCATTGGATTGATGCAGGGGGGTCCTAATAGTCTTATATGTCCTTCTATTGTCGCCATGAAGTGTGTTTCTCTTCTTTCCATGATTTTTCCACTATTGTACATTATCTGGCATCAGTATATAGAAAAATATATGATAGATCCTGTCTATTGAAATTTTTTTGGCATTGTTGCAAGAGTCTTTCCAAAAGAGTGCTCTTCTTCTATCCATGATTTCCCAAAAAGTATGAGACTGAATAAGATCTTTATTCACGACTACCAGATTCCAAATTTCAGACCCTTTTGGGAAGATTTGAACTCACATGGTATCATCTATGGATGAGGGAATTTGGTATTTTCTCATCCATATGTTCTTCCATAGGTCTGGGGCCCCTTGAATCCATATCCACCATAGCTTTGATCCCATGACCCAATTGAGGATAAAAGGATCCCTGAGTCCTAATCCTCCTAGAATTTTTGGTTTGGTTAATTTATCCCAGGCCACCAATGCTCATGTTTTGGGTTCCTGAACCCCCCGCCATAGGAATTTTCCGAAAATTTCCACCATGTTAGAACACGAAGCTTTAGGGACCACAAGGCCAAAAAACTAGTAAATTGGGATTGACTGTAGGACGACTTTGATAAGGATTTTTTGGCCTGCAATGTTGAGGGATTTGAAGGACCATTGTTGCAGCCTTGCTCGGACACGTTCCATAAGGTCTTTACAGCAAGAAGTTTGAAGAGATTTGAGGCTGAGAGGAATACCAAGATACTTCAATGGAAAATATCCAATAGTGAACCCCAAGTTTCTAGCCAAAAAATCATGGGAGGGGGTCGAGGCATTAAAGAATAAGATATTAGATTTCTCATTGTTTATCATAGTACCCAATGCTTGCATAAAATCCCAAAGGTTACCTTTTATGGCTTTAGATTTTCTGAGGGATACTTGACAGAACAACATAATGTCATCAATGGATTGTTCGTGGCTGAGGGGTATGTCATTTCCCCAAAGAAAAATCCCACTGATAGCTCACAAGTGAATGACATATTTGATGTATCTACCTAGATCTTCCAATTCTAGGATGAATAGAAAGGGGGAAATAGGATCACCCTGGCAGGTGCCTTTATAGGGACTAAAATTCATTGATGGGGATCCATTCAAGAGGATGGATATCACCAGGGATGAGATCATAGAGAATATCCAGTTGATCCAACAGGGGTCAAAGCCAAATTATTTTAGAGTATCCAGGATAAAATTCCAACTGAGGTGGTCATAGGATTTAGACAGATCCATATTTATAAGCATCCCTTTCGCTTTCCTTTGATTAAGGTAGTGCACTTCTTCTTGGGTGGTAATGATTCCATAAAGAATTTGGCAGCCTTGAACAAAGCCCGTTTTCTAAGGGGACATCAGGTTATGAAGAAGGGGTTTGAGTCTCTTGACCATCACAGTGGATATAATCTTATAGATGAGATTACAGAGAGAAATGGGTCTGAAACCTTTGGGGTCTTTAGAATTCATCGATTTCAGAATAAGAGAAATAAAATAAGAATTTAGGGCTTGATTTACCTTTTGGGATTTGCGAGAGTCCTCCACAACTTCAAGAATATCCTTCCCCATGAATTTTTAGGTTTCCTAGAAAAATTATGTAGTGAATCCATCTGGTTCGGGCGCTTTATTCATGGCTAGATATTTTACCATTTCTTCCACTTCCTCCAAAGTGACCATTTGCATCAGGGCCATGTTCTGGTCTCTTTTCACCATACGAGGAATATGCCTGGTTATTCTCTGAATAGCCTCAGTTTTATCTTAGTTTGGCTCTAAGAGTAGACTATGAAAGTGAGCTACCAAGATGGTTTCCATCTCATCATGGTTGATTTGTCTATTACACATGGGGTATTTTGGGGAGTGTTAGAAACTTATATATTACAGAGTAATGCAACACATAAAATATGTGGAAACACAAAAACATAAAACATATAAAACAAGAGAGACATAGATATACCTGGTTCACCAAATTTGGGTTACATCCACCCTGAACAGCCAGTCCTTCCTTTATATTATCCAACAAAATGAAGAGACACAACCTACAGCAGATCCGCTATAATATCCTCTGTTCTCTCTCATAGTATCCCTATATGTTTCTTTCTCTAAGAATACACATACAATACACAACCGCAATATAATACCCTCATAAAAAATAAGTGGTTTCATTCTAGGGCAAAAGAACCCTAAATTAAACATAACTTCTACCATTAGATCATCCACCTAATGAATGGCCCAATTGACTAGAAATTACAATACTTTTACAAGGAAATTTTACATATGTTATTAGCTTCGGGGGCGCTACCCCCAAACCCCCCCACCAGGGGGGGGCTCCATAAAGTCACAACAGGCCCCCCCCCTGGACCCCCCATGCAGCGTTTAATTATGGGAAATGTTTCCTCCCCGTTAAGAACAAGGATCCAACATTGTGATACAAAATAAAGAAGATAATCAAGCTCCACACCCAAGAATCTCCCACTCGGAGACTGATTGTATCAACTCCACCGCTGCTTCATTTTTTGGACAATGACTCCACTTTAGACTTGGCTTTTTCTCATCCTGGTTCAGAGGATAGGATTTATATAGATGTTCGTACTCGTGATAACGCTTGCAATAAAATGGGACATGCTCATAATTCAAAGGTTGTTACCATACTACATCCCGATATACCATCTCTACAAATTCATGTAATGGATTTTTATGTTCATGTAGACACATATGCGTGAAAATGAGGTGTATCGCCCCCGGCAGGTGGCATCTACAACCTTTACAAACCAACCTATGGAGTTTCCAATACCCTCTAAGATTTCAAGTTCCCAGAAGTATCCAGGAAGGGAAAAGAGCCTCACCTAGACAGGAGCTTCCATAAACTATTCTTGATCTAGGTTGTATCATTCTTCCCAGAATCTCATGAATAGCCCAAAATTATAATATAAATATGGCCCATTGTCAAAGATCCATTCCTTGTCCTCTAGACTAGAAAAGATCACTGTGAAGAAACCTTTGGCTCCTATTTTTAGATCTATATGCCCCTTTGGTTTCCTTTTAGTTGGATCCATTTTAGTAAATCCCTCTTTTATTTTCAAGCGCCTATGAACTTGCACATCATGGAATGATCTTTCATGTAGTTTCTATAGTTCTCCAGCTTGTTAGCCAGAATCACAAAGCACAACTTCTTTGAAGCCTTGGGAAAAAAAATTCCTCTTAACGGTGCTTGCCACTGCACCCCCATTATTGGGCTACTGTTAGGGGTTTCACCAGTGTTTGGGGCAGCTGCATATCCAGATTTTCGGCTTGTTTCTCCCACCGTCATGTTCTTGTATGAGGCGATAACTCCCCCCATGCCACGCCACTCATGCAGCCTCCTAGAACCTTCTTTTTTCATTTGCTTCGATTTTTTGTAGGTCTACCTTGCACAATGTTCAGACCCTTTACAAAACCCTATCAGAGCTTTTCCCCATCTGCAAATGTGCTAAGTAGTGTGTTACCCTTAAAATTTTAATCTTATTCTTGGGGGTTTTCTATATTTCTAGAGTTAATACTAGAATGTGTGAGTTATTATTTAGTTATGGTTCATCCTATCCTTATCCAAATATATTTTTGACTCTAATTCTATTTAGACCTTTTGACTCCATTTTTTGTCTAGTTAATTGGAACTAAAGGAGGTAGAGTAAATTTTCTATCGGTTGCACATGCTTACGAAAATACATTTAATGTTCATTTATTTTCTCTGGGAGAGTATTATTTAATTATACTCATTTCAAGCGAATTAATACAAGTGAATTCAAATTATATTTCACCTACTTATTCAAATTAAGTGTTATTTCATTCTCTCTTCTCTCTTTTGTCTTGAAATTGCTACTATAGTTATTTTATTGCAACTAT
Source organism: Pinus albicaulis (assembly GCA_034641835.2). Lineage (NCBI taxonomy): Eukaryota > Viridiplantae > Streptophyta > Pinopsida > Pinales > Pinaceae > Pinus > Pinus albicaulis. The sequence goes on from CM076569.1 coordinate 973,532,996, forward strand.
ATCTTGAACTTGTGCTTAAAATATAACATGGTATTAGATATTTCAATGAGATTGTGAGAAATATTCCTACAATTATTATTGGTAAACAAGGATTGAATAAAAAAGGAGGATGGATCAACTTACTATTAGTGTGATTTTTAATTCTTTCATCTACTTTGATTGAAAGCCCAATGTCCCACTTGTACTGCATAGTGAGGGACTTGAAAAAATTACTATGAGGACTAGAAATAAACCTAATTCAACCATATAGAAGTAAATTTACTTCAATATAATGGACAAGGCCTATGGTATCTTATGGTAGTCCATTTTCCCATACTTATACTTTAATATTGATGCTTGTACAACTCCTAATGAGGTATGGACCAAGTTGGGAAGTTTTTTTGGTAAGCTTGATTAATTGAGAGGACAATACTTGGAGAATGATCTCATAGATTTGAGACTAAGCAACTTTGAGACCCTACATGAATTCTTCTCTAGGTTCAATAATTAGGTAAAATATTGTGGCATTGATATAAAGGAAGAACAACTTATTATTTCAATTCATTCAAAGCTAAGACCTAAGTATTCAATATTTGTTTCTTATTTCTAAACTACTAAAATTTCCATAGGTAAAGAATCGAATGTGTATACTTTTAATAAATTCATATAATAATTTATTTGTGTGAAAAATAATCTCATTTATATGGGGGTTGTAATGTCCTCCAAGGCCCATACTTGTAGTGCAAGAAACTACCAAAAGAACAAGTAGAAAACAAGAGTAAAAAGGAACCATAGCACAAGAAAGAAGGAAAAAAAAATCCCACCAAGAAGAGTTCAAAATCCAATGGAGGAAAGTCCAAGAAGGAGATAATAAAGTTCATATATTGCAATAAAGGATTTTATCCAGAGAGTGCATGTATGAAGAAGGGAATTGACCTCATGGCACAATCCCTCCATCAACATCACCTTGAGGACTATATTCCAAATAACACAAGAATATCTAGGGGGATAAGCCACCATAAGACAAAGGTAAGGACCATTTGTTTCCATAACTTCTTCTCCTAATACTTCGATTCTTGATTTAGGAGACACTCATCTATGGCTTCATCATCTCATACTTTCTCATACTTGAATTTTGGTGTTGGACCACTTATTTTTATGGGAGATTATTCTCTTATTAAGGTTTCTATAGAAGGAACAATAGATCTTGAGTAAGTGATATTTTAGAATGTTATTCTTGTTCATAATCACTTTGTAGGTCTTCTCTCCATCTATAAAATTACATAGTTAGGTTTAGGAAAGAGAGTTGAGTTCATTCTAAATTCAATGATGATTTTCAACATGACATGTGGTTCCATAATAACAACTGGTGAGGTTGGCCTCCATTCTAGGTTGTATTCTTGATCTCATTTCATTCCAAAATCAGATTTTGTTTCTCTTCTCACCCTTGAAAATGAGGAGAGTAGGTTGTGGTATGAGATGTTTGATCATATAAATGACAAGTATTTGGAGTAACTATGTAAATAAGGAATGATTTAAGGTCTACCACAAATGTAAGTTCAATGGATTTTTCTAGGTTGCACACTTGGCAAGAATCCTGAGGGGAATTTTTAAATAAATAAATCTTGGAGAGAGTCTTTACTCCTAGAGTTGGTGAAAAATGACATTATAGGTCCTTTCCCATGAGTAAAGAAAGTTATTCACTTACATTTATTGATGAATTCTCAAGGTTTACATGGGGGTATTTTCTGAGGTTAAATCTAAAGTCTTTGAACACCTTAAAAATTTCAAGTAGCTTGTAAAGAACCAAACAAGAAAAAAGATCAATAAGATCCCTATGGATAATGGAGGAGAGTATTTTAATCAAGATGTTGAAAATATTTGTTCAAAATAAGGTATAAAGTTGCAACATATGATATAATACATTTCACAATAGAATGGAGTAGCGGGGAGAAAGAATATGACATTGAAAGAGATGGCTAATTGTATGTTGCATGCTAGATCAATTCCTCTTAAGTTATGGATTGGGACTATCAAATGTGTAGCTTATATTTAGAATAGAAATCCTTATAAATTAGTGAAGGGAATCACTCCATATGAGGGTTGGAGAGGGAAGAAACTCAGATGTTACTCACTTCAAAATTTTCAATTCCCATGCATGGGCTAGGATCCCTCCTCATAATAGAAGGATATGGAATCTTGGAGTAAGAAGTGCATTATTGGGATATCTAGAGGGATTTAAGGGATATTTTTGGGATGGGGTCCCCTAAGGGAAAATTGTTGTATAATTTTGGGCTAAATTTTGTTGAAACACGTTGCATGTAGAATTCAAGGGGATTTGGGGCGAGTCAAATCTCCTTTATCATTGTAATAGGTAAAAAGGGAAACCATGAGTCTCAAACCATGGTATGTGCGCATCAAAGACTTATAAATACGTAAGACTCGAGTCGAGCAAGAAATCAATCAATAGATCAATAGATGTTTATGTTAAGGAATTATTTGATTTGAGTTTTGGGTAAGTCTGTGATCCGTCTTGGTAGAAAGGATCATGTTGGGTATGTGTGCGGAGACCTAGTCGTGATATGTGTGCACAAAATCTATTGATATGTGCACAAATGGAAAGGGATTAAACTTATTTGAAGATCCATTAATAAAGAAGAAGTTTTGGTGACTTATGATGCAATTTATGTGTTATGCATGATTATGTTGCTTATCTGTTAATCTGTTTCTATGCGTATTTATCTGAGTTAATTATCTGTGGAAAATCTTTGTATTCGCACCAGGATTACTTCTGTGTTAATTGTTTTTACTGGAAAACTATCTGTATGATCATGCATGTGTGGTTTTTTCTCTGATAAGTTAGACCTGGTTGAAGTGTAATCTGTTTACGCCAAGATATTAAGGGTTTTTATCTGCGCTTAGATCTGGTTTCTTGTGGAGGTCCCGCGCATAAAGATACGCATTAAATATGATAAATAAGGGTAAAACACACATCAAACGCTCCCTTAGGGTGTGGAAAACTCATTCTAGCACCCCCCCATACTTCTTCGAGTGAGACTTTGGTCTGCGCAAGCATATCATTACTGAAAGGGCCAGTAGTTCGAGGGTTTTTTTGGTTGCACATAACACTCTGAACCTGGGTCAGGACCCATCAAGCCAAAAAATGGTTCCATTGACACTTACCGAGACGGATCCATTGACACTTACAAAGGAGGATTTTGACAAGATCAGATATACAATCTAGACGGTCATTAAAGATGTATGGACTAAGTTCGAAGCTCAGTATAAATTCGTCCTTGATGATGTGCAAGAGGGGCTCCAATATCTCAAAATGCATGCGAGCGCCATACAAGTGAGCATTGGTCAAGCGAGCGGGACAAGCGAGTGAGCTAAGCATTCGACACCCATCCAGCTCTGAAAGAAAAATATTCAAAGTTCCAGGTGCCACGCTTCAAATTACCAGTTTTGAGTTGCACATAGCCATTCCTGAAAGCTCCGAGGTCAAGATTGATTTAGCTAAGTTCCCCAGTGACAAGCTGCATGCTAAGCACATGATGATCACAGACTAGTTGCAGTACCGAGAATATAAGGCTTTCCAAGACACCACGACAATGCAACACCAAGCCGCCTCAACACTTAAAGGACATCAGCTAGCAGTGGATGTGCACCGCACCGCTAAGAGCCAGTGCGCCCAGTTGGAAATTTGATTGATCAGTTGTGTTCAGATCTCCCCAAAATCACAGTACCAAATACTACAACTCCTATTGTTAAATTAGAAAACTTGGTAGCCCCACTCAATGCCTCACACTCTAAAATCACAAAAATCCTAGTAGAACTTGAACAGAATATTGTTGACTTGTAGATGAAGCTGCAGCCTGAGACGCCTCCAGAGGTTCACGCACAGTGCGCCAAGGTCGTTCAGGAGTCAATGCTAACATCAACGTTGTTGTGGATGCTTGCATCTAATTGTTAGAGGATGCCATGGGCATTTGGACCTCCATCCAAGATGACCCTGTCGCACAATAGCTGAAGATAGACCTACAGGAAAAAGAACAAAAATTTAATGAAATATAGATCGTTGCGCCGAGCTTGGTGCCTGCCCAGTGGTTGGCCCACTTACAGGAAAATAGAGCTATTGAAAAAGAGATCGACACACTGCAATGACAGGATAATTTTCTTGACAAACAGATGTATCCTTAGGTTGAGGAAGCCTTGCAACTATCCCAAAGCATATATGGTGCCCTCAAAATCCTGCAGCAAACCCAGAGGAGTATCAACCTGGCAGCTAAGGGGCCAACTACAGAAAAATTGGTCGAGGAAGCACAACACGCTGCAACACAGAGCACCAAAGTCATTTAGCCGCTAAAGACATCCATTCACGCAATGAAGGCCAAGTTGCAGGAACCAGGACAAAAGTGAGTTAGGACGATTCACTAGATTGTGTTTGGGGCCTGTTGGGATGGGGTCCCCTAAGGGAAAAAATTTGGATAATTTTGGGTTAAATTTTGTTGAAGCGCGCTGCGCGGAGAAGTTAAGGGGCTTTGGGGTGGGTCAAATCTCCTTTATCATAGTAATGGGTAAAAAGGGAAACCATGAGTCTCAAACCATGGTTTAATACCATGGTATGTGCACATAAAAGACTTATAAATATGTAAGAGTTGATTCTAGTAAGAAATCAATTAATAGATCAATAGATGTTTATGTTAAGGAGTGATTTGATCTAAGTTTTGGGTAAGTCTGTGATTGGTCTGGGTAGAAAGGCTCATGTTGGTTGTGTGTGTAGATACGTAGTCTTGAGCTATGTGCACGAACTCTACTGTTGTGTGCGCAGATGGAAAGGGATTGTACTGAGTTGAAGATCCATTAATAAAGAAGAAGTTTTGGTGAATTCTTATGCAATTTCTATGTGTTATGCATGATTATTTTTCTTATCTATTAATATGTTTCTATGTGTGTTTATCTAAGTTAATTATCTATGTAAAATATTTGTATTCGCGCCAGGATTACTTCTGTGTTAATGGTTTTTACTGGAAAGCTATCTGAATGATCATGCAAGTGTGGTTTCTACTCCGATAATGTTAGACCTGAGTGAAGTATAATATGTTTATGCCTAGCTATTAAGGGTTTTTATCTACGCTTAGATCTGGTTTCTTATGGAGGTCCGGCACAAACAAATAAGCATTAAATCTTATAAGTAAGGGTAAAACACACATCAAACTCTCCCTCAAGGTGCGAAAACATGGTTCCAGCACCCCCCTCATACTGCTTCAGGTGAGACTTTGGTCTGCACAAGCAAAACATTACCGAAAGGGCCAGTAGTTGGAGGGTTTTGTTGGTTGCACAGAACACTTTGAACCTAGGTCAGGACCCATCAAGCCAACATATACATGTTGTTATATTCTTATACATATACTTTATTCATATAAAAGAGTATCTAGTTTGTAGAAGGTCCCTTGCACTCACCTCTAAAGCATTATACTACGTTGTCTCCACCACCTATGATCATAGATATTTAAGATATTTTTGGAATCAATTTTTTTATCAGACTTCAAAATCTAATATTTCATTTTAGCATCATGGTATTTAAAATATAGAGTGTAGACCTCGATAATTAGAGCATACACTATAGGAAACTGGTGAACTAGTGGCGAATCTTGTCAATCCATAGAGAACCAAATCACAATTTGTGGACCTTTCCCAAGCTCTTTCTGCCACAAAGCTTTTATTTCATATCCATTGGTATATGGCACTTGGATTAGACCCCCAAAGTTATTCATAGGTTAAAGTTAACCCTTTTAGGAAGAAATGATGAAGGAGTACAATTCCCTGATGGAGAATAACACATTTCTTTGTCATACAACATGAAACTTGTTCAATGTAAGTGGAATTTAGAACCAAAAAGATTGCTTATGCAATAATAATTCTACATGTAGATGAGTTACTCATTACATGGTGTTAACCTCTTATATTTCTATAGTGAGTCTGATTTGCATCATATGTACAATATGGGATTGTTACACTACATATTTAGTCTTGAATTCAACTAAGATGATTCAAGAATCAAGTTCACATAGTCTAAGTATGCTAGAGGAATCATTGACAGATTTCAAATGAAAAGTTACAAGATAGCTCCAACCCCCTTCTTATTTGGTGTTAAACTAGAATATGGTGATGCTCCACCTTTTTTTGACTCTAATAGGTATCAATAGTTAGTTGGGCATCTTTTGTAGCTTACTCACTCTCAACCCAACATCTCCTATGTAGTTGGAGTAGTTTATAGGTACATGTATAAGCCACAAGAGATAGAATGGAAGGGGGAAAAGTAGATTCTTTGTTATGTCAAGGGGACTACTAGTTTTGGTATACATTATGTAGAAAATAAAATTATTAGATATGTCAAGGGGAACACTAGTTTTGGTATACACAATCTAGTAGGGTCTTCCTTAGATCTTGTTGGATACATAGATTTAGATTGGGTTGGTGATGGAACATATCATAAGTCCACCTAAGGATATGTTCTTTACCTTGTATCTGGTCTAATATGTTGGTCAAGTAAGAAGAAACCAACTATTTATTTATCTTTAGAAAAGGAAAAGTATAGGGGTGTAGTGAATGCTACCACTTAGGTTATATGGTTGCAATGCTTTCTCACAAAATTAGGTGTTTAGTTTCATCAATCAATAGATATATGGTGTGATAATTAGACTATACTCAAATTTTGTAGAGATCTAGTAGAATAACATTGAACTAAGCACATTAAGGTTCACATGCACTTCATCAGAGGGCACATTCATGATAAATTATAGATATGAAACATTATTCTTATTTAGAGCTGATTGCAAACATCTTTACCAAGGAATTCTCTAAGTAAAAGTTCACATACTTGTGAGGTCTCATAGGGGTGAAGGACACATTTGCATATCACACGACCCTTTTGCATCACAGTCTTTTGTTTTGGCCAGGGCGAGGGGGGAGAGGTGTGTTCGTCCCATTGCGTGTTCCCTTTTTACCTAAAATTTTGATGTAGTTATTTTGCATATATGTTTGTACTTGAGTACCTAACATGGATAAACATTGTCAGGACTCATATGTATTAAAAATACCAGTTGCGGTTAAAGGGGGGTGTTGATGTAATATGCATATTACCCAACCTAAGCTAACCTACATTTCCTACCATTTAGGGGAACTTTCTACTTTTATCATTTACTATTTATAGTATGTCTATTTTTAGTAGGGGTTTCCATGTAGGATGTCATGTGGTTGTGAGTTGGCACTGATTGGTTAGTGACATGACCTTTTCTTGTCCATTAATGCATAGTTCATATTTTCTATCCACCATATCCACATGTGTGCAATTCCTTTCTATCCACAAGTATGCACTTCCTTTCTATTTATGAGGACAAACCTTATACTCTTATTTATTTATCCTAGAAAACCTTCCCCTTCGATTTTTTAGATTTATTCTTGGGGTTTTTCTATATTTCTAGAGTTGGGAGTAGAGTGTGTGGGTTATTTCTTCAGTTCTCACTTAATAATGGTTCATCCTATCCTTATCCAACTCTATTATTGAATCTAACTCTATTTTAAACCCTACAACTCCATTTTAGCCTAGTTAACTAGAACTAAGGAGAAATTGTTTTTTAACCCATTATGCATACTCAAGAAACCACACTTAATGTAATTGATCCTCTCTAAAATTGTATCATATAATTGTGATCCATTCAAATAAAATAATACAAGTCAATTCGAATTGGTCTTCCACTACTTAATCTATTAGTACTTAATCTATTTAAGTGTTATTTCATTCTCTATTCTCTCTTTTGTATTGCCATTGTTAGTGTAATTAGTTTATTGCAACTAGATATTGAACTCGTGCCTAAAATCTAATTCAAACCTATTCAAAGTGCTTATGAATTATTGGTATTTTTTTATTATGGTGAAGGCATAACTCAAACCTATACAGAGTGCTTACGAATTATTGGTATTTTTTTATTATGCTGAAGGCATTCTTTTAAGGGTAGGAACGACGAGAAACTTTCGTCATTTGTCAATACTCCCATCTTTGCCATTTCAGAGATATCGAAATTTTATGCTTTACCATCATCACCTCGGGGATTTTTGAGTGATGGGGATAAGATGTCCAATTACAACGCAGGGAAGATTTCCACAATGGAACATGCACTGCCACAATGAAACTGCCATCCTCTGCAGTTAAGAATGACATCGTAGTAGTGTTTTGAAGGCAGGTGGGTTCATATCAAAAACTAATATACTTTCCTTTTAAGGTCAAAGTTTCCACTATTTTTTTTAGCCGTAGTCTAACTAGCCAGAGGAATCGCCCTGAAAATCATGAAAATTCCGATAAGATTTTCAGAAAATCCGGTAGGAATTTTTCTAAATCCATGTTATAACTATCAAAGTTTAATATTTTGGGTGTCCTACAGGTTTTTGATGGTGCTGAATCCATTTCCAATGTCAAAATCAGAATTCAAACACTGTTTCTGCAAGATTTTTTAATTTTTTTTGGCCCGGATTCCGGCCAATTTTGACCGTCCGGGCAATTCCTCTGGCTCGTTAGACGACTCCTTTTTTTTATAATTAAAAGAAGAAAAGGTAATAAGTTAGAAAAGTAGCCCAAGTGTTTTCTTTTAAAATATATTCATGTCCGCTCATTGTTAATTCACATTTTCTATTGTCGTTATCTATATCTACTCAAATTCTCTATCTTCCTTATAAGAAACTAGGTCTATCTTCCTTATAAGAGACTAGGTCTATATGATTAGGAAAAATTTTAGTAAACTTTTTTCTTAATCATATTTAGCTATGTACATCCAAATTCTCTCACATATATATAAATCACTTCACCACTATCTTGCATTTCTATTTCTATAATCAAAATATTATATCATAAATTCTATTAAACTGAATTCTCCATAATATTTAATTGGATTTTTTAATTTATTAATGGTTCTCATTAATGTACTTCAATAAATAATGTATGTTAGAAAATTTAATTAAATGAATTAATAATGATGTAGTTTTGGATTACGTGATTGATAATTAGGCAATTGTGTAAATTTTTATAGTAAATATTGATGGTTGAAATTATATAAAGAGTGTGTCATTTAGTAGTATTTGAAATAAAAAGGGTTAAAAGATTTAGAAGAACTTGTCTAGAGCGATTAAAGTATGTTTTGATTCTTACTAATGATTTTTCTAGATATACTTTATGTATTTCTTGAAAAATAAAAGATCATGTCTTTGAAAAATATCAAGGAATTGGGGGTATCAAGGTTGAAAAGCAATGAGGTAAACCTCTAAAATGTTTAAGATTAGAGAATGGAGGACAATATGTGGACAAGGCCTTTAAAATTTACTTGTCATAGAATAATATCTCTTCACACAAATATCTAAGTTACACACCTCAATGGAATGGTGTTGTTAAAAGGAATAGTTGGAACTTGGTATTTCCCACCACTTGATTCGGCCCATAGGTGACCAAAATGTAACCATGACAACACATCTTTCCAACGCTTGCAAATTATTCATAAATGAAAAATGCAATCTAGGTGTAGATAGACCAGAAAGGACTCCACCAAATGTTGAGGTAGTTCAAACTAGATTGGTCCATCGTTAACTAAATCTTCTAACTCTACATCCATTTTGGTATGTTTGTATCCACTATTTAATATCTATGAATAACCTAGTAGAATCACTTTGGACCTCAAATTCCAATAACTACTACTAATTCTCCATGTTCGTGTTGATAACTTCCTTCTTGTTCTTTAATCCTTGTTGGTGTAATCATGTTATCATGAGTTTTTAGTTTGAGTGTGACCTTTATTTGACTCAATAGTTTGAGTTTCTCCCAAATTAATTCAGAACTACAACCTGACACAATTTTTCACACTATTCTTCAATTTAAGCATAATTATTGTCATTCATTATAGTATCCCTCTTAGTAAAACAAAATAATAATATAAACATTGAAAAAACAATTATTTAGAAACATTTTCGAGCCATTCAAATTATGATATTACCCCCACCAAAACAATAATTTGATTTTGGTCAATGAAGTTATAATCTCTTTGAATCCTTACAATTTTCTAAGCTCAATATCAACTAAAATTCCACTATTTGATTTATCAAATTCACCATCTTAATATCTTGATACTAAGGATGTATACTTTAATGGTTGAATAAATTGGTTTGTTGATCTCCTCTTATAATGTATGACATAAAAGATCATCTTATTGCTTAAGGGATCATGTTATGTTCATATTTGTTCTCCAAAGGTTATATCGGTCACGTGAAATATTACACAAACTGCATGTCCGTACCATATTCTAACATTCTTGAGAGGTGGCCATGTTTCATTTTATGTGGAGGTTTTTGTTATTGGTTATAGATGGACTTTATATATTCATTTTGGAGGAGGCTATGCTCATAGTTTCTCACCATACCTCGAAAACCTTTCTCTCCAAGTATGGAGATCATTTATTATAATTTTAAAGGTCGTGCGTATGACCTATCCCTCTCATTTTTTTTTTAACAGATGAACATGTGTATTATATCATAATTTATGGTTATGGGAGGTGTCATAATCCCATTGGTTTGATATTTAATAACATTTAAGTTTTATTATGATAATGAGTAGTTATTAAATCATAGTATACATACGTCGTTTGGAACTAAAAACTCTTAATGAAATATGGACTGAAAAGAAATTTTTTGTTCTAAAATATTTTCATCATAGTTGGTTTTATCGGGTTGTTATAAGTCTTCTGTTCAATGTTTTGATTGTTGGATTGATGTTTGTGCTTATAACTTTTTTTATATAGACAAAATATTAATGGTTTTCAAGGAAGTGTAGGTTAATATTAGTTTATAAGCATTCTTCAAAATGTTCCAAGGGTTTATTTAGTTTGTGAAGGTTTTATTTAGTTGGTCCAAGGGATTAAGTTTAAAAAATATTTTTTTAATGGAAATGTTAATTAACAATATGGTTATGGTTTTTTATAAATGATTGTGATGAAAGGCATTCTCTAGCCTAGTATGGAAGAAATATTGTTTACTAGTATGACTGTGGATTTTAATAAATGATTGTGATGAGATGTGCTCTCCAACCTAGTATGGAAGAGACGTTGTAACGTCTTCTTATGTCATGTAAACATTTTGACTCAGCCAAATTACATTAAAAAAAAAAATTATTAAAATTATTAAAATTATATATATATATATATATATATATATATATATATATATATATATAGAGAGAGAGAGAGAGAGAGAGAGAGAGAGAGAGAGAGAGAGAGAATAAAAAATCATAATTTCATTTTACCTAAAATCAGGGACAAAATTACATTTTGCAGATACTCGAAAACATTCAATCACGACAGTAAAAAATCCTACAAAAAACCAAGCCCAAAGCTCTAATGGAACCCAAAAATAAAATTTCATGCTAAAAAATATAAGGTCTAAGTGTAAAAAGAACACTTAGCCTACCCCTTTCTACCTTTCTTCTTCTCAAATTTTCTCCAAACTCCTTGTGAAGGAGCAACAATTACAATTGCTAAATTATTTTCATTTCCCTTCAAAGAGGCTTATTTTTCTAAATCCAAACTCTCAAAGGCATGGGATTGTTTTACTCTACCCACCTCTAATTGAGGGGGTACTTCCACCATCCACTGCACTATAATCTTTGTGTTTTCGGAATTTCTTTAGCTTTGGACCATTGTTCTTTCTTACTCTTCCCCTCTATTTTATGTTGTGCCTTATTGTTCCTGAACCTCCACATTTATATGATTCTCCACAAATTCCTCTTCCTCTTCTTATGAGAGGCATGGATCTGGACCTTCCAAACCTTTGGATTCTTGTCTTGCTTATTTTTCTTATTTCGAGCTTTCTTTGCCTACGAATACTTGTTTTGTAAATGTCTAGGCTGATAACAAATGCGGCACCTGAATGTCGGGTTCTCAAAATATAGTGGTTGGGTCTAATGAAAACTATTATGTACCAATAATTATAATTATTAATTATTCATTTCGGCTTGATATTTTTTTTTCCTTAGGAAAATAACAAAATTTCATTTCAACTTTTGAAAAAAGGAACAAAATTACATTTTACAAATACTAAAAGCATTTAGAATGTGTAACCTTACATCCTAGGAGAAGGAAAAAATATAAAAGTAGAAAATACAAAGGAGAAGATTAAGTGATATAAAAATCACTTATCTTCTCCTTCTTTCCTTTCTTTCTATGGACCTTCTGCCATACCCTTGCAGGATGGTCAACAAGCACCATTTCCAAATCATTCGCAGTCACGTCTGGTGTATGTTCTTTGTCAGAATTTGTGCTTTCTAAAACTTGAACTCTCTTTGTTCCCACCATCCCATCTTCTTTTCCGACCACTACTTCATGATGTTTCATTACATGGATCAGTTCTATTTCTGAGATATTTTGCATATGAGGTGCATATTCATCATGAACCTAGGCATTCTTATCTTCTTATTATAAAAAATCCTCCTTGATTTACACTACTTCTTTTTTCAGATAAATAGGATCAAAAGGTTTCCAACCTATTTTATTAGTGTCTTGCCCATTTTTATTTTTTGGTGTATATTTCACTAGAGGGCATGAGTCTTAAAGATGTCCTATTTGAAAACATGTAAAACATCTAAATTTCATGTTTTCATAGTCAAAAATTTGAATCCATTGGAAAAATTATATTTTAGTAGGATGCAATCAGGTAGACCCTTGCTCAGGTCTATTTATACACATATATGAGTAAAGGTGAATAAACCTTTCTCCGTTCTTTCAACATTCATCTTTTTAAAGGAACCCAAAATGCTCCCAACACCCTCTAAAACCTTATGATGCCAAAAGGTAAGAGGGAATTTTGGAAACCAAGGGGTGATGAAAATCCCTTTCCAAAAATCCCTGCTCTTCCCCACAACCAAGGCCCTTCCTTTAAAAATTTCTCTATATCTTCTTGGGAATCAAATTGAACAATGAAAAAACCTTGTAAATATCACAATTTTTGGACCATTTTGTAAAAACATATTGTAGTTTCTACAACACCCTCCAAAATTTTGGCCTGACTCAAATTTCAGAGCCTACCTTGGTCTTGTATATTGTCATCACAAACATTTAAATCTATTTCATGTGTTTTCTTTTAGCATGTTGGTCCCTTTCGCGAGAAAAGCAAAATGTCGTATTTTCACACATTAAGTGACACAAGATGTATGTCAGCATATTTTATGGTTTCAAGGGGTTATATTTGTGAAAATGATATGATCATACCATGTAAACATTTGTCACACTCATTATCAAAGTTTTAAGCCTTGTTGCACAAGTGTTGTCAAATTCGTCGCAATGTGTATCTTTAGTGTTGAACTTGTCGTAAGTTATTGAAAAGTTGTTGCACTGAGGGAAGTTTGTTGTTAATCTGTCCTATATGGGATATTTTGTTGTATCATCAAGAATTCTAATTTTTTTATCACAGTATAAGTCCTATCATTGTTCACATCAACCTCACTGATCCCGCACTTAGTCAATTTCCAAAAAAAAATGACCAAGCAACTTAGCCTCATCTGACCCTCCTGAAATGCACATTACGTAGTCTCAGCCCTCTAGCTATGACCCTGCCTCTTAACATTGTGCAATACATAGGTACTACTATTGAGCGTTGAAAAAGGTATGAATTCACCATGTATTTTCCCATCTTTTTCCTTTAAACATAACTCTTTTTATTCTAGAAAGGTGATTTATTATAGAATTATGATAGAATTGTAAAGGCTTATTTTTATTGTAAAAAGTAACTAAAAAATTCCTTTTATTGTCAAAAACAGGAATCAAATGAGTGAAAAAATATACCAGAGGCGAGGCTAAAGCATGATTAGCTACTGTTCCACCAGTGATAGACCATATCCTGTCAAAGAGAAGAAAATCAAAACACATTTCTAAGAGAAGGCAGGGAACAACACAGCTTCAGCCAAAGAAGATCAAGTGATAGCTAAAGAAAGAAAGGAAGCGAATCCCTCAGGATCCTTCGATCTTAAGGGATTTCTGTTCAAATCTTATCTTTTTCCTTGTCTTATCCGTCGAAGTTGTTATATAAGGCGATGCCTTTAGAGATTGAAGGAGTCGAATCATTGATTAAAACATTTCTCTTGTAATTCTGCACTTTATTGACCCTCGTGATCAGAGAGCGGTCGATGTAAATTTTTTTTATGTTTAATTAATACAAAGATGCATCTTAGTTCTATTTCTTAGCTCTGCAGTAGCTCAACGGTGTTTCACTGGTGGCTAAGGGCCTGGCCCTAGTGGAATCGATCTGCTGTTTGTATTTCTATCTTTTAATTACCGTTATGTGATAATTGTGTTTGGTTTTATTACATTTGCGAAGTTAATTAGTTGTTGTTGAATTGCTTATTGGTATTGCTGTGTTGCGTTAACGAATTGCATTGTTGTTCCATTTCAACAAGGATCTTAATTCCTGTATTATTCATCTTGTATTTCTTATAAAGATTTGCTGTTCAATATTTAACTCTGTTTGTCGTTCCATTGGATTGTTTTTCATTTAAGGTTGCTAAATAATAATGTTTGTTGTCGACAGGGTTTGGTGTTCAACAGAGTTCGTTAGTTGATTTCATTAATTTAAGATTTGATTCATTAGTTAGCATTTGCTGTTCAATTCCAGTGTGTTTTTCATTTCCAATTCATTAGTTTCCAGATTGCAGAAAGCTTGCTTTTAAAGAGTTCTTCCTAGTTTACTTTCAATAGCATTTAGTTCAATTTATATTTCCCTTTGATTGCTTGAAAGAAGGACTGTCAACTGTAGAGAACACTTGTTATTGCTACCAAGTTCCCAGATTGATTGCCTTGTTCCAGTTTGATTTCAATTACATCAATTTCTAAAGGAATGAGTTATTGCTATTGTATCCTTGATTAATGTTTGCAGAGTGAATAGTTGAGTTTCAGAGCATTTGAGTTTGTGTTACTGTAATTAGATTTCTCTTCCAAGAATTTGTTTACTTTTGTATTTAGAATACTGTACTCCATCTCACACAACATTGCTCTTAGCTCAAATTGCAGCCTCAAACAGAATACACTCTTGAAACAAAAATTCGTTCTCGGATTGATGATTAATGTAGGATAAATAGGTGTTAAAAAGATACATTTTATACCTCAACATTTTGGCGCCATTTCCGGGGAGAGTGTATGCTATTTAGAAGGAGTGATGCACATTTGACCTTTTTTCTGCTTGGGAAGAATTGGGTATTAAAGACGGAAGGTAAGAACCTGTGCACCGAGCAAGGAACATACTTGCTCACAGCCCGCTTCACAGCAGAATTAGGTAAATTTCGTTCTTTAGGTAGGAATGAAGGCTTGTTTTTTTGAATGAATAGAAAATCTAAACAAAACAAAATTCCTCCTAAACTCGAAAAACCTAAGGGACTGGTGACCCTTGGGCGAACAACTTTCATTGACGAAATGCTTAAGAAAACTGAATCTCAGCCATCAGTAGGACCTAGGAACATTATTTCTAGACAACCTACTAGTTCCCTTCAGGGCACATAGTCACCATCTGTAGCCTTTGCTGAGATACATAGTCAAACGGAGGGAATTGAGCAAGATTCCCAAGAAATTGAGAATTCCCACCTAATTTCTCCACGGGAAGGGAACTCTAGTAATCTCCACGAAGGAGAAGGGAAACAGGGGAAACAAAAGAACCAAAATCTCCTTTTGAAGTAATCCAAATAGTGAGCAGCCCAGATAAGGGAAGTGCTGTCAACATCTTTCAAAACAAAGGACCCGAATCTCCTCAGATAATAGGCCAGTAGGGGACACTTATTCCATATCAAGGGAGTGTTGTCAAGGTCATTCATATTCCTTCTAGTCATCCCAGGAATTCCCTTGAAATCCCAGAAGGATATTGGCACATATTTTATCAAATGGTCTAGAACCAAAACCAGAACCAGCAAACACCCCAAAAAACTTCCACATTACAATATCCCATTGTGGACACTACAGTTAATGCACCTATGAAAGCCATTCCTCTTCAACATATTCCTACATTTCGTGGCTTGACATCGGAAGATCTAGATGCATTTCTGTTTGAATTCGATGTATTATGCAGGGGGTATGACTATACCACCGATCCCCAAAAATTAAAATTATTTCCTTCCACATTAAAAGGATCAGCTTTACAATGGTTTATGGGATTAGGTGGAGGGGTTATTAATGATTGGGATC
Source organism: Pinus albicaulis (assembly GCA_034641835.2). NCBI lineage: Eukaryota > Viridiplantae > Streptophyta > Pinopsida > Pinales > Pinaceae > Pinus > Pinus albicaulis. The sequence goes on from CM076569.1 coordinate 973,549,231, forward strand.
AGATGAAAGCTGTGTTTCTAAAGAAATATCAAGATTATTGTAGGTCCCGGGAACTAAAAGATGAAATATTTAAAAAGAGAGCAAAACCCAATGAAACTATGGAAGAATATGTGGAACGATTTTAATACAACCTCTAGAGATCTCCTTATGCATATTTACCCTTACCTGATAATGTGCTGAAAACTACATTAATTAGGAGGATGAAGGATCAATGGGTTGAAACATTAAATATTATGGGAAAAGGTGATATATATCAAGAAAGCTATGCTAACATTATTGATTTGTGTATCAGGAGTTCGAGAGGCAGCACAAGGCTAAAATCAGCAGAATGTGACATGATCACAAGGGATAATAAGACCTCCAGTGAAGGTGTAACTCGTGCAAAGATTGGAAATTTGTTGGAAGATTTTAAAACAGATATTCTAGGGAATCTAACAACACAGTTCGACATCATGCAAGCCAAACAAAAGCAAGCATAAGCCGAACTAAACTTGGCAATATTCTGTCCTAAGTGCAGGAAGAAACATAGCCACAAAGAGTTCCCGCTGGATATAATCAAAGTTTGTGCCATCTGCAGAAAATATCACCCCATAGAATGATGCCCCTCGCTTCCTGGGTTAAAAGCAGTATAAAAAGAGGCAGAAGAAGAATCAAAAGTGGTATGCTTACTTAATCAGCGCCGACAATGGCAGCCACGACAATTAGGTATGCCAACTGATCCATTCTCTTCTTTTCATCCTCCTCAATATAATGCTCAGAAATATAATGGAAGGTGGCAAAATCAGCCACCTTTCCCCAATTGGTCACAACAGCCATTTCCTACATCATCATGGCCAAATCAAACAAACCAAAATAATTTGCCAAATTTTCCTTTCTCCCCACCGTTTTGGCAAAAAAATGCCTATCCAACACAATGGACCCCCTCCACTTTGCAGAGTCAAGCCTGGTAGTCAAACTGGCAAAGACCTACAAATCAGCCAGCTGGAACAATCCCTCTCTCTCAACCTACACTGCTAGCCCTCTATACATTGCCACAAAACGCCTAGACCAATTTAAGACCACAACTCCCAGACCAACCCAACCCAAACCCAAACAATAGGCCAGTTCAGTCTGTCCAAATAATGGAACCACCAGAATTAGAAACTAAACTAAGGGATTGTAATGACCTTCAATTAAGATCTGGGCGCATAGTAGAAACAGAGGGAGACAAAAATGTTCACACTGAAGATCCGTTACCTGTAGAACAAACATTGCAAAAAGAGAAGGTGGTTCAACAACAAACTCAACATCAAACTCCACAACAAGAAACCACCTCTTCTCCACCATTCCTGGAATGATTAATCATACCTCGCCTAATAGAATATCCTGATTTTGATCTTCTGGGAGAATTAAAAATTTGTGTATAAAAATCCCTCTCCTCCAAGCTATCCAAGAAATTCCTATTTATACAAAAACCATTAAAGAATTTTGTATAAAGAAGCCAAAGAGGATAACAACAACCAACCCAAGTGTCCAAGTATTCGGTACTCTATCTGACTTATTATTAGGAATAGAAACACCTGAAAATATGAAGACCCAGGAAATCCTATAGTGACGGTGAAAATCAATGGGCAATCATTTCCAAATGCCTTAGTTGATTTGGGAGCTGCAATTAATATCCTAACAACCACCACTTGTCAAAAATTTGGCATTACATCATTAGATCCAACAACAACCTTACTGGAATTGGCCGACCAATCGGTGGTCAAACCAGAAGGTACACAAGATGTAATGGTATCTGTATATTCCTGGGAGTACCTTGCTGACTTCCTGATTATCAACCCAAAGAACCGGATAGATGGACACCCGCTGATCCTAGGTAGACCTTGGTTGGCAACTGCCAATGCTTATATTGGTTGCTGACAAGGCACCATGACAATAACAAGGGGAAACTATGTCAAGAATTTAGCTTTATATCTCCCAGCCCAACCAAGCCTATCAATAATCAAAACAAGGAAGCAACCTGTATCATATCTTATGGAAAATATGAGATCACCACTAACCATAGAAGATGCCCTCGATTTTAAAGATCAAACAGAGGATAATATCATTAATATTTTCATTAACAAACCACAAATCAGATCCCATCTATAATGTCACATGATCAAGGCAGCATTTGATAATAAAGAAGAAGAAGATCCCCTGAAAGACATTCCTAATCAAATAATATCCACTACTTTTGTGTACAATAGTAAGATTGTGGAAATTGAACCAGGAAAAACTTTAAACATTAACAAAAATTTGACTGCTGAACAAGAAAATAGGACGGTCCAATTACTACAAAAATATAAAGGAGCCTTTGCATGGGATTATCCAGACATGAAGGGAATTGACCCCCAGTTATGTAAACACCACATCTATACCGAAAAATATGCGAGACCCATTCGCCAACCCCAACGAAGATTAAACCCTCACCTTAAAGATATTGTGAACGCTGAATTACAAAAGTTGTTGGATGTTAATTTCATTTACCCAATATCTGATAGCAAGTGGGTCTCCCCATTATTAGTGGTACCAAAGAAGAACGAAAAGTGGAGAATATGCATAGATTACCGAGAACTGAACAAAGCAACCTAGAAATACCACTTTCCCCTTCCCTTCATTGACCAGGTATTAGATACATTGGTAGGAAAGAAATTATTTTCTTTCTTGGATGGCTTTAGTGGGTACAATCAAATTTAGATTGCCCTTGAAGACCAAGACAAAACTACTTTTACCTGTCCTCGGGGGAAATTTGCCTATCGAGTTTTACCATTTGGCCTATGCAATGCACCTGCTACATTTCAGAGGGCCATTCTCAGCATCTTTTCCGATTTAATAAATGAAGGGCTAAAAGGGTATATGGATGACTTCACACCTTACGGAGATGATTTTGAGCCAGCATTAGAAAACTTAGAAAAGGCGTTGCAAAGATGTATCAACACGAGGCTTTTCTTAAGCCATGAAAAGTGTCATATGATGATGACCGAAGGACTTATCTTAGGACATTATATTTCAGCGGCTGGAATTCAGGTGGATCTAGCCAAAATTCAGATAATTTTGTTAATACCTACTCCCACCACACAAACAGAGGTATGTAGCTTTCTCGGATTTCTGGTTATTATAGAAGATTTATAGAACATTATTCTCAAATAGCTGCACCTTTATATGTACTAACAGGAAACATTGATATTATTTGGATAGATAAGTGTGACCATGCTTTCAAGGATCTGAAAAATCTTGTATCAACAACCCCAGTGTTGAGGGGCCCAAATTGGGATTTGCCATTCCAAATTTCATCTGATGCCTCAGACACAGTGATTGGAGCAGTGCTTGGGCAGGAAAAGGATAAGAAACCATATGCAATCTATTATATAAAAAAAAATCTGTCTTCTGCTAAACTAAACTATACTATGACTGAGAAGGAATTTTTAGCTGTAATACATGCTGTAAATAAGTTTAGAAATTATATAACTGGGTATCCTGTAGTTTTATATACTGATCACTCTGCCATTAAATTTTTAGCAAATAAACCTGTTACAAAAGGAAGCGTGACAAGATGGTTGATTTTATTGTAGGAATTCGATATCACAATTAAAGATCAACCTGGAAAAGAGAACCCTGTAGCTGATTTTCTGTAACGAATGCCAAAGCCAACAGATGCAGCAATAGTCGAAGATCACTTCCCAGATGAAAATTTGTTCGTTGTTACTATTAGAACCCCATGGTATGCTGATATAGAAAATTACTTAGAAATAGGTAAATTACCAAAACATCTAATGCCTAATGAACGAAAATAGATAATACAACGTAGTACTCGATTCTCTTGGATTAGGGGCTACCTGTTTCATACAGGGTCAGATATGAAAATAAGGAGATGCGTCCGAGAGGATGAATTATTTGATATTTTGAAAGCATGCCATGACGGGCTGTGTGGAAGACATTTTGCAGATCGTAGAACTGCCCATAAGGTTTTATAGACAGGCTACTATTGGCCTACAATTTTTGAAGACGCTAAAAAATTTGTGCAGGCCCGTGATAACTGCCAAAGGGCGGGTCACCCTAGACAGTCTGACGAAATGCCTTTGAACCCACAATTAGTAATTGAACCATTTGAATGTTGGGCACTTGATTTTTTTGGTCCCATTAAGCCCCCATCGAACCAAAGAACATACATCCTAGTTGCAACCGAGTATGTCACTAAATGGGTTGAAGCAGAGACACTTTTGAAAGCTATAGAGGACTCTATAATACAATTCCTTTTCCAAATATTTGTGTGATATGGCCTCCCAAGGGACATAATCACAGATGGAGGACCGCAGTTTGTAGGTAATAAACTCACTGAACCATTACAGAATTACCACATTCAGCACAAAATTACAACCCCATACCACCCACAGGAAAACGGCCAGGTAGAGAGCATGAATAAAGTGATCAAATCTATAATGACAAAAACAATTGCCTCACACAGACGTGACTGGGCTTATAGATTTCTAGAAGCCTTGTGGGCGTGTCGAACAACATGGAGAGGTATCACGGGGTATTCACCATATCAGTTGGTATTTAGAAAAGAGCCTATCTTTCCAATAGAGTTTGAAATTCAAACATTAAGAACAGCCCAGGAGGTGGGTTTAGACTTAAATGAAGCCCAAGCCAGAAGATTACAGCGAATCAATGAGTTGGATGAAATGAGGCTCTCTGTTGTTCAGCACACTACATTAATTCAACAACAGAGAGTAAAATGGCACGACGCCCTCATCAAAGAGAAAATCTTCCATGAAGGAGATTGGGCACTCCTATATGATTCCAGGTTTCAGGATTTCCCAGGAAAACTCCAGACATGATGGCTTGGACCTTACAAAATACAAAAGGTGCATGATAATGGCACAATCACATTAACCACCAATGATGGATCTGGGCATTCCTTCAAAGTAAACGGTCATCAAGTGCAACTTTACCATAAACCGCTTAATCAAGAATCCTTTTACCAACAATTACGGGAAGATTCCACCATGCAGATTCTTGCTGAGGTAGAAAACTCCTCCTCAGCACCCATTCTCTGAATCATTTCTTTATTTTGAAATTTGTACATAATGTTTTTTTCTTTATTTTTCTTGTTTTTGTGTGAAAATTTTATTTCTTAAGATGTTCCATTCTAAGGAACAACAATGGTTTCTCTCAAGAAATAGCATGTTTGAGCATTTCTTTTTGTTGTTCCTTTCGAAAGAAACAACAGTTTCTTGCTGCATTTTTGTTGTTCCTTTCAAAAGGAAAAACAGTTTGATTGCGAGTGTTTTTGATGTTCCTTTCCAAAGGAAAAACAGTTTTTGTTGTTCCTTTCCAAAGGAACAACAATTTTTGGTCGTGCATTGTTGCTATTCCTTTCCAAAGGAACAATAGTTTTTTTGTTGTTCCTTTCGAAAGGAACAACAGTTTTTCGCCTGTTTTTTTGCTGTTCCTTTCCAAAGGAACAACATTTTCGTAGATTGTTTTTGTTGTTCCTTTCTAAAGGAACAACACTTTTTGAGTATATTTTTTTCTTGATTTTGAACAACATTTTGAGGATTTTTATGAATTCTTCATGACTCTCTTGATGGCAAACACACAATTTATGTAAGGATACACAAATTAGAAATTACTGAAATCAGAAAATCAAGAGAAATTGTTATTTTTAAGAAACAGTTTTGCAATGATAAGGAAAAGGAAAGGACACAACCATTTATATTGCTTTTTTGTCCTTATTCTCATTTAAATTAATATGATCGGGTATTTTTATCATGCTGGTTCTTCCATAAACTATCTCTCTTTGATCTTTATTTATTAAATAAGAATAAAGGCCTATATTTTTCCATTGAGATGTCCAGACTTCTTCCACCATCCCTACTCTTAAGGAGTGTTGAGCCATCCTCTATATATAAGTAGGGAAGTGCTATATATGAAAAAAAGGATAAAATAAAAACAATTATGTAATTATTAACAATTCTATGATATGGCAGATGGAGGATAGGGGGTCTCATCAAGAGCCAACCTACCATGATCATAAGGAAGCAGTGAAGTGGCATTCCCATTATGGCCACCACACCAGGGATATGGTCCAATGGGAAACTCTGAAAAAAATAATAAAAATTCCATGGAACAGGAGGTCTCATCATGAGCCGACCTGTCCACCTTTCACTTCTTCATTATGAATGGCATTGTGGTTCATCTGGTTCCCAAGTGAGCACAGTGGCCTCCATCATGACATTACAAAGCACTTCCCTAGGCATAAATAAAGGATAATGGTTCCAAGGGTGAAAAAGCAACTTTGTCAAGGTTATAGACACCTATGGGCAACAGAGCTCTATTGATGGTAGTGGAGTCACACTTTTCAAATCAATAGTAAGGATGAACATTTTTCTTATATATTTACATAAGATCAAATGAGAGGATACCTTTAAACCCTTCATTTTGAACCTATTATACATGAAAAATATTCATAACCTGATCATAACAGTTCATGAGAGTAATGATCGCATAAGTACTTGTTTTTAAATCAGCTGTCCCTTCCATTATCTTCGAATCATTGTATGAACATTTCCATATCTATTCGAAATTTAATATATGCATCAATTTAAATAATGTAATAATTTGTGATCGTATCATAAGTATGTATGTTTTTCAATGTTGTACAACTGCTGTGTAGTAAATTTGCTCTTCTATTCGACGGTCTAAGATGACCTATCATTCTTCAAAGGGGGTGCAGATGCCTTATAATGTCTGCATGCAAGTTAAATGCTTATATTCTTGGTAATAGTGAAGGCTTAATGGTATTATTCTGATATTCACTAAATACTGTGTTGTGCTGTTCCATTTCATTTATGTGCATTTATAAGGAATTAACAGTGTGCAGGTAAAATGGGAGGACAACAAATTCGTAGTGAGCCGCAGGTGATGGTTGTTTCAAGCGCTGCACGAGAAATTCTGGAAAAATTGGGATGGATTACATACCTCACAAGGCTAAAATAACCTCATGAAACAATAGCTATCAAGTTTTTACAGAATTTGCAGGAAGGTTACTCCACGATTAGAGGTAGACAGATAGCAGTAATAGATGAAATAATTGTAGAGGTGTCTGGTCTACCAGTGGAAGGAGCCATATGGACCCATAAGAAGGTGAAACTCCAAGATGCCATGAACCTTTTCCGAGATGAAGGGCAGAACCTGGTTGTGAAAGGGAAAGGAGTTTAGCCAGCGTCATTGGGAGAACCATGGACAGAGTTGGAAAAAGTAGTCCAGGCCTACATAACATGCGATGGGAGGAAATATGTGGTAAGACCTCGCCACCTTAAGCTATTAGCAGTGTTAAAACATAAATGTACCATAAACCTTCCTGCATTTTTAAATTATTTATTGCATGATTTTGCCCGTAGTATAAGAAAAGCTCGTCACACAGACATGGTGGTAAGCCACCATTGCTTAATCAGATTGATAGTAAGTTACAACCTTGCCCAACAACAGACCAGTTGGGAAGAACTGATATTTTCGATTGATGGAGGATTAGCCCTACCTGCCCCAAAATGCAAGAGAATGGCTAGCACAGCAGCAAAGCCATCAAAATGTAGACAATCCTCCCGATTAAAAAGAAGTAGGGGGATGATAGAAGGCCTTCAGGGTAGCAATAGCCAGCCCTTGGAATTTCCCAGCTCAGGGGATGAATAGCCCCCACAACTTGAAGGAGGGAGTCACCGCACTGATGAGGATGAAGAAGAAATGAGCCACCACACTAGTGGTGAGGAACAAAGTCACCACACCAATGGTGAGGAACAAAGCAGCACAGGAGAAGGAAATGATGAAGAAGAGGGAATTGAGGAAGAAGAAGGAAGTCCTCATACTAGTGTAGAGGAAGAGATTCGCTACTCTGATGAGGAAGAGGGTAGTTACCATACCTGTGAAGAGGAAGAAGATAATCGCAGTAGTGAGACTAAAAGAGAGGGAGCAGAGCCTCCCGAAACCACCACTGCAAGTTCACCACAAAGCCCTTTGCAAGAGGACCAATTGGCCCAAATTTTGGCCAACATGAGCGAATATGTGCAGCCCCACAGGCCACTAAACCTTAATGTTGATATCAACCAATTGCAAGAGCAAGCTGTTACCAATAAATAGATGGCTAAGGGAATGTCGGATGAAATAGAAAGAGGAAACCCTAATGGAACAGTAGAATCAGCTAGGGTTACTTCCCCTGATAAGTGTGGACAGGAAGAGGTAAACACTGAAGCAGTGTTCCAAACTGAAAATTCTCAGGGAACATCATAGCCAATTGGGGTTATTAACCCTGAAGAATGTAGCCAAGAGAATATGAATACTAAAGAAGTGCTCCACAAAGAAAACGGAGAAGCAAGCCCAACCGAAGGCACGACTGCTGAGAAGCAAACCCCAGCTGAGCAATTAGGTTCAGAAAAAGGAACAGCCGTTCCAACAAGGAGGAGAAAGAAAGTAACTGAAATTAAGAAACTTCATAGGGAATGGCAGAAGCTTCAAAAGCTAGTGGAACAACTTAGGCAGACTATTAGGGTTCTTAAAATGAATAAAATTCCCAAACAAACCCCAAATAAGAGAAGCATAGTCACCAAATGAGCCCCGAAAAAGAGGAAAGTGGCCACTAAAACAAAGCCCCAAGTTGTAGAGACTATGGAAACCTAGGCTGAGCCTAATCATGAAGATATGGAAAAACATGCAGTTGTTCCAAATACAACTATTCCAGATAAAGCAACCTCAAATGAAAGTGCACAAGCCTGTAGTCAAAACACTTTTAGTGATCCTACTATAGCCAAACTCCAAGAGGAGTTGGCACAGGCTCGACAGGAAAGGGAAAAAATTGAAGAGGATACTGTCCCTAGAAGAAAATACCAGGAGTTGTAGCATCAGATGAAGAACATCCATGCAGCAGAGGCTGAAGCCTATGAGAAGTGTCGGAAGGCAGAGGAGAAGGCTGGAAAGGTAATGAATAAATTAAAAATAGCCCGGAATTGAATGGATACTCTCTGATCATTATACACATGTTTTAGCTTGTAGATGCCCTGCTAAGAATTATGCCTTATTTTTATTAAAGAGATATTTACAATTAAAAATTAAAGCAGTTAGGGAAGGAAAGTCTATAGAGTTAAACACTGTAGAGGATTTTGTAAAATGCTGTAAACTTTATGGGGTTAAGGTACAACGTCTCCTTTGTGATTTTTATTTGCATAATCTTATATTGGAGAATGAAATTGAGATAAATCCCAACCCTTTTGTGGGTGACATCCAATACCAAGCATATATTTCATTTGTTGTTAATTAGTCAAAATGGCTCAAAGCCTATAATGATTTCCAAAGGCAAGAAAATGAGTTATACTTGTGGGTTAGGAGTGAACCAAAACACCCATTACAATTATGGGCTAGGCAGAAGAATATAATGACAAGAGAAGGTGTTATTCAGGCATTGGGGCCTATCCATAAAGCAAATGTCTTGAATGGGGTAGAATATTTTCTATCTATTAGAGAGCAGGCCTATATAGCAGCTAAAGTCCTATGGGGGATTTTCAATCGGAATGTTCAAAATAGAGAGCCATTTAACTATAAAAATTTTGGATTAGCTACTGGCCACTTGGTTCTCTATAGAAACCTCATCTTGAGGGAAGGCCCATTCTAGCTAGGGTGTAGGTTTCGAAGCCCCATTGCATGGCATCTTGCAACAGATTATAAAGCCATTTATCAAATACCTGAAGGATAGACAGGGCATGTCTTCGAAGCTTTAGCTGCAAATCATGGTTTTAGGCCTCTTGATGAAAAAACTTCTCCAACCTATTATTTAACTGATTTGAATGTAAACTATGGTTTTCATGAGGACATGAAAAAGGGTAAGTAGGGGGGTATGTTGAGCGTTGAAAAATGTATGAATTCACCATGTATTTTCCCATATTTTTCCTTTAAACATAACTCTTTTTATTCTAGAAAGGTGATTTATTATATAATTATGATAGAATTGCAAAGACTTATGTTTATTGTAAAAAGTAACTAAAAACTTCCTTTTATTGTAAAAAATCGGAATCAAACGAGGTGAACAAACTATACTAGAGCTGAGGCTAAATCAGGAGTAATTGTTATTCCTCCAGTGATAGACCATATCCTGTAAAAGAGAATAAAATCAAAACACATTGCTAAGAGAAGGCAGGGAACAGCACGGCTTCAACCGAAGAAGATCAAGTGATAGCTAAAGAAAGAAAGGAAGCGAATCCCTCAGGATCCTTCGATCCTGAGGGATCGTTGTTCAAATTTTATCTTGTTCCTTGTCTTATCCGTTGAAGTTGTTATATAAGGTGATGCCTTTAGAGATTGAAGGAGTCGAATCATTGATTAAAACATTTCTCTTGTAATTCTGCACTTTATTGACCCTCATGATCAGAGAGTGGTCACTGTAAACACTTTTTATGTTTAATTAATACAAAGATGCATCTCAGTTCCATTTCTTAGCTCTGCAGTAGCCCAGCGGTGTTTCACTGGTGGCTAAGGGCTCGACCCTAGTGGAATCGATCTGCTATTTGTATTTCTATCTTTTAATTACCATTGTGTGATTATTGTGTTCAGTTTTATTACGTTTGCGAAGTTAATTGGTTGATGTTGAATTGCTTATTGGTATTGTTGTGTTGCGTTAACGAATTGCATTGCTGTTCCATTTCAACAAGGATCTTACTTCCTGTATTATTCATCTTGTTATTGCTTATAAATCTTTTCTGTTCAATATTTAACTCTGTTTTTTGTTCCATTGGATTGCTGTTCATTTAAGGTTGCTACTTAATAACGTTTGCTGTTGACAGGGTTTGGTGTTCAACAGATTTTGTTAGTTGATTTCATTAAGTTAAAATTTGATTCATTAGTTGGCATTTGCTGTTCAATTCCAGTGTGTTGTTCATTTCCAATTCATTAGTTTCCAGATTGCAGAAAGGTTTCTTTTAAAGAGTTATTCCTAGTTTACTTTCAATAGCAATTAGGTCAATTTCTATTTCCCTTTGATTGCTTGAAAGCAGGACTGTCAACTGTAGAGAACACTGGTTATTGCTTCCAAGTTCCCAGATTGATTGACTTGTTCCAGTTTGATTTCAATTGCATCAATTTCGAAAGGAATGAGTTATTTCTACTGTATCCTTGATTGATGTTTGCAGAGTGAATAGTTGAGTTTCAAAGCATTTGAGTTTGTGTTACTATAATTAGATTTCTCTTCCAAGCATTTGTTTACTTTTGTACTTAGAATATTGTATTGCATCTCAAACAACATTGCTCTTGGCTCAAATTGTAGCCTCAAACATAGTACACTCTTGAAACAAAAAGTTGTTCTCGGATTGATGATTAATGTAGGATAAATAGTTGTTAAAATGATACCTTTTATACCTCAACAAATACCTCTCAGGATTGTAAACTGCACAGTTTCAGTTCTAAAGCCCGGACCTTGGCCTCTAGAATTGTGCAATCCATCCATTCATCCAAGCCTCAACTGCACATTGCACAATCTCTAACCTCAAGCTCATCCCATGAGCTCCTGAGCCAAGGTCTGAAATAGGTTGAAATAGTGCCCATCCCCTTATTCTGTCACACTGAGCTCCCAGACATCGTAGTTTTCTTCCTCAGTCCAGCCTAGATAACGCATTGTGCAATCTCAATGCTAAAGATTTACCCCAGACTGCTTGGGCTATGCAATTGTGCAGTGCCTAAGCCTCTATCTTATCCTGTCACCCATTTTTGACTTAGTTAGTGGATGAAAATGCAATATATTAGACTAGGGGTTTATCGAACTGATGTTGTCTCATAATGAGTGAATTGGAGATGCAGGTACTTTATCATACCATGATGGGATGATGAAGAAGGATATGAATAAGGGAAACATTTTGAAAAAACACCTTTGCAGTTGATTATGCAAGATGATCGACTAAGAGAAAGAAAAGGGATGTCAGTTTTCGACCATAGTTCAAGACTTGATATGATGGAAGACTCGTTACCTCTAAGCCAAAAGATCATTCTCAAGCAGAAATATAGCAAGGAGCGGCAAGAGTGGCTTGAAATTTCCACATCATCAATAAGTCCATATCAACAATGTCATTTCATGAGTCATCACATGCCACATAATTATTGTGGATTATGTAATTTATGTTTAAAAATGTATTGTAAAGTGGAAGTCCAAAGGAAATGTACAAAATATGAAGAGTCATGTAAAGTTGAAAATTCATAAGAAGTAAAACAGTAATGCGGGTAGTCAAAGAGTCAAGAAAGGTGAAGCATAACCTCCTCATTAGTTATATATACACCCTCATTGTATGAGAAAAGGAATTTTAACCTTGGCTTCTCCCGCAAGGAATTAGAGGGACAAGATAGTTCTTTTGGGGAGGAAAGAGTGGCTCCAACACTCCACTATTGGAGCTAGTGGTGTTGATTGTATACATGTGCCTTGGAACCTTTGCTTAATATAAGAAGCCTCACGGCCAACACATTCTTCATACATGGATTATGAATATTTGTAAGACTATTCTGTGGATTTTTGTAATTCATGTTTTCTTTCATCTATACTAAAGTAGTTTAACTATTTCGGTTATTTAGTACTTATCATATTGAGAATGTGTTGTAATGGTTTCTATAGTTGTCGCATCCTTGTGGAATATTCTGCTTGATGTTAAACACATATTTCTTGTTACATTGGTTGTAATGACCATCACATATTTGTAAATTGTTTCGCTAGATGTTAGATGGATCCTTCTTGGTTGCATGTGTATCTACTAGGGTAGTACTATTACCTCTCTTAGAGGCTCACTTATTTCTCTCCCTCTGTAGTATAATAAACTTGACACACCTATAACCAAACACTCACCAGGCACACTCACTTTATTTTCGAAGGAACAATTTCACTCCTCTCTCTTTCTGACAGTTAGAACCAAGGAAATTATTTAAGAAATCAGCAACTGGGCCATATTCCGAGTGGGGATCCTAACCCAAACGGTGTGAGGTCTAATTGGGACCACATATCAGGATACCCCTTATGTTGGTGGGTTCAAATCTATCAACATTTCTGGTGCTAGACGGAGGAAACCATATTTTTATGGCTAATAACCTCACCTACCCTAATCTCACATCTTCTGGTCAAGGCAGTAACATTCCCAATGCCTCCCCTACTAATATTCCTGAAGTTTGTGAACCTTCTTAGCCTGAGCTTGTACAAACTTATGAAATATCTTATGATCATATCCGAGACATCCGTCCTACAACCCGTAGTTTTTCAAAATCTATTGGATTGATTCCGAGAGTACACAATCTTCCTTATTTTCCAAATAAGAACCCAACCACCCCCACTGAGATAGTGGTTTCAAATATTGAATATTTGCTTCTTGCTACCCTTGAAGAATTAATAGGCTCTAAAAAAAAAGTAGAGAATTCAGAATGGCTTCCATCTTACAATGATGGTAATGGAGATAATGTTGTACTCTCAGACGATACTTTTCGTGGTTTGGTTAGTGATGAAGAAGAAGAAGAACCAAAAAATTCTAACGAAGAGGAGGATAACGACAAAGATATGGTGGACCAAGATCTAGAATGGATGTCTTAGTGCCCACTTGCACTATTGAGTGTTTTTCAAATTATGCGAAGACACCAAAAGAACATATTAACAAAGTATGACCCTTATAAGGCAATGAAAGCAGATGACCATTTAGACAACTTATACCTAAATCTGCAAATGATAGAGGTACGTTATGATGATGTTGGATGCAAAAAATTTCCATGCACCTTAGATGGAAGAGAAGTTGCATAGTATCATAGTCTATCTCTAAATTCTATCCAAAATTGGAAGGGATTTAAGAATATTTTTCTTGAAAAAATCGCGAATGATAAAACCCTTGCCATGTTGTTAAAAGAGTTGGGAAATATCAATATGGAGCACAAATATAAAGTGAAACAATTTAATCAAATGTTTAACCATATCTTGAATAAATTTTAGGAAAATAAGAAACCTCATGACTCCATCACTAGTGAATATTACATATCTGCCTTACCAACACGCATTGCGTAGTTCGTGAAAAGAACTATGAAAGAAACCTTAGCAGAAGTTTATGAAGAAGTGACTGCAGTTTAAAAGGACTTGCATGAGATTGGAGTAATTTTAGATGATGAACCAACTAAAGAATCCAATGACACGATAAAAAGGTCTCAGGCCTCCATAAGAAAGGCCAAGGGAAAATAATTTTTTGATCTTGAGAGCTTGACCCGCACCATCAAGTATTTTTCCAGTGAGTTGGAAAAGTTAAGGAAAAGGTCAAGTGAGACCATCGTGAGCAGAAAGACTCCTATATTCAATGTCTTGAGAAGGGATACCAGCTCCGATAGGAAGCAAATAGCTGCCCAAGTCTATGACAAGATCGAACGTTGTGCTGAATGTTGAGAGCATGGGCATGGATCGGCATTGCTCGTTTCATCAAAAATATCAGTAATAAAAAAAATTCCCACAATGGAACCACAACATGAACACTCTTGTTTCACATATCATTGATACAATACTTTCCAATGATCAGATTGAGCCTACATAAGAAAATGAATAAATTGCTACAATCAAAGAAACTGCAAGCGTTGGGCACACAATGAAAATAGTAAGTTGTGTATTCGTAGTTGAAAAAGAACATCACCAAAAAGCAGCTGCCAAGTGATGGCCCGAACCAAAAGTAGAAAAATCAATATAAATTTAGAAGCCAAGGGCCAACCATCAAACAATATTTGATGAAGCATAAATTGAAAGATAATTTTTAAGGAATATCACTTCACCCGTCAACTCAACCCAAAACACTTAGAGAAATTCTGGAAATGTGGCTCCAATGAAAATTACTTCCATAAGAAATTAGAGCAATTACATTACTGTAGAATTAGTAGACCAAGTTACTCCTCTAAACATTTCAACAATTCTCCTGCACTTGATTACAATATAGTCAAAGACATGAAGAATATTCTTGTTAGCATTACGCTCTTCGAAATTACAAGAATCACAAGTCAACGAGAGTTTCTCATCCGCGATATCGAAAAATTTGCCTAAGGTAGAAGGGCTTCTTCACAGAATAGATCTAAATCTGGTAATTCCTTTGGTTCCCTATAGTCTGTACTTAATGCTTTAACATTGGATGCAAATACACTCTTCCCTCCATTTTTGTCAACATTCCAAATTTTCAATTATAATGTACACAATTGCTTAGTTGATTCTAGTGCATCGGTGAATGCAATGCCTTTATCTGTGGCAAAGAAAATTAATGAAAAATGGGATAAAATAGATGCACATATCATTCAGCTGGACAAGACCCTTATCCATGTTATAGGTGAACTCAGGAATGTGCTTATCTGCTTATCATTCAACCAACGATTTCATCGGTGTATAAACATAGTAATTATGGACATTCTAGAAGAATATGGTGTTTTTTTGAGTCGAGACTGGTCCAACAAACATTTGTGGTTATGTACAAGGTAAGAAAAAATCAAATCCAGGTAAACTCATAATCTTACATGAATCATACTGTTACTCCTTCGAGGGTAAGAATGAACCAGTTTCTTTCGAAAATATTATATTTGGAAATTTCTTCTTAGACACTGATATGGGGTGATATATTTCCCAACCATCCCTAGTCCCACTTGTCACACAGTTGGATCTCCTTCCTGGCCCAACTAGTGAGAATGACATTTGTATAATAAGTAGTGGTAACAGTAGTAGTAATATTGTAGTTCATAGTCTTTGTACATATGATGTTTGGAAATTGCATTTTGACAGTTCAAAGACGCAAGAGGGATCTGGACATGATTGTGTTTTAGTAGACTTGTGACAGAGAAAAAAATTGATCTCCAACCGCTTGAAATTTGAGTGCACAAGCAACACTGTAGAATATGAAACACTCATCTTGGGCTTATAATGGTCCATTGACCTCAATGTTGGAATTATCAAAGAAATAGGTGACTCAGAAATTTTCGTACGAAAGGTACATGATACTATACATTGTGTGTCACCTCATCTAAAAAGTTATCAACAAGAGGTACGACATTTCATTTCTCATTTCCAATATTTCAATATTATTTTTGTTCCTAGAATATGCAACGCAGCTACGGATGCATTGGAAAATGTTGCTACTAGGTTATTACCGCTTAGGGATGGATTTTCTGTAGAAATTATTTATAAACCATTTTTCCCTTAAAATATCACTAAATTACACATTTTCAATGATGACTAACATATATTGCACTCTATGGAAAACGGTGATGTATTCAAGGATGCAGATATCAATGAAGATGGGTACAAGAAAACTTGTAGGATGTAGCTCACACAAACAAAGAGAACCCCATGTCAAAAGGTGTGGTATCATTGGAAAATTTGTATGACTTGCAGAAAGGCTTCTAAGGGATAGTCAATGAAAAAATCCACAGTTCAAAGATGTTGCACGAGCAAATAAATCTTGGGACGGAAAGGGATCCAAAGTTTGTCAATCTCAGTACCTGTTGCACACCACAAGAAGTGACAAGTCTTCATCTGCCTATTCAATTAGTACTGATACGTATTCACATGGACATATGACGAACTCAAAACTTATGATACTTGAATAATACAACATGTTATTCTGGTCAAAGAAGGGACCAAGCCTTTCGAACAAAAGTTGTGGAAGGTACATCTAATGCTTGACCCTCTAATTCAAAAGGATTTGAGAAAAATATTTAATGATTCCATCATATATAAAGTGTGACATTCTATCTGGGTATCGAATCTAGTCCTAGTGAGAAAGAGGTCCAGGGAAATCCAATTGTGTGTTGATTTCTGTAACTTGAACCACGCCTCGAACAAAGATAAATACTAGATGTAATCTATGGAAAAGATACTACAAACTGTATCGGGGTCATAAATGTTCTCTTTGTTTGACGATTATTCAGGTTACAAGCAGGTTTTGTTCTTAGAGCCTGATAGACTTAAAACAACTTTACTCATGAAGTGGGGCACATTCACATTTAGAATAATCCCATTTGGGCTAGTCAATGCTAGTGTTACATTTCAGCATGCAATGGACATCACATTTCACAAACTTATCAAGAAGAGCGTAGTGGTATATCTTACCTATGTCATGATTTTTTCCAAGAAGAGATCATACCACTTATTCCATTTGAAGAAAAGTTTTGAGCAATGTCAGAAATATGGGATATCCCTTAATCCAAAGAAGAGAATATTTGTATTGTCTAAGGGTAATCTCTTGGGCCATATTATTGAAAAAAGTGAGATTAAAGTAGACTCAGAGAGGGTCAAATAAATTACACATATTCCCTTATGAATAAGAATTCTATGCAATCCTTCCTCAAGAAAATCAACTTTCTCCACAAGTTTATCTCAGATTATGCCTAGATCATGAAACCTATACAGGAGATGGTAAAGAAGGATGAATTGTACAAGTGGGATAAAAGGGAAAATGACATGTTTTTTCATATCAAGCAAGCTATCATAGAAGCACCAGCTTTGTATAGACCAAACTTCAAGAAATATTTTAAGCTTTATACTTTCTCTTCTAACACTTCTCTTGTCATTGTGCATACACAAAGGGATGATCAAAACAATGAGCAACCAATATTTTTCATGAGTGCCAACCTACAAGAACCTGATATTAATTAACCCATGATTGATAAGCATGTGCATGCATTCTACAAGGAGGTGAAACACTTCAAACCCTATCTCTTGAAAAATAATTGCATCACCTTTGTTCTGCACCCAATAGTTAGATCAATGTTCGTTCAACAAGAGATGGGTGAGAGGAGAGTGAACTGGATGACTGGTCTACAAGAGTATGATTTAGAGTTCAAGCCAGTTCACACAATCAACGGCCACGGTCTATGTCGACTAGCAGTATAAGTGGTGGATGAAAACGATGAATATCCTTCCAGATGGGAAAAGGATATTGAAATGTATAATGTTGAGTGAGCTTCCCCAACTACCATCACAAACTCTTGGTATGCAGATGTGTGCCAATACCTTAAGAATGACATTTTTCCCTCTCACTTATCTGCACATTAGAAGATTACACTTATACTTAAAGCATTATCTTATCAATTGGTGCATGGGGTGATTTTCAGAAAGCACCATAATGGAGTGTTGCTCAGGTTCCTAGAAGCGCAAGATTTAGGGAGAGTAATGTGTGATCTCCACAACAGACCAATAGGGGGAAACTTTTCGGGTGACACAATTGTGGATAAAGTTATGCGAGTCAGTTTCTATTGGCCCAAATTATTGAAATATTCTCACACCTATACGCGCAAGTGTCTGGTTTGTAAAAAATGTGCTGACCGAAACAAGAATTTAGACACCCCATTGCATCCTATTGAAGTGGAAGAACCATTTCAACAATGGGGCCTAGATGTTATTAGTGAAATTTTTCTGCATTCGTTAAAGAAACATTGCTGCATCCTCACTACTACAAATTACTTCACACAATGGATAAAAGAAGTTTCGCTAAAGTGAGTGAATGATCAAAAAGTCATCAACTTCCTTAATCAGAATATCATTTCCAGGTTTGACATTCTGAATTCAATTGTTTTTGGCAATGTAAAATTTTTTTCATCGTTAATATTAAATGATTTTTCATTGGAAAATGGAATATAATTGAAACATTAAACTAACTATTATCCACAGGGAAATGGTCTTGTTGAGTCTAGAAATAAGAGCCTTATTAGTATAATTAATAATACCATCTTTCCTGAAAAAAGGAATTGGCACTCTGCATCGGTAAATGCCCTATGGCATGACCGGGTCATGCCAAAACCCTCTCTGAATGTGTCTCTTTACTTCGTGGTGTATGGAAAAGAAGCCATCCTCCCCCCGAACATCTAATTTCATGCCCTCCAACTTTCATAAGAATCCCAAGGCTAACCATGTTTATTAGTTCAAAATAGGATGGACACTCTTATCAAGCTGGAGGAAGAAAGACTGAAAGAAAAATAAATTTTTTCTCTTCACCAGAGTCATATCAAGAGGTGGTTCAAAAAGAAGTGTGCAAGGAAGAATGAATTTAGTGTTAGTGACTTGGTCTTGAAGTGGGACAAAGCCCACGAGGACAAAGGAAAAAAAACCAAGTTTCAATCCCTATGGATTGGATCGTTCACCATTCATGAAAAATCTTGGCCAACACATAGGATCGTCTACAATCACTATACGAGAAGATTTAATCTATCCCTGTTAATGGCCAAGACTTGAAACATTATTTTCAAGGATGATTTGGGGCTATGCCCTATTCTATGTACATATTATTTTTCTTGTTTGTTTGGTTTTGTGTTTTTTTTTTTGTTATGTTAATAAGTGTTGTGTCTGAATAAGTTTTCTAGATTATTTGTGTGTGGCTGAATTGAAAATATTCTTGTGACACTACAACATTTGGATAACCTTCAGTCCTTCTTCCTTCTGTTGGTTACATCTTTTGTTTGATGAAGTTCCAATGGAAAATATGATTCATCCATGAGGAGAGTTTTGGCAAAACCATGATACTTGTGTCTATTCAGGAAACCTTATTCCCACACTCGGTTCTCTATGTTTTAGTTTTTTCACACTTATCCAATTAGTACAATAGGATAAGGGGAAAAATATAAATGAGAAAACCTAAATCATAGGTCTCTATATGCTTCTATGAAGGGACAACCTCTCCTACTCTCAATAATTTAGGATCCCTCTTCTACCCATAAAATAAATAAGTGCCTATGAACAGTCCTGTTAAAATAAATAAATAAAGGAAAACGAAGAGAAAGGCTTCCTACATAGAGAGGTGAAGCAAGAAACTACGTCGGGGTACTGTCTGAGCCTGCTGGTAGCAGAGCAACTCCAGAGATGAAAAATTATACTCTAAAAATCTAAATCTCGTGAAATTCACTACCCTTTCCAATTAAAAACATTATGATATTGTTGAATATGATGTTGTGTTCAAACAAGAAGGTAAAAATGGGACCATTTTTATTCATGGGGTAAGTGGGGAGACCAAATTAATCTACATGATGAATGAATACTCCCCGAAGAACTAAGGCCCTACACAAAAGAGTCAACCAAGACAGAGAATATGTAACTCTATCAGTGTGTCGTCGGGTGTTGTCATTGCTACAACACCCTCCAAAATTTTGGCTTGCAAAAAATTTCATATCCTACCTTGGTCTTATATATCTTCATCGCAAACATTGAAATCCATTTCATGTGTTTTATTTTAGTGTTTTGGTCCCTTTCGCGAGAAAAATAAAATGTCATCTTTTTGCATGTTAAGTGTCGCACAATGTATATAAGATTTTTTTGGTGTCTTCAAGGGGTTATCTTTGTGAAATTGAGTTGATCCTACCACGTGAAAAAAAAATTCTCTAATTCTCAAAGTTTTAAGCATTATGGCACAAGTGTCATCATGGTCGTCACAGTGTGTATATTTAGTGTCACATTTTTCGTAAGTTGTCACACTGAGGGAGGTTTGTTTTTCATGTGTCCTATATGGGCTATGTTGTTTTGTCATCAATAATTATAAGTGTGTGATCATAGTCTAAGTCTTATCACTATTCACATTAGGCTCACTGATCCCACACCTAGTCAATTACCGAAAAAAACTCGACCAAGCAATTTGTCCTCATCTGACCCTCCTGAAATGCGCATTCCACAGTCACATCCCTCTAGCTGTGACCTTACCTATTGACACTACACAATGCATAGTTTCTGCATCCTAGGACTATGCACTGCGAAGTTTAAGTGCTCAAGCCCATACCTTCACCTCCAGAATTGCGCAATCCAACCCTTCATCCAAGCCTAAATTATGCATTGCATAATATATGAACTCAAGATCATCCCCTAATCTTGTGAGTTAAAAAATTGTGCAATTTCACATCCTAATATTCCTTATATAACTTTGCAATAGGTTGAAACAGTGCCCATCCCCTCAATCTGTCACACTGAGCTCCCAGAATACATAGTTTCCTTCCTTATTCCATCTTAAACTGTGCATTATGTAGTCTCAAGAATCAAGCTTCACCCTCAACTTCCTGAGTTGCACAATATATTAGTCACTCCGCATATTTCTCATCCTTTCACCTGGTTTTGGCTTGATCAGTGGATCAACATGCACTATCTTTGACTAAGGCTTTATTGGACTGATGTCATCTCATCATGAGTGAATTGTAGATGCAGATACCTTATAATACCATGAAGAGATGATGAAGAAGGAGATGAATAAAGGAAACATGTTGAAAGAAACCTTTGTAGCTGATTATGCAAGCTAATCAACCAAGAGAAAGAAAAGGGACACTAGTTTGCGACCAAAACTCAATACTTGATATCATTGAAGACTCCTTACCTCTAAGCCATACAGAGGTGGATAAAAGAGAATTCTCAAGAAGACACATAAGAAGGAGAAACAAGAGTGGCTTGACATTGCCGCATCATCAAGAATTACATATCAGTAGTGTCATGTCATGTCAGGTCATGATTCGTCACATGCCACAACATTATTATGGATTATGTAATTTATGTTTCAAAAATGTATTGTAAAGTGGAAGTCCAAAGACATGTACATAATATGAAGTGTCATGTAAAGTTGAAAATTCATAGGAAGTCTAAGAGTCACAAGGAAAATGAAGCATCACCTCCTCATTGGTTATATATACACCCTCATTGTATGAGCAAAGGACATTTCACCTTGGATCACCCTGCAAGGCATTAGAGAGACAAGCTATTTATTTTTTGGAGCAAGGAATGGATCCAACACTCTATTTTTGGAGCTAGTGGTTTTCATTATATACATGTGTCTTGGAAATTTTACTTAATATCAAAAGCCTCATGGCCAACATGTTCTTCATACAAGGATTATGAATATTTGTAAGACTATTCTATGGATGTTTGTAATTCATGTTTCTTTCATCTGTGCTAAATTAGTTGAACTATTTCATTTATTTGAATACCTATCATATTGAGAATGTGTTGCAATGGTTGCTATAGTTGTTGCATCCTTGTGGAATATTCTGCTGGATGTTAGACACAGATTTCTTGTTAACTTTTTTGTAATGAATACCACATCTTTGTGGACTATTATGCTAGATGTTAAATGGGTCCTTCCTGGTTGTGTGTGTATCTACTAGGGTGGTACAATTACCTCTCTCTTAGAGGCTCACTTCTTTCTCGCCCTCTGTAGTAGAAGAAGTTTGACACACCTACAACCGAACACTCACCAGGCACACTCACTTGCTTTTCAAAGGCACAATTGTACTCATCTCTCTTATTGATAGTTAGAGCTAAGGAAAATCTTTAAGAAATCGACAACTAGGCCATATTCCAGATGATATTCCTATCACAAACAATGTGAGGTATAATTGGGACCACATATCGGGGAGACCCTTGAATGTCGGTGGGTCTAGCACCACCAACAAAAACCATTATGTGGAGCTTCATACCTTTGCAAAAAACCATTAAATATAAAAATCACATCCTTTGATTGAAGAATAAAAAAGTGTTGATTTACCTCTTTTAGATTTACTTCAATAGTTAGCAATTTTTATGACTATTTAACAATATAAGGCCTTGGACTAAACTGTACATGTTACTAGGACCTTTCCCCCAAGACACATCGTTTTAATAAATTGAAGCAGTTGGGTTCTTAGAGCTCGAAGCACCTCCATCCACCCTCAAAATAAATTCAATGGTGGAGTTCCTAGATATACCGTAATCACACATTTGAGGAAAAAAACTACAACTTCTTCCCTTCACATATAAGTTGCTACATGATTACTGGGATCCCCAACTGTTTCCCGAAGATCTACATTATATTTTCCACATACTCCTCTTTTTAGATCGAAAGTCGAATCAAAGTCTCATTTAGATCCTTTATGAAAATATTTAAAACGTCCATCCTGTTATCTTTCTTGCCAATCCCAATGAAGGATAAAAGGGATTTTTTAAAGTAGATCTGCTTCGATCCAAGGGTAAATAAAGGAGAAAAAATGAATATATGAACACACAAAACTCCAAGTGAGTGTATTCATGATGCCCAGGCACACCTTTAATGTCACCAAATTCCCATATTTCCTCATGCTAAACTTCAAATTGACTTAGGTAACATGTTGGTTGAACCTTGATGTGTAGCCTAGATGGTGAGGCATAATTTCAGAGAAATTAATACAATCATTCCCTATCATTTTCTTCCCGACCTTCATGCTATCCATAACCTATGAAACCCTTTGACTGCCCTTTACCATCACCTCCTAAATCACCTTCATCCCCTTCATTTCCCTCAAGGCTCCCATCGCCGCCTTTCCATGATTTTCCTCCCGAAACATTCCCAAGAATATGAACATCTCATCATCGATACCACTTAGTTCGATAATTAAAATTTAAAAATTTAAAAAAATTTGGTGAGTTCAAATTATTTAAAATAAAACTAAAATAAAAAAATTATAACAAAATAATTCTTATAAATATTGTTACAGTAGTTCAGGTGAAATTGAGGTCATAGAGTCAATTTACGATTGGTTGTTTTTGGGCTCCAAGTTTTAACAACCCATGGTTTTGCTAATGGTATTGTTATGAAATATAACCTATTATAGGCATGAATAATCCTTTATAATTTTCTTTTGGGCCATGAATGATCATTTAAATAAAATATAATATGAGTGAAAGTTTCATAACTGTGGGTTTATGTTTGGGATGGCAACTTTGAACAACCAACGATTATTAGGGTTTAACCTACGAAGAGTACGAAGCAAATGGAATACTTGCTACAGGTGATGTTAGGGAAAAATGAATAACATATAGATCTCAAGGCTTGCTATACAGTCATAGACCATTCTTGGTTCCAATTTCTCTTTTCCACAATATTGATGTAATTTCCTTCCAGTTGTTTGTTTTCAGGACTATAGTAGACATTTTAATAGAGAGAGTGGGTCTTTAAGCTGATATGTTTTTCAACAATTTGGGCTTCACCATGTGAATAAAAAACTGGTTTATTTTGAATTGAACGAAGGTGATGATGTCCAAATGGGGGCATCCACATCATATTTCCAGTCCAGGTAGGAAGTATGCAGGCTGAAAGTAAGGTCATAATTGGAACCCTATACAAACCATTCTCTTATAATGTCTATCATAAATGAGTTGTGGGATCTAGTTGGAGGTTTGGTTGAAATTTTGTTAGACATGGCTTACTAAGAAGGAGACATGAAGTGGGTGTTGATCTCAGGCTAATAGGTTCAGGGGAAAGCCTTCAAAACCACATCCTGGGGGTTCTCAGAAAAACTCAAACCCTCCCTATTTGAACTCATTTCATCGACCTTTTCATGAGGAATTGACCTACAAACATACCAACCCCTAAATGACCTCTCTTTTGAACCATGCCTCAGCAAGGGTTGTTTTACTAGTGGGAGCTCCATCATTGTCAAATCCTCCCAAGGCTCACTCTCCTCAATGGTTAGAAGGTAGCTTTTCAAGGGAATTTTTTGGTCTTAGGTGAAAAGGATGGCCAAAACCCTGGTGAGTATGGTGATAAGAATGCAAAGGGAAACCCTTCATTGATCTCAGGAGGAACCCATAGTTCTAAACAAGTGCAGGGGAAGGGATTGAAGTGTAAGAAGAAGTGCTATAATAAAAAGGAAAGTCAACCAAGACTTTCTTTGGTCTTGGGGGCGAACGTCATGATGAAGAATTCCTAGGAAATGACAGAGAAAATTTTAGTTAGTAGCCCAAGGGGTAGGTAATTTAGCATCACCTTCATCAAGGCATGGGTGGATAGTGAAATAGTGAAAACAATCAAGAACCCCCCTAAGGTCAGAATGTTGGCAAGGGGTTGGATCCATCTTCAATTTTTGGAGGCAACCAAGGAAAAACAAGCTACATAGAGGGTTTCGAAGATGGATTCCACCCTAGCCATATTCAAGTTCTAGAATCCTTTGCTTGACATTAAGAGAGAAAGAATAGATGTTGTTCCAATTTGGGTCATATTTCTAGTTCTTCTTGCACACTATTGGGATGCCCTAGTTTTCTAGGATCTCAAAAATTTTTTGGGGTTGTATTTGGACCACAATTCCTCCTATTTATCTAAATGGGACAAGTCTTTAGTGAACATTCTTGTCAATATCTATCTTCATAATGGATTGTTAGAATACATGGACATTGAGCATGGGGAAGAAATAATTCTAATTATAAACTATGAGGCAGTACCCTTTAGATGTAGAAGATGCCACAAGAATGGGCCCCTGTTAAGTGATTGTGAGCTTCCTTTTCGTAATTTTTCTTGTGCCTCCAACACAAGAGGACATAAATTATCCCAAAGGCCCAAGGAACCAACACATATGGTGGATAAAATTACAGAGAAATTTCCTTCATATTTCCCTAGACCAAGTGAAATTGGATATTCAAGGGATCACATGGAGGTAGAGAAGCCAATTTTAGATTCGGTCGGTCTGGCGATGTCAACCGAAGGTAAACACATGTCCTCCACTATTGTAAATGAATCACATTTATTTTGAATATGTTTTAGATGTTTTGTAACCTGGGTATTTTTTTTATTGTGGTTTCTTCTCTTAATTTTACTCTTCCTTCATCCCTTCCCTATCTTATATCTAAAGGCCTATACCCTTTCCCTTAAGCTCCAAGTGGCCTCTCCTCTCTCATGACTTATATTTCCAATTTTTTTTCTAAGCACTTGAAAGAGGGGGAAATAGTGTATAATCTCCATTCCCACTCAATTCTGCCTCATCTTGATGGCTTGTCAAAGGGCCTTGGACGACTTTGCATCACCCTCGGTGAAAACATGGGTCAAAGAAAAAAATCTAAAATGACGAAATCTAAGGAGTTTGAATGTGAGAAGCTAGCGGTCGGTAAGAAAAAAAATCCAAGGGGCCCTTAGAGAAATTATTTCCCCTAGTGGGGTTTCCAAATGAATCTTCTCTCATTCAATTGTAGGGGGTTAGCATGTCCCCCAAAAAATATATGTCCTGATAAGGCTTATTGACACCAACCTCCAAGATCTAATTTTTATCCATGAAATGCTTGGTGATGGAGGCTTCATAAACATAAGTATTGAATCTCTCCTCGGGGGATGAAATTTCATCAAGTTAGATATAAGGAATGATTAGAAGGGTTAGTAGTGGGCTGGAAAAAGAGGGCTATGCAGACATACAATTTTTGGACTGTGGAGTAGGGTCTTGGAATGGATGTCTTCACAGGGGAATTGGGATCCTCTCTTATAATCCTAAAATTATCTAGATCCCCTTATAATGGAAATGATTTTTGGGATATATAGTTTGCAAATCCTCTCATTAATTATAATTCCCTTGTCTTAGGAGGGTATTTGAATTTCTTTCTGGGAGAAGTTGAATCTTAGGGCTCTAGGGCGAGGCCAAATCCAGCTGTTGAATTATACCTTAAAAAAAAATTGATAGGACTACATCTCTGGATGTGGATTATATTATAATTGTCCCTACTTGGAGAAATACGTGAACAAGGCATGATAGAGTCACCAAAATAATAAATTGATTCTTAATCTTTGAGGCTCTAGTGGACAAGTTCAATCTAATCAAACAATGTGTTGGGCTGGGAGGTGTTTTGGACCACTTCCTTATATTTTTGGAGACAAAAGGTTCCTTTTAGAAACTGACTAGCCCCTTCAAAATTAAGTCCACCCTAGCTCAAAGATGAATAATTGATCAAAATCGTCAATTCCCATTGGAAATCCTTCAACCCCCAAGAAAGTATTTCAAGTACTTCCCTGTTTGAAGCCAATATGAAAATTGATCCAAATTTGATCGTTATATTTTTTTTCATCCATATCGATGCATTTGGAGTGGAAAAAATAGAGGAATTAGCTCAAAATACCGTTTTTATCGACGAGACCCGGTTTGGTGAAACGAGGTCTGAAACCTTTCGAGAGAGTTTTGAGGCATAAAAATATGGTTTTTGGGGGTAAAAATTTGTTGCTTTCGTGCTGCACTTTTACATGCCATTTTAAGCACAAATATAATTCCAACTGCACAAGAAGCACGTCAATCAGAGTCTGTATGCAAAAGTTCTGTCACTCGGAAGTTAACCTTCTTGTTTTCACACCTATAGTTAGGGAGGAAGTCGCGTCAGCCCCCATTATTTATGGAAAAGGGGTTAGCCACATGTTTATGATGTAAAATAATATAGAAGAGTCTATATTGTAACTCTAGTTAAGAAATGATGGTAGTCAATATTTACCATTAGTAGGCTATCAAGTTGTGTTATAACTGGGCCACTAAGATCTATGCACTATAGCAACCCATGGGCCACATGCATTACTTCTTTGTACCTGTAGCCATATTTCAAAATAGAGAAAGAGAGCAAAGAGGCCTCACCTTCCAGCTAGGTTTTCTCCCAAAAGGTTTTCCTAGAGAGAATATATTGTTTCTTGTGTGTGTGTGTTTGTGTGCTTATTTTGTCGTTATCTACTTTTCTGCATAATTTCCATTCACATGCATGTGCTAATTACAGTTAAATCCATAGATATTAAAGTTTAATAAACCATAATAGTGTATAGTTTTCAAAGTTTTAACATAATATTATTAGATATGTTGTGATGAACTGTCTAGTGGAATATCCATGGTAGTTTACATATCAAAACTAATTAAATGTAAGCTGAAGAACTAGGTGAAGAAAAAGGAAAAAGAAACTCATAAGGAGATGGAAGGAATTGAGAATCTATTGTTGACTCTCTCCAATTAGGAAGGGGAAGGTTACAAATACATCAAATCCATGGATGAGTTTTTCAAGATGAAAAAAAAAAGAGAGAGATTTTAGCTAAGAGGGAGGCCAAATGGAGTTCAAAGAGTTAAGCCATTTGATTGGAATATGGTGATGAGAACACAATTTTTTCCAAGATTATTCAAAAGTAAGGAAATTTTGCAACACCATTTGGAGCCTAAAAAATTCTGAAGAAAGAGAGGTTTCACATTTTTAAGAACTTGCAGCCCTTAGGATGTCCTATTTCCATAATCTCTTTTGTCCCATAGAGGAGTCTTCAATAGTAGAAGTTATTAAAACAAAAAAAAAATTCCCAAGGTTTGTTGATGAAAAGGAGAGAAAATTTCTCATGGAAGAAGTGTTCGATGAACAACTTAACGCTGTCCTCCATAGATTTCAAAAGGACAAAAGTCCTAGGCTAGATGGGTGGGTGGTTTAGTTGTTTGTGGGAATTTATGATATAATAAGGAATTATATGCTATTATTTGTTTAAGAATCAAGGAGGGATAAAAGAATTCTCCCAACCTTTTACTCAACTATCATTGCACTCATTATCAAGGTTGAATCTCATGAATTTTTTGAATACTTTTAACCCATCTCTTTGAGCAATTATATCTATAAAATCTTAGAAAAAGTGATATCCAATAGACTAAAACCAATCCTTTCGAAATCCATCTCAAAGGAATAATTTTCCTTCCTAGAAGGAAGGAAAATCCATGTAGCGGTTGGTGTGGCTCAGGAAGGATTCTACAACATCAAGGTCCTTAATCTTAAAGGTGTAGTGCTCAAGATATATATCTCTAAATCTTATGACTAGTTCAACTTGATTTATATTAGAATGCTTCCAATCCATGTTGGTTTAAGCCCTAAATTCATTTCCTGGGTGATGAGTTGCATTTAGACAACTTCTTTTGCAATGTTTATTAATGGCTCAAATTTCCCCTTCATCCATGCCTAAAGAGGGCTTAGACAAGGATTTCTGATATCTACACTATTTTTTCTCCTTGTAGCAGAGGAACTGAGCCTCCTCGTATAAGAATCCAAAATGAGGGAGGAACTGCAAGGAACCCATATTGCTAGGGATCTAGGATTAACTCATCTCTTATTTGTTGACGATATCCTTATTTTTTGCAATGGTTCTATTATAGATGTGGAAAATCTTATGTATACCCTTTCCCTTTATGGAAGAGCCACGAGATCAGCTATAAACTACATAAAGACTACTCTCTCACACCACAATTTTGAAGAGCAGGAGATCAAACATATCCTCCAGTGAATTTATTTTGAATAGAAGCCTTTTACAAAAGGTTTAAACTATTTAGGCTTTAATATAAAACCAAATAAATACAATAAGGAGGATTAGTCATGGCTCATTTATAAGGTTGAAAAATGAATGAAATGGTAGAGTCTAAAATGGATCTCCTAGTACTACTCAAATATGTATTGGAATCCATTCCAGTCAACTGGATATCCTTAGCATGGGTCCCAAAATTCATTCTAGAAGAAATCATAATATTATGCTTTAAATTCATCTGGTTGGGGAATTAGGAATTGGGAGTCCTCCCTTGGGTAAAATGGAACAAATTAGTGGCTCCTAGGCTTCTATGGTGATGATGGCTCAATAATAATTTTTTTGTTTAATCTAAGGAATTAGCGGCTAAGTGTAGTTGGAGACCGTGTGCTACAAAGAGCCCGTGGAATTCCTTTGTTACACAGAAATAAATTTCACCAATTCCATTGGAAGAATGGAGCAGGAGGGATGATAAGTCACGAGCTAACATATCAACTATTTGGAAGGTTATTTTACATTGTTTTGACCTCATAGGGAATGGAATTTCCTGTAAAATTGGTAATGGGGCCAGAGTGTGGATTAGAATCGATCCATGGCTTGAGAGTGGTGTAGACCATGTTGTTACCCAATAGCTAATTTTCTCCCTTATTTATAGGGGCATTTCAAAATTGATACGGATTTCCAGACTAGACCACTCAACCATACGAAGATAGGGATGGAGATAAACAAAGGATTTGGGCACGGAGGATGATTTTCATGATGCATGGAACATATATCTAACTTCCCTAGCCACTGACCACATAAGGATCACTAATATAAATGATGAATTGGTGTGGAGTTGTTCTCATTTTGGCTCATCTTCCCCAAAGCTAGGATATATTGTCTTCAATGATGACAGGGAAGTGGAAGAGCCAAAAGAGTGGTGGAGGGTATTTTGGAAGGCTAAGGTCCCAAAAAAATCCAAAATTTTTATGTGGTGCATGATGTAGAATAAGGTCCACTCTTTGGATGTCCATCAATGATAGTTTTATATATGTTTGGGATGGTGTTCCCTCTGTAAATACAATGATGAAACATATTTTTTCATGCAATTCCCTTCCTTCAAGAAGGTATGGGAATTCTACATGCTTGCATCAAGAATAAACTGTATATGGGAGGGTGATCAAAACTTGGAGGAAACATTGAGAGGATGGCACTACCCGTTTACTCAAAGCCCTCCTAATGATTATTTGTTGGGGGTATGGTTGGCTCGAAATAGGTTCATCTTCTTCGACAAGACCTTGTATCAAGTGTATATGACTATAAAAAATATGACAATTTCAATTCATTTTCCACAATTAAAAGGCTTGATCCCTACCATAATTATTATTGATGAGAATCCCGACTTCTCAAAACCTCGGGCTTTCTTTGATGGAGCCTCAAGTGACAAGGGTGTTATGAGCAGGGGAGGGTTTTCCCTTTATCTATTTGCCACATTTTGTTTCAAATTAAAATGGGATATGGACCAGGTACAAATAATAAGGTTGAACTTATGGCATGTCACAAAACCTGCTAATTTTACATAAGAAAAAGGATGCTCATAGATCCAAGTCTATGGGGATTCAATGCTTGCAATAAATTGGCTTAAAAAATCTCAAGCATGCAAAAAAACTTCTTCTAGTTCCCATCTTGGAAGAATTATGGATTATTAAATACTCATACTCTTTCTTTGTATGTTCTCACGTCTATAGGGAGTGAAATGGGTTGGATGATATACTTTCTAAAGTAGGCCTGAATATGGATCAAGGCCTCTAGTGCATCCAGGAGCAATGAGAAGAAGCGGTTTATGAGTATTATAATAGGCCATACATAGATCATTTTTTTTAGGAAGAAAGGATGTAATTTTGCAATAATTCTACCTATCCATGATACACAAGATCCTACAATTCATATTTTTTTATTTTGGTACAAGAAGGTGCAAACATATCCCTTTTCCAACAATTTTTGTGGTATCCATGATCTATGTTTCTATTTCTGAAATCTCAAAGGAGAAGATGGAAAGCTATAGGATGAAGCCCGCCAAATTACAATACTGAATTATAAAAAATCTATCTCGAAATACACTTAAGGGTGTATATACAAAATGTAATTTTGAATAATTTTTTAAATGAATGAAAATTACGCTTTTTTGTGTGGAAAAAAATAACATACATACATACATAAAGCATCCTATATCCATCTTAACTTTGGATCTATAAAGTATTGAGAGGGATCAAATGATCCAAGAGGATCCTCAAAATGCTTATAATTTTATTGTCTCATATTCTCCCGAAACCAGGGCCAAGCTGAAGAACTCATCGCGTTGAATTTGATAGTATCTTTAGTTTCACAATTGGCCTTCGTATGAAGGAGAAAAGGCTCGCTGAAATTTATGGAAAACATGAAAAATATTGGGGCCTTGCAGACCAAGTGGAAAGTTCATAGTTCCACACATGGCAGGTGGTCAAAGTCGACGTAAAAATAGGTCAAAGTCAACAAGGTCGAATTGGCATGGGTTGGAGTCAAAACCCTAACCTCCATTGTGCTATTTCAAAACTATAGCATTAGACCATGGATTTGATTTATTATGCCAAAAGGCGTTCCCTTTGTTGGCTTGGGGTGATAAGACACTATTCACCCCAACCAATGAGAAGCCTTTATGACTGCCCTTCTAGCCACTAAAATTTAGGCATGTGGCACCTCCTCCAACCAATTAAAATCTTCCATTTGGCCTTGTTACCGACTGTTATTTTCCTTTTCATTTTTCTATTCCCTGATGCCTCTGACGCCTCTGCAGCATCATGGCTCTTCTTGACTGCTAGCCGCACCACTACAACACGCCTAAGGGAAAAAAAGAGTCGCAGGAGTCCATCTGCAATGCCTGATCGCGCTAGATCCTGCACGGTTCTGTTGGCCGGCCTGGTGTGACAAAGACCTGGTGTATTGGTTGATTCAGAATTTTAGTGCAGCTTTCACTCTAGGAACTGGTACTTGCATAGTAGAAGCAGTATCTGCCTTTGGTACGAACTAGTCCTGCAAACTATGGCTTAGACACTTGATCTGAGCTTACGTATGTGCACAACGGCAACTATCCAAGCTTGCCAACAGAGGTATATAACACAGTCACTTGAAATTAAACTCCAGCACTTAGATTAAATGATATGCTACCTAGGAATAAGCTACACTTTAGATTCTTTTTGTGATGCCACACATTCAGACCAGCAAGATCATAGGTTCGAACCAAGCAAGAAAACACTCCACAAGTTGATGCATATATGATACTTGGAAAAGAAAGAATGTGTCAGAACTCAGCCATAATAAACTTCGAGCTTCCCCATAAATCTTGCTTCAGCCCTCACGCCAATCCATCTCTTTCAAGATGAATGCTACAGGTTATATAAAGGGACTGATCTAGAATGTGATTAGGCAGGGGGTCTTATGGATCAAGTGCCCAAATTATCCAGACAAAATCCACTTCTTCCCTTTGAGGAGAAAGTCTGCTACTCGGTGATGAATCAATGCATTATATTTTTTCCACAAACTGCACCAGTCACCAAAAATTGTACTCAACCCTCCTTCTCTTAGTATTCAAAAATTCAACCAGGAGGTTCTTTGCTGATAAACATTGACTTCGGCCTAGGAACATGACATAGAAAAGTCGAAACAAAGGGATCCACATCGTCGGCCCTCTTCTTCGACCTTCGATCCACCTGAAACGATTCCAAGACAGAAAATTGTAATAAAATCGACAACAAATTTTCCCTGAAATAGTCGTCCAGGGTCTGGGATTTATGGTTCTTGGGAACTCCTGGTCTCTCCTCCCACAAGAATGGAACCCCTATATGAGATGTCGTGGTATGGATCTAGTTGGGTGACCATGACAGGGAAATCAACGAAGATGAATAACTGTACCTACCAGTTGGTCTCCTCCTTTCGGCATTCCCTTGCACCCTCGGTGCTATTTCTAGTTAAATAAAACATTTCATATTTAATATATTTGTTATATAGTTTTCAATGGTGGGCAAGAAGTGGTGAAGGCCACCATATCTAGTGGTATGCCAACCCATCAAACTATTTGGCAACCAATTAATAGAGCTAACCCATTTGGAGCATAGGTGTCAACATTACTGTTGATTAATATTTAAACCCAAAGTTGTTAATGTCGCTCCAACAGATGCCCGCAGGGAAAACCATATGATAACGCTATATTTCCAAAGTTAAAACTTTGGATATAATTAAATGCTAGGACGGGTGGTTCATGTATCCGTCGAACTTATCACATACCACAGGATTGTATGGTTATATCATTGTCGGGGAGCAGGTAAGGATAAATTTTAGTGAACCTATCATATGATGCCACCAGTCCAACATTAAATGTCATGGTTCAGAGTTGTTAACCACCAGTCATATCAAATATCTGCCACATATACGATATCAAAGTTTGGTTAAGATTCAAATCCGCCGATGGGCCAATTATTTTTAACCATATGTTATATTATTATAACATTTTAAAAATAAATGTGCCATATGTGATATTGCTAAACCTAATACAACCATTTTCCATGTATGGCCCGAGAAGTATGTAGGTTTGACCCCAATACCTGCCCGCGGCCTTATAAAACTATGTGTCATTACACCAGTGTGACAAAGTTGTATGTTCAAGCTAAGTAGCTTGTATTATCTGTGCCTGTAAATTCTCTTTTGAGAATAACTTGGCCATACTTGGGCCTTTGTGAGAATGGAGAGTTGTGTTGAAGAGCAGAGACTAAGGCCTACATGTTGATAGTAGCCATGGGTACCTGTGTGCACAGTCAATATGGTGAAAATGTATGTAAAGATCCTTTTTGAGCATTCTTAATATAACATAGGCCCATTGGAAGCAGACTCAGAGACATAGTCCAGGAGGGACGAACTCCATTTTGTTGTGTTTTCGGATTTTATTTCCGTTGTTCATGCTTACTTTTCAGTTCTCAAGTTTATGTTTAAGGAATTTTAATAATTCAATTTCTCTCTTTCATTCACACAAAAGGAAACTTAGTTAATGTTTGGAAATTTTGTGAAAATTTTCAATCTTGTGTGTTTTCAGATCATCAAATCTCAAACCTTTCCTCAAGTTTTACATTGAAAAAATAGGTTTTCACCTTGAGAAATTTGATCCCTCTTAGTGCTTGATAGATCTAGAGTTAAGACGGATTTAGATTAATTTGTAAAATTATATAGTTAAAGATCATTTATATCGTAATAATGTTTTTTTCCGGATCCATCGCTTTTAAGTATATTTTTCTATCAACGTTCCGAACTAGCTATCGAGGTTCACTCATTTTTGACTTGATAATGAACCTCGGTAGATGGTTTGAAATGTCGATATAAAAATCTACTTAAATGCGATGGATATGGAAAAAAAAAACAATATTACAAAATAGAGATCGAAAAAGTCTGAAATCAGAAATCATTTATATTATTGTATTTATTCCATAATTATAACTAGAAATTGCCCCTAAAGGTGCAAAGATACACCAAAGGAATTGGCTAATTAATTCTTTTCCAATCTTACCACCATGTCAAAATCTTATATGCATATTATATCCAAGCTATAGCATGTAAGGTAATGAGGAGAATCATTACCGTAGTTCCTCGTAGGCATTGGCATACAAAAAATGTAATTGCACAGAGGAAATAACTAAAGTTAGTGTGTTAGTGTGTGTTGATAATGAGATTAAATAAAGAGCATCTTTCAGTAGAGTGACCTTCACATTCTAGGATATTATATAATCAACATAAAGAAGGGGAATTGTTTTATAATTTTAGCAATCTCCTTTTAAATATTTTAAATTAATGTGGAGCCATTAATTCCAGTTTTAAATTTAAATTTAAATTTTGTCTAGCAAAGAGTTGTTGGAACTGTGAATTTATTTGGTGTGGTTTACAAAATCCAAGTGTCCAAGTAAACTTTCAAGGCATTGTATCCATTTATGCATTCAAAAATACAGTTTAAAAAATGCAAAGTTACACATGCTATATGCATATATAGAAAAAATATAGATCCATTTTGAAGAGGATTAAATCTTGAGGTGCATAATTTTTTTCATGTTTTGCACTCTAAAATAGGTCTCATAGGTTATCTTTAGACTTGTGAATGTTAAAATTTTCTTTCTTTCTTTCTCATCTTTTCGGAAGTAATTATGGTTTCCTTTGCACAGCTCATGTGGGCCCCACAATAATGAGTGACCATGTAATTTAACCATAGCTAATAAGTATTTATGTCAAGAATGACAATTCCTAAACAAAAAATATACCCAATAATGTATTAGGTTGAACACGATTTAAGGTGGGACTTTATCATAACTAGTTAAAGCAATTTTGTGTGGGAGTTATCTTAAGGATCCCCAAAGAAAGAATTTGTATACAAACTTGACCAAAAATTTAGATATTTTTTGTTATATAAAAACAATGGTTAGGTTATGATCTAATTGTAAATTGGTTGAAAAAAATCAAAATCAAGCTCATTTAATTTTTCAATTAAACATTTTATATCATTCTACCTAAAAAAAACCATTAAAAACTTACATAATTTAATGTAAATCTTATCATGTTTATTAATATGCTAGCATCAAGAATAGTGTAAAACGACATGGTGAAAATGACTTGTTTAAATTTAATTTAATTTAAGGTGTCTGTTCCCCACTACATCATAGGTATCATGGATTTCGAACATGAAGCTCCATAACCACATCCTAAAAATGAATATTATATTTATTTTTTGCTTATGATATATAAATAAATATGTGACTGCACATTACACGTATCAGAATCAACCTATGTAAAACCCTTGTACCTTTCTTAGTTCCAAGATGAAGATAATTCATTGTATTTTAATAAAATTAGAACTCTTTTCTTGTAAAAGATTCCCTTGTACCTTTCCTAGTTCCAAGATGAAGATAATTCATTATATTTTAATAAAATAAGAACTCTTTTCTTGTAAAAAAATTTATGACTTTGATAATTGATCTGTTGCATGTTCCCCACTGCATCATAGGTATCATGGATTTTGAATATGAAGCTCCATAACCACATCCTAAAAATGAATATTATATTTATTTTTTATTTATGATATATAAATACATATTCTACTGCACATTACACATATCATAACCAACCTACTTAAAACCGTGTACCTTTATTAGTTCC
Source organism: Pinus albicaulis (assembly GCA_034641835.2). Lineage (NCBI taxonomy): Eukaryota > Viridiplantae > Streptophyta > Pinopsida > Pinales > Pinaceae > Pinus > Pinus albicaulis. Next base: position 973,585,497 of record CM076569.1, read on the forward strand.
AAGATGAAGATAATTCATTATATTTTAATAAAATAACAACTCTTTTCTTGTAAAAGTTTGTATGACTTTCGTAATTGTTACATGAGCCTTCTTATTTATATTTTATTTTCAATGTCATATTATAGTGATTCGTATTTATTTCATATTCCTTAGTAATTTAAATATGTAATATAATTGTAAAAAGTAAGGCTATTAATTTTTTATTAATATAAAGGTTTAAATGTGATTTTTTAAAAAATAATTCTAATTAAAAGCTTATTTGATTAACTCAAATTTTTTTATAAACAACTTAAAAATTAATTATATTTATTAAAAAAATTATCCTAAATGGGGGTGTCAGGCACTTGGAACCATGTGTCACGTGAAGAATGAAATTTGGCATAAGGTATGAATAGAGGAAGGAAGGAATTCATCTCTTCCATCACGTTGTGGTTAATTGCTTTGCATTCAAATGTGTGAAACATATTCCTTCACCTATGTGCAAAGGAATAGTATTGTCTCGACGATCAACGACATCGGCGTTACGATGGTTAAGTAGTATGGTGCATGGAGAAATCTAAGTGTTTCTTGGATCATTGAGGGATATCTATTTACCTATGTTCTTATTTATTAGGGTTGTGTGGGTATGGTGGTGGTATTCTATTTATCGCTACTCATGCTGGCTCAATAAGGTAACAACTCTTTCCCTATTGCTCTGGGTGAAACTTTCCCTATCATTCCTTGGTTGAAGGATGTGTTTTTTGAAGATCTGGTCATTTTTGGGCATTGATGTTTTGGGCTTGTGTGGATGCTTGCTTTGGAATTATAGGTGGTGGTTCTTCGTTTTTCTATGTAAGGAGTTTGTTGCTTTTAAAAGTGGTTCCTAGGTTTTTAGTGGTGGAAGTTTTGCTTGGACGAAGGTTTTAGTGATGGTGTTGTTTTGGATCTCTAGTGTAGGCATTGCCCGGATTTTCCTTCTTGGGTCAGCTGATAGAAGAATTCCCTTTGGTGAAACCCAATGGATTTGGTGTCATTTGGGTTTCTGGGAGCCGGAGATTCTAGTTCTTCTTGTGGGCAGCTAGGATTTGTCTTTCTACCTTTTCCATGTGAGGGGTTTCTTACAAGTTGTAGCATGGATTTTTTATTTTTCCATGGTGATTCTGGGTTGAGGTGACCAACAACGCTAGGTTACCTTGCCTTATCTGTCTGTTGTGTGGAATGTTGGGTTTCCGGTGGAGGGTGGACGATTGGTAGTGTGCATCATTTCTGGGTGTGTGGTGCTAGGTTTGATTAGGTGTTCCTTGGTGTGGAATGGGGTTAGCCTCGAGGGTCTAGGTTTCGACACGACCACCAACATGAAGTCAAGTTTTGTTCCTTGCATGCCCCTAATCAAGCAAAGGTAGAAGTGTCTCATCTTAGGGGTAGGTCAATTGTGGCGAATGGAATCTGATGTGGCGGTGTGGTAGGAGATGGTGATATCAGTAGCCATCACTACTACATTTCGCGGAAATTTCGACACTTGGTTCCGACACCTTTGACCAAATGTCGGAAATTTCCCCAAATTTTTTCCATCCCGCCCGAAACCGTCGCTATACCGACGTTTATAGAAAAGTGTCGCAATACTGACACTTAGAAAAGTGTCTCAATTGCGACGTTTGGAGGAAAACGTCGCAATTGCGACACTATGGCCCAAAGCGTCGCTATTGAGATGACTCCAATCGTTGCAAGTGCGACACAATGTCTAGGTGTCGCCATTGCGACGTTTGGAGGCACCCGTCGCAATAATGACACTTTTTCCGCCGTCGGTATAACGACAGTTATATGCGCGCTACATAAAAATACGAAACTTATATGCACACTACATAAAAATTCGAAACTTATATGTGTGATACATAAAAATTCAAAACTTATATGCGCACTACATAAAAATGATTTTATTGTTTCGTATCCGTCGCAATAGCTACATTAACGTCTGATATCATGCGTGCATTTTCCCTCCGCTCTTGCAGAACAACATTCGCCCTCAGCTCTTGCAGAACAGAATTTGCCCTCAGCATTCGCCCTCAGCGTTCGCCCTCAGCTCTTGCAGAACAACATTCTCCCTCAGCTCTTGCAAAATGGTAAGTTCTTATTGTAGGCCCTTCCTCCTATAGTAGGGTTGACTCTATTTGGGTTTTTTTGGTCAATTCCATTGGATTGTGTTAGGCTGTAGGGTTCTCTCTAGATGTCAAGAATCAAGATTCAATACCCTCTATTATCTTCATCACCCAATACAAGATTTAAATTTTTCCCGAAGAAACACTTATTAATTTGGCAGCCATTATTTCTCCCTGCTTTAAAAACCCTACATTTAAATGAAAACAAGCATTGCATTTCAACTACAAAAATCTATTAGTGTTCAAATGTACATGTGTGCTACATTAACATCTGATATCACGCGCACATTCGCCCTTCGCTCTTGCAGAACAACATTCACCCTCAGCATTCACCCTCAGCTCTTGCAGAACAACATTCACCCTCAGCATTCGCCATGAGCTCTTGCAGAACAGCATTCGCCCTCAGCATTCGCCCTGAGCTCTTGCAGAACAACATTCGCCCTGCATTCGCCCTCAGCTCTTGCAGAACAACATTCTCCGTGAATTCGCCCTCAGCTCTTGCAGAACAACATTTGCCCTCAGCATTCGCCCTCAACGTTCACCCTTAGCTCTTGCATAACAGCATTCGCCCTCAGCTCTTTCAAAATGGTAAGTTCTTACTACAGGCCCTTCCTCCTATAGTAGGGTTGACTCTATTTGGGTTTTTTTGGTCAATTCCATTGGATTGTGTTAGGCTGTAGGGTTCTCTCTAGATGTCAAGAATCAAGATTCAATACCCTCTAGTATCTTCATCACCCAATACAAGATTTAAATTTTTCCCAAAGAAACGCTTATTAATTTGGCAGCCATTATTTCTCCCTGCTTTAAAAACCCTACATTTAAATGAAAACAAGCATTGCATTTCAACTACAAAAATCTAATAGTGTTCAAATGTACATGTGTGCATCACTTGTGTAGGGTATTCCTTTTCCACTTTCACATTATCCAAGAATGTGTGCAGTATAGTTCATATTTTTTATGATTTAGATTATCTTGAAAAAGGAAAGGTAAATTATTTCCCATGGAAAAAGAAGGTTTTCCCTTTTTATAGGTTGTTTGGACTTACGTGGAAAAATTTATGGTATGCCTTTCATATTATATAGTTTAAATTTGAATTAACAGATTATTCTACATGAAAATATAATTACCTATGTGATGTCCTTCATCACTAATTAAAATTATAGGGTTTCAATTTCCTAGACTCTAACTCATCTGATGCTAAATTCTAGGTTCTCATTGGTGGATCACTCTTCCATTGATTTCCTTTTCCTCTGGATCTTGTCATACTTTAAAAGTCATCAATGATACATATATTATTTCAGGTATCCCAAAAGGCTTTATAGTAGAACATATTGTGAAGTTTTTTGACACTTGAGGATTCTTTTTAGAACTGCAACGTGGTCTATGCTATCGAGTTATATATCAAGCAACTTGTCCTTAATAACCACACTATGAGGTAGGTTCAAGCAGTTTGAACTTGTTGGGACATAGCATATGAAGTTGTGTGATGAGTCCATATCACAGGTCTATTATGGTGAAAAAAGTGAAGACATGTAATGATAGTTATTATGTTAACATTACTAGAAACATTTTCGAAACTATCCATGCTATCAAGATGTCAAAATTCCAGGCATTAGGTGTCAATACTCATAGCTAATAGATAATAATAATAATATAAAAAAATCACAACTTTATTCTTGAAATATGATTGTTACACATTGGTAACCTAGTTCATGAGTTACTATCACCCAAAGAATGCAAAACAAACTTAAAATATAAATTAAACCAACATGAGAATCCAACTAAGGGTTTCTCGACAAAATCATGCCATAACCTGGCATTTTGAAACCCAAATTTGAATCCATCATAAGTAATACAATGCAAACTCAAATGGATTTTCAATGCATGTTTGCATGCTACACTTATTCTCTGTCTAGATATCATTTTTAAATGGAACCATTAGTCAAGCCCACAATCCTTTTTATGTGAAAAATTTCAACTCTATTTGAGCTCTTTTTTGCTCCACCACCTCCATAAACATATGCAAACATATATCATGATCTTGGAATTCCATTACATATGTATGTGCCAATGTTCCATAATCATGCCCCATCATCAATTTAAGAAATTTCCATTGAATATCAAATTATGGGGGGGGGGAACTTTTTTCTGCAACATTTGGCTCAAAATCGGGGACCATCTCCGTATGAGGTGAATGAGAACTATAGATATTTGAAGAAGTAGATTAGTGCCTTTTCCTCTGGCCATGGAGTCATATACAGTCATCCATCACAAAAATTTGTCTTTGTTCATGCTCACCTTGAAAGTTGTAAAAATTCATGCCCTAATTGAAGCGACACTAAATTTGAAAGATATAATAAAAATGCAAGCTAGAAGTGCCCTATTAATACAAAGGGAAAACCTTCCTACCTACCCTAACTGAGATAAATTTTGATTGAATAGGAAACATGATATTGCCAATGGATTTGATCCAACAACTTGTTAAATGTATGGGACTAAATCATGCATTTGATTTCCAGGGAAACATGCGCATGAAGAGAAAAAGTGCAGAATTAATGGAAAATCCTTACATGCCACTTATAAAAACTACACCGAAAGGTCAAAAAATACTTAAGGCCTTAACTTAATTTGAATCCAAAAATGACAAAACAGGATTAGTGAAAACACGAGAGTGGTGTGGGTGAACAACATAAATGAAAAGTGAAGATACCTTTCCCCAAGATGCCTTTGTCACCGTTGTATGAAAACATGTTTTCCTTTCCCTTTATACATGCAAGTGAATGCATTATAGGTATGGTGCTTTCCCAGAATAGGAGAAGCCTACTTAAATATATCATTTGTGGATTGAATGTTTGGGTGCCTTAATGTGCAATGACATGTTTCCAGGACTGAATTCAATGCAAGGCATATTTGAAACTCTAACTCTGTCTTCCGGTGTCTTATTAGAAATTATTTCAGTTTTCATTTTGTGTTTTCCAGTTAGATATTGTTTTCAAGTTTTTACATTTATAATTTTATTGCAATGTGGCAGACTGATCAGAGCAGTGCAGGAACAACCCCGAGACGGGATGATCGTGGAAAGAGGCCAACGGAAGAACATGTAAAGTGCTAGCATTGCTCTATCTTCAGGTATTTTAGTTATTTACATAATTGAAATAATATTAATTTTGTTCAAATATGCAGACACCTAGCCATGGTACGCCTGATGATTCCCTCTTTGAGGAAGAGATTTCTTCATCCCTATCTCCAGTGTTCTTGTTGTAAACAAAGGCACGACATGCAAGGTCGGAATTTAATACTTTGATAGACACGCCTCAAACACCTGAAACAGAAGAGAGGATAAAACATCTTATGAACCAGCTAGAAAGATATCAGGTAATAATAAAAAGTCAAAAGGATATTTTTTTTGTTTTGCATGAGATGAATTGTGATAGTTTGATTTTTAATTTTTACATTGACTAAACTAACAAAAAGTTCTTTTGTATGTAGCGTTTTCTGGCACTTGCTGAACCGGGTGTTGGTGGTAGTGGGACACAAGGGCAAGAGATTGCCCAGCAACCCTCTCATACACCTTCTACTCCTTTAGGTGCCAGCCAAGAAACACACCCTGCCCAAGCAGACACCCAACCAACCACTGAATGTGTTGGCAGTGATGAGGCTGATATGGCCAACTACATTATTGCGTTTCCTGGAGCTACACGTGTCAGCTCCACAGGGACCATTAATGGCACGTTGTTGGTGAACGATGAAGGTGTCCCTATAAAGCATGTACAAATCCCAGGTAAATTTTAATATTTTAACTATTTCATGTACTTTATCTAAAACATATTTATCATGATTTTTATTTTTAAATTAATGATAATATCTTTTTTTTTTTTTGGTTTTATTATGTGTAGGAAACAATGAGTTCTACAGGATTCTGGAGAGCCATGCGTTGGTAATTTTTGGCCCAACCATACGTATAGGGTGGAATTCCCAGAATTCCAACCTGAAAAAAGAACTTCTAGATTATCTAGAAGCCCTTTTTGGGGTCGGCACATTTGACATAAAAGCGGTGGCTCAGGTAGCCGGCAAATATTTGAAATATACCAGGGACACCTATAGGATGCAATTGCAATTTAACCCTAGATATGAGCGTCCTCTCGTAGTTTCAGAGAGTGAGTGGAGAGCACTCATCCATGACGGAAAAGAGAAAAGGGCAAAGAAAGAAGGAAAAATGCCAACTGGACCCGCAAGGTAAATTGCAACTTTAATTCAATAGCTTTAATTTTCTTTATGTCTAAAATAAATGTGTGCTACGTCATATCTGACTTCAACCTTTTGATGCTAGGTTGCCTGACACCTCACGGGCAACCAAAGCTAGGATTGAGAAAAAGGGCCATCACAAGCCAGGCCAGGGTGGCTACTTGAAATTAGCTGCAAGAATTGTAATTAAGTAGCTAAACATCTTATAATTAATTTTATCGCCTTCCAACGTTTTTGTAATCCTATCAAATATGATTAAAAATGCACAATCATATGTAATGTAGGGTGATGAATTCGGAACAGAAACTACAGAGGAAGATAAAAATATCGCTTTCTGTTTCGGCTATCAAGCTATAGTTGAACGTTGCAGAAGCTTGGGGCAGGTCCCAAGATCCAGAATGCCTGATAAGGTAAAACATTAACCTTTCAATATTTTTGTTTTCATCCATAAATTTAATGTCTAACAACTTTGTTTAAATAAGGGGAGCAGCACTACCGACGAGGCAAATAACCCAGTTTTAGAGCCAGATGTAGATGATCCTCACGTGCAACCTGATCATTGTAGTGGGGACCAGGCCGACAATGCTGCTATTAGTGAGGGCCGTGACGGTAATTAATTTCCACTTATAATTTTTTCTAATTATACCTTGATGGTTATCCTTATAACATTTTTTGTTTAAATGACAGAGAATGTTTCCCTTGAGGATCTTACCACCAGAGAGGAAGACAGGGCAACAGTCCCAACGGCGACAACTGGTGCACCAGGTAAATAATCTCATTGCAATTTTTTATATTAATATTACCGAACTAGTTCAATGATATTTAAAAACTGACAATTAAAATTTAATATTATCTGTTTTTGTAGGCGATGCCCCGTCACTGGATGAGACCAGACATCGTGACAATGCAACTAGGTCAACGGCGACAACTGGTGCACCAGGTAAATAATCTCATTGCAATTTTTTTTATTAATATTACCGAACTAGTTCAATGATATTTAAAAACTGACAATTAAAATTTAATATTATCTGTTTTGTAGGCGATGCCCCGTCACTGGATGAGACCAGACATCGTGACTACGCAACTAGGTCAGCGGCGACAACTGGTGCACCAGGTAAATAATCTCATTGCAATTTTTTTAATTAATATTACCGAACTAGTTCAATGATATTTAAAAACTGACAATTAAAATTTAATATTATCTGTTTTTGTAGGCGATGCCCCGTCACTGGATGAGACCAGACATTGTGACAACGCAACTAGGTCAGCGGCGACAACTGGTGCACCAGGTAAATAATCTCATTGCAATTTTTTTTATTAATATTACCGAACTAGTTCAATGATATTTAAAAACAGACAATTAAAATTTAATATTATCTGTTTTTGTAGGCGATGCCCCGTCACTGGATGAGACCAGACATCGTGACTACGCAACTAGGTCAGCGGCGACAACTGGTGCACCAGGTAAATAATCTCATTGCAATTTTTATTATTATTAATATTACCGAACTAGTTCAATGATATTTAAAAACTGACAATTAAAATTTAATATTATCTGTTTTTGTAGGCGATGCCCCGTCACTGGATGAGCCCGGACATCGTGAATACGCAACTAGGTCAGCAGTGCGGGTTGAAAGGCACGAAACAGGAGCAGAGCACGATGATATTGATGATGTAATTAGGAGCTTTAAAAATAGGAAGAAGAAAAAGAAAATTTGAAAATGTAAAATATTGTATTATTATAAGACAAACGTTACCATACTTGGAACGTTTTTTGCATTATATAAAAAACTCATTTATCATACTATTTTTATGTCAAGCATTAATTGCAATGTTTCCTTGCGTACTTTTTGTTGAATTGTTTTTTTATTAGTTATTGAATATTTTTTTATGCTCATGAAAGTAAAAAATGAAATATAGATTGGGTATTGGGGAATTGAGAGTGATGTGAGGGGGGGGAGGGGCCATAAGAGCTTCCACCTTCACGTGGTTGCCCCTGTTTAGTAGAGAATAATTTATTGGAGCGATTTAATCTTGGAGCAAACCTCCCTCGATCCAGCGTAGCAACAAAAAAGTCACTGTTGACTTAGTTGTTACTCTTCCAGATCGTGGGAGGCTTGTTCCAAGTTCATGCGACTCCAATAAATTGTTCTTGAAATGAAGAGGAGCTTATTCAGGTATGTTTTGACATTTTCAACATATGTTCTAACATTATCATAAGAATGCATCTTGGAGTAAAAAATACTACATCAATTACTTGTATTTATTGTATAGATAATGATGGATTTTGATTGACTTGGCAATGCAGGTACAAATCCTCTTGCATCATGAGCAATACAACTTGTCAACCAGGGTCATGTCTAGGATATTTTTGCTTGTGCGCTTGACCAGGTTAGTAATGTCACATTTTGTAAGTTCCTTTACAGTTCATAATTCAATATTAAGCTTGTTCATGATTATTATCTAGGTTTTTTGTATGTGTTTTTCATCTATTTGATTGTAAGCAACTCTGCATGTTTCCTGTTGTTCACTATGATTTCTCCCATTACCACTCCCAGGATGAATCCGACTTTATTGTTACATAGGTTACTTTATTGTTACTATGATTTCTCCATTTACGATTTCATAGGTTACATCATGTAAGTTGTCAATCTCAGGTTGGTGATGAGCTTTAGTTCTCCAGATTTGGGGCTTTTCTGATATTTTCTCCCTCATGTCATTCCTGCATCACCTCGTTGTTTGAGCATGCCAATTGTCTACCACTTGTACCAATTGGCACATGTCAATCTCTGAGTGGTGCCACATTTCACCTATTTTCGGTGAGAGTTTAGGGTTTCTCTAACATAGCTTCAGAAATCCGATTCAGTGCCTGCTTGAATATTGTCACATAATACTCATGGTTTGGATTGATGAGCATGTTCTGAATGGTTGGTTGATTCATAAGAACCACCCATATAGTCATCTTGAGATATTTCAGAAGGTTTCTCGGGTTTCATTTTTCACCATTTCTAGTGGGTGGGATGGTGTGGGGTGATCCATCAATACTGGTGCTCTTGTAGTAGGGAATTTGTTTTTGGGGATATAAAGGAGAATTTGATGTAGATATACCATTGGATGCATTCATAGATGGGCACGAGAGGTCAAGAATTTAAATTAAAAATATTCAACCTCTAGCATGGCAACCTGAAGGCCGCGAGAGACACTGGTTAAAGATTGTTTTGTGCTGGCCTTAATATAGTCGTGATTTCTTTCTATTATCTTAATGCAAATATATAGTCTGGTCTCATTAAAATGAGGATTATGGTTGTATTTCTCTTTGGTTGTTTCTCTCTTAATGCTCCAGAAGTTGCCAAAAGTTGCGATAGTTGTTTAGTTTGCCTGTTACAACTTAAAAGTGTTTTTTAGCAATGGGATTAATGTTTTTTAAGGTTCATACTAATATGAAGATCTTGTAATTCTATATTCAGCATAAGAGAAGATGGCCTCTGCTTTGGGCAGTATGACAACAATTGCCACATCTACCTCATTGGGTAACAATGGAAAGGGGAAGAAGTTGGGTGCAATGTTTGATAATTATAGCAGACAATTGTCTTCTCTTTCAGTTTTTTCACCCATTTCCTTTAATCGCTCAAGCAGAAGAGGGACTCTGAGATTACGCGACAGAGAGAAGGTAGTTAATACAAGAGCTATGGAAAAGGAGTTTTACTTCAACAAGGATGGCTCGGTGACAAAAAAATTGCAGGTCAGAGAAAAAATTATGTTTAAAGGAAGGTCACCTGCACGTGAAACTTCACTGCGGTGGATCTTTCCTTGTCCACTTATATTCGATTTTAATGTGTTATTTTAATTTTCCATGGAGGGTTGTTTTGGCATATGGTCTGGCATTCAATTGCACACTTACTGAAAGCATTGTCAATTTGTCTTGCAGGCGGTGTGAACAAACTTGCTGATCTTATTGGAGTCACCCTTGGGGCGAAGGGCAAAATGTTGTCTTGGAGAGCAAGCATGGTTCTCTGAAAATAGTTAATGATGGTGTGACAGTAGCTAAGGAGGTAATTTGTAGATTTGTGCTCTAGTTTTCTTTTTAACGTTGTATTAGTTCCCCCTCTTAAATGTCTTAGATTTGGTAGGCATAATTTGAAAACTCAAAGGTGAAAGGAAACATATTTGTTACCCAGTGGTCTACCTGGCCTATGGACTAGCCACATTAGAGTAATGCATAAATATTTTCACAACAATAAAAGGAAAGGGTTATGGCTGAGTCAAATTTTATTGTTATTGACAGTGTAATGAAATGTATCTCAATGTTATGGTTTTGGCCTTTTTATTGGTTGAATTAGAGGACCCAGTTGAAAATATTGGGGCCAAGTTGGTAAGGCAAGCTGCGGCAAAGTCAAATGATTTAGCTGGGGATGGAACCACAACATCTGTTGTTCTTGCACATGTTGGAATATTGAAAAATTCTAGAACAATGAATGGAGAACAAATCTCCCTTCCTCTAACACAGAGAAAATAAAAATTTCTTTGACAGGAGACAGAGTTTCAATACTTTGAAAACAAACTTCTATTCCCTTCAATAACTCAAAAAAAAACTATTACACTTCTTCCTCACTGAGAGGGATTATGACTGCTACAAAACGCAATGCATAAAACCAACTCACTGTCTGTTCAAAAAAAAGATACTATGTCTCTAAAACACTCTGCTGTGTTTTTCCCTTTCGCACTGCTGTGCATACACACTTAAAAAGTTACACTTAGTCTTTCACTTTTTACACACTGCTGTGTAATAAAAAATTTACGTACTGTCTATAAAAAAAACTACCAAGCTTTTTCGTCCTTTTTATTTTTATATGCCGTAACATATAAAACATATTATAATAAACCCTCTTTTTAAAAAATTAAAATTAAAACTAAATTCTATGGCCCACCTTTCATTTCGCATATGATATATATATAACATATGTTTAAAACATATGTATATATTAAACTATCAAAACATTAAAGAATCCTTTCCATCAGACTTCAAAAGTCTGAATAGATTGAATTTCAAACCAAATTCGCGTTCCAAAATGGGATGTTGACGTCTGCCTAATTTTAATTTGAATTCTCAATCCAATGTGCCCTATAAAAAATTCGAGTCCGGTTTTCAGGGTTTCAGAGTCCCTTCAATTTCATGCGATCCAATATTAATGCTCCACATGTCCTCCTTTTGAATTTACAAAACTGTCGAGTAAATTTTTGTTTGTTTAATTTCTGTTTGGTGAATTGCGTTAATGCTGGTTGTTGTGTTTAAATACAATCCTGTACAGAAATATGGATGTGGCCATCTACAAAAAAAACTTGCAGGAATTTTAAATGTTGAATTAAATTTCTGGATGGCATGCAAGAAACCTCCAAAAAAAAATGTTGCTGCTGCATCTGTCCTTCTACTGCAGTAGTTGAAGTTAAAATTCAACAGCACAGGGTTTAATAAGTGAGGGTGTAAAGGTAATTTTTTGTCGATAGTACTGGATCAAGATCATCTATTCATTTTTGTAGGGTCTTATGGTGTTTGGTTTTTTAGTTTTGGGTTGGGCTTATTGAGTCTAAGATAGTTTTTGAGTGAAAAAATTGCTATCAGGTATTAAAAAATTTTGGTTCTTTTGTCAAAATTTATGAGCTTGTTAGGAAATACAAAGCTGACAATGGTTGTATCTTAAATTTGTGGAAAATAATTTGAAATGAAACCTTTTTGTTTAGGTTGTTGCAGCAGGTGCAAACCCCATTCAAATTACTAGGGGCATTGACAAGACAATAAAGGCCCTTGTTTCGGAACTCAAAATTTTATCAAAGGAGGTAAACGCTTGCCTTTTGAGTAGGCTGGTTTTCCTTTTTGCTGATGGTTTGGTGTATCTAATTGAATTAGTTGCCTAAGGTATTTTTAGTTGCAAACTCCTTTTCATTTTTCATACAGTATTGGCCTTGTGGAATACATTTGATTGTGTGGTCTTGTTAGATCTACAACATTTGTAGTTGTTTAGTCTTATAGCCGAGGTGCACTTTTATTATGGAAATAGTTGATGCAATATTGTCATTTAATCCTTACTGCAGGGTAGCATGTTGAGAAGTTTCTTGTGAAACATTTGGTATTCAAAATGACACTTGATCCTATACGACATCATGCACTTGACTTCAAAATTCATATTCAAAGTGTGCCAGACAATTCTTGCAAAATTTCAAATATTTATGTTGTTTTAAACCATTATCTTTTTCATGTATTGGATGCTGAAAATGTGAAAAAGACTTTGGTATGAAACCAACTGGTGAATAATTTCCGGCAAAACAACCACTTCCAAGACATGATTTAGAAGTAGAACATATGTACTTATGAAGCATAGAAAGATATCCTTGATGCATTGTCAATGTTTGGCTAGGGTTATTTTTGGAGAAAATAACTCCTATTCCTAGAATAGTGATCTTCAATACAAGTAAATTCCAGAGAAGAGAGATCATCGTGTGACACAACAAAACTGAAATTGGACCCCTAAGGAGAGCTGGTGTGTCTACAATCGCTCTGTCAGCATTTTCCCTTGGTTTACCCCGTTCTTTTCCTCCAGCCTAAGTCTTAATTGACTTCTTCTTTCTTCAGGTTTATTTATAAAATTCGTAAAATTTGATAAATAAATACTATCCACAATGGTTGGACTTTAATTTATATTCCCGACTTTATATTATCTCCAAGCCTTATAACCAATGTTTAACTTTCAACACTTTGTATTTATACTTCACATTTATTTTTAAATAAATAACTTGTAATGAACTTTCAGCTTTATATTTCACCACCCAGCCTTACAACAATCACGCTCTAGACTTATGCTAATTATACGCCAATCGTTTAATTAAACAATTTCATTTACTCCGGCCCCACCTATATATATCAATAACCAATCAAACACTCGTATCGTACCTGGCTATCCTCCGCACACCTTAGTTAACCTCCAGGCAAGTTCAACGTGCGACCACCGTCCGATGGCCCTTCTCCAAATCAACGACTCTTGGCAATTTCGCTCGGCTTCCAACGTTGGGCTTTAACATGCGATGGCGCAGGTTAAACTGTGGTTTTCTGGGGGTCACTTTTCCACGTGTCGCATTCCCTATGGAATCTCTCACGAATAGAAAATACCGCCTACTCCGCAAAAGCGGTGCGATGTGGGCAAACCGCTTTTGTGATTCCGCTCGTGGTTTTGGTAGAGGGCTTGACCACGGGTGCAAGTCTTGTTCCACTATCCTTTTGTTTGTTAAATCATGTCCAATCCTCAGGTCAGGTTCCGAAAGCACAACAATTTTGTCTCTTTATTAAGCGGGATTTTTATATTTGAACAGTTTTCACGACCACGGTTCTCTACATAGACCTCGCCTTCGGGTGGGGAGAGTTCACAGGGTTATCCAACAGTTTACGGGAATTCAAAGACAGAAGAATGGAATTATCAGTACCCAATCGCCTCACAGTTAAAAAATTATTCACAATTAGCAGTTCGAGATAATTCAATGGCAACTAAGCTTGGAAATCATTTAACTGGAAACAATTGTTCACACATAGAGGTTTATTGCAGAAATCCCCTCTCTACTCTCCTCTTCCCTCTCTACTTTTATTCATCTGAGGAATTACAATTTATATACATAACATTTGGCTCTTTGGTTCCTCTGAGAGGACCGTTCTAGAAATCAAAAGGTCTAATTATAATAATTCAACTAACTGAAACTGTTCGACTCCTACAATTCTAACTAGTCTAAGTAATACAGTCAGCTGAGGTATTGACACCTAGATGTTACAACTCAAATGTTTTCGAACCCTCCTAGCCACAACATGTGGACAAAACCTCCTATGTTACTGGCTAGTGCCTAATGCCCCTGCATCATCATGTGACATAAACCTATTAACAAAAGTGAATTCCTTGAATTTCACCAAATATTTTCTTTGAATTCCTTGCTTTTAAAAGCCAATGATATCCCTTATTGTGTTAATGTTACGTAAATTCCTTGTCCTAGTGCCTCACACTCTACTATGAATGTTTTACCAAAAGTAGGTGCAACCGATGTTGGTGTATAAGACATGGCATCCATTAAAAGAGAGAAAGCCAAAGTAGCCTCATCATTCCATATAAATGATATTTTCTTCAAGAGATATGTGAGTGGACTTGAAATACATGCATAATTCTTAACAAATGATCAATAATATCATCTAAGTCTAAAAAATCTTCTAAGAACCTTGATTTTCTTAGGAATAGGTCATTTTGTAATAGCTTGCATCTTTTGAGGCTCCAACTTCACTCCTTCCTTTAAAACAATATGAACCAAATACTCGAATTCTTATTTCCCAAAAGCACATTGGATATTTTTACATAAAAATGATTGTTATCAATAATTATTTATATAAATTTTCCACATGTTTAGTGTGGTATTCCCATGATTTATTATAAATATGTGTATTATCAAAGAAAACCAACACAAATTTTATAAGATGGGATCAAACAAAATTGTTCTTAAGTCGAGCCCGCCGGACTTCAAACGATGATAAACCATAATTCAAACCAAATTCGCGTTCCAAAATAGCCTGCTGACGTCGGCCAATTTTGTGACGTGAAAACCAAATGAATTCCGCCCTAATCTTTTTCGGGTTCGAAATTGGGCTAGCGTACGGAGGGAGAGTTGTGACGTGAATTTCTTATCAAATTCGCCCTAATATTTTTCAGGTCCGGATTTCCACTGCGCGAGCGGCCCAAACAAAGATCCGCTCCAATCAATTTCTGCCACGTGTCCTCAATAAAACTTGCCCTGCTCCCGGCTGCGGGTGCATTTGATGGCGTTTAAGGCGATGGGACATGGATATGGAGATTTCATATCAATCGCATTAACATTTAATGATGTTCAATTAAGTTTTCACATCAAATCTGCATTAATTAATTTTTAACACTATTCAAGATCGGACCTCCACTCCTCTTAGCGATTTTGCACGCTCCAATATGATCCAGCCTTCGGCTCTCATTATTAATGATCAGAGATTAATTATGATGGGCGTCATTTGATTGCATTGCAGTCGGGTCGACAAAATGGCGTTTATCTATGGTTTTTCAGACGTGCCGGTTGCTGGATTACACTGCCTGCTAACTGTGACGATAAGGAGAAGTGGCCAACTGAACTGCTGCCTAGACCTTGCAGCATATATGCATTTATCTCGGTTCTGTCTCTGTCTGTCTTCCTCTGTTAATTGGAATTCTGCTTCTTCGTATCCTCTTGTTCCCACTGCGCCTGAGACTGCACCAATGCCTCGCGTGCGTCATAGGATGCGTTGCCACAAGGGGAGCACTAGAGGTCAACCTCTGCACGCTCCCTCCAGCCCCTCAACAGAGTCGACTTCCGGCCAGTCCAGTGATTATTACGTAGGTTGATATCCAAATAATAGGAGTGGGTGGGGTCGGGTTGTAGGATCTGGCCACCGTATGGATTCCCCTTCTCCTCGCTTCCCCACCGCTAGTTCACCTTCTCCCACGACGCGCACTGCGCAATTTTCCTTTAATTTCTCTCTCAACCGCCCGTGAATCACGAATTTAGTCACTGTGGTCTTCCGTGAGGAGGCCCAAATGGAGGAATAATGCACCCGTCCGACGGTTCTAAGGTCGGAAAAAGCCGGCCAGCATTCGGGCCTTCAGGAGGGGAGTCGTGGCATGCATGTGGAGGTAGCACCTAGTGATCCTAGACCTTTCGAAGGATGGTGCTGAATCGTGGAGGAACCACCGGAGGAGTAGTTTGGTTAATTTGTTTTTCTTGCTTAGCAGGCGCACTTAATTGGGCTACTTTTAGATTATTTTACTGTGCTGGACCTTTGTAATATTTTTTAATTCTGTAAATTAAACGTTCAAGACTGGTTTCCCCATATGAGGGCAGTCTTCTTAATTTTTTGATTTTTTGATGACAAATTTGCCATGAGTCTGGCCAGGCAATGTTTTTGACTTCGGTGTAATTTTATTCACAATGTTAATAGATTAAATTTACTTAGAATTCTCACATGATTAGCGTTTTTCTTGATCTGTTCAAGGATTTTAGGTACTTTAATTTGTATTTGGAACAATGGATGTCGGTACTCTATCTGTTGCTTTACTATTCTACATACTGCTATTTCACTTTCTTATAGATGCCTCGGGCATATTTGGATGCTTTCTCAAATTTTCGATAATCTCCATGTGGACCGTTACTGGATTTTATATCATGTCCCTGTATGTGACATGGAGTATTTTTCTATCATTGTTTGGGGTGGGACTTCCACTTTTCTGGATGGATATTTGGGTTCCAATCTTCAGATGTGAAAATGTAATAACTTCATGGACTGTTTTACTTCATATAATACATTCAAAATAGTGTTTTTTCTCTTGTGAAAAAAAAATGATTAATGTTTATCACTCTGCCTTCAAAACTAGCGATGCTGGTCTATGTTGCTGGTTTATTGATATGGTCTGATGGTCTTTTTATATTTTGGACATATCACACTCCTCACATGATTAGCGTTTTTCTCTGTTCAAGGATTTTGGGTACTTTAATTTGTATTTGGAAAAATGGACGTCGGTACTCTATCTGTTGCTTTACTATTCTACATACTGCTATTTCACTTTATTATAGATGCCTCGGGCATATTTGGATGCTTTCTCAGATTGTCGATAATCTCCATGTGGACCGTTACTGGGTTTTATATCAAGTCCCTGTATGTGACATGGGGTATTTTTCTATCACTGTCTGGGGTGGGACTTCCACTTTTCTGGATGGATATTTGGGTTCCAATCTTCAGATGTGAAAATGTAATGACTTCATGGACTATTTTACTTCATATAATATATTCAAAACAACGTTTTTTCTCTTGTGAAAAAAAAATGATTAATGTTTATCACTCTGCCTTCAAAACTAGTGATGCTGGTCTATGTTGCTGGTTTATTGATATGGTCTTATGGTCTTTTTATATTTTGGACATATCACACTCCTCACATGATTAGCATTTTTCTCTGTTCAAGGATTTTGGGTACTTTAATTTGTATTTGGAACAATGGACGTCGGTATTCTATTTATTGCTTTACTATTCTACATACTGCTATTTCACTTTCTTATAGATGCCTCGGGCATATTTGGATGCTTTCTCAGATTGTCGATAATCTCCATGTGGACCGTTACTGGGTTTTATATCAAGTCCCTGTATGTGACATGGGGTATTTTCTATCACTGTCTGGGGTGGGACTTCCACTTTTCTGGATGGATATTTGGGTTCCAATCTTCAGATGTGAAAATGTAATGACTTCATGGACTGTTTTACTTCATATAATATATTCAAAACAACGTTTTTTCTCTTGTGAAAAAAATGATTAATGTTTATCACTCTGCCTTCAAAACTAGCGATGCTGGTCTATGTTGCTGGTTTATTGATATGGTCTGATGGTCTTTTTATATATTGGACATATCACACTCCTCACATGATTAGCGTTTTTCTCTGTTCAAGGATTTTGGGTACTTTAATTTGTATTTGGAACAATGGACGTCGGTACTCTATCTGTTGCTTTACTATTCTACATACTGCTATTTCACTTTCTTATAGATGCCTCGGGCATATTTGGATGCTTTCTCAAATTGTCGATAATCTCCATGTGGACTGTTACTGGGTTTTATATCATGTCCCTGTATGTGACATGGGGTATTTTTCTATCATTGTTTGGGGTGGGACTTCCACTTTTCTGGATGGATATTTGGGTTCCAATCTTCAGATGTGAAAATGTAATGACTTCATGGACTGTTTTACTTCGTATAATATATTCAAAACAACGTTTTTTCTCTTGTGAAAAAAAAATGATTAATGTTTATCACTCTGCCTTCAAAACTAGCGATGTTGGTCTATGTTGCTGGTTTATTGATATGGTCTGATGGTCTTTTTATATTTTGGATATATCACACTCCTCACATGATTAGCGTTTTTCTCTGTTCAAGGATTTTGGGTACTTTAATTTGTATTTGGAACAATGGACGTCGGTACTCTATCTGTTGCTTTACTATTCTACATACTATTATTTCACTTTCTTATAGATGCCTCGGGCATATTTGGATGCTTTCTCAGATTGTCGATAATCTCCATGTGGACCGTTACTGGGTTTTATATCATGTCCCTGTATGTGACATAGGGTATTTTTCTATCATTGTCTGGGGTGGGACTTCCACTTTTCTGGATGGATATTTGGGTTCCAATCTTCAGATGTGAAAATGTAATGACTTCATGGACTGTTTTACTTCATATAATATATTGAAAACAACATTTTTTCTCTTGTGAAAAAAAAATGATTAATGTTTATCACTCTGCCTTCAAAACTAGCGATGCTGGTCTATGTTGCTGGTTTATTGATATGGTCTGATGGTCTTTTTATATTTTGGACATATCACACTCCTCACATGATTAGCATTTTTCTCTGTTGCAGGATTTTGGGTACTTTAATTTGTATTTGTAACAATGGACGTCGGTACTCTATTTGTTGTTTTACTATTCTACATACTGCTATTTCACTTTCTTATAGATGCCTCGGGCATATTTGGATGCTTTCTCAGATTTGTCGATAATCTCCATGTGGACCGTTATTGGGTTTTATATCATGTCCCTGTATGTGACATGGGGTATTTTTCTATCATTTTCTGGGGTGGGACTTCCACTTTTCTGGATGGATATTTGGGTTCCAATCTTCAGATGTGAAAATGTAATGACTTCATGGACTGTTTTAATTCATATAATATATTCAAAATAGCGTTTCTCGTCTTTTAAAGTTTCATTTTTTTTTTTAAATTGAACCCGTCGTCGGTATACTAACGCCTTGTAGATGTCGGAATTGCGACAACTCAGAAACGTCGGAAGAGCGACAGTATAAAAACGTCGGACCACATTTCGTTGGAATTGCGACAACATACAAACGTCGGAAGAGCGACGTTCAAAACGTCGGACCACATTTTGTCGGAATTGCGACGTCTTACAAACGTCGGAAGAGTGACGTCCAAAACGTTGGACCACACTGCGTCAGAATTGCGACTGTTTACAAACGTCGGAAGAGAGACGTTCAAAACGTCGGACCACATTTCGTCGGAAGTGCGACAGTTTACAAACGTCGGAAGCGCGACGGTTCGTGAGACGTCAGAAGAGTGACGCTTGTTCGGAAGCGACGGAAGAAGTGTCGATAGTGCGACACTTTTTAGGTGCGTCGAAACTGCGACGGCATGAAAAACCACGTTTTTTCCGCCCTCGAACTATCACTCTTGCGACGACTATGTGTCAGAATAGCGACGAATTGGCTGTCAGAATTTCCGCCAAATTTTCTAGTGCATGGTGCCAGAATTGTGTGCGGATTTGGGCGTGGTGGTTGTGGAGCACATGATGTTTGAAGGTCTTTGGTCACTCCTTTGGTTAAAAAGGGTAGCAGGATCCTAACTTAGAGCAGTAGTCATAGAGTAGGAAATGAGTTTCGGGGAATAGGGCGTGGTCGAGTCTCGAGCACACAAGGGCGGAGTAGCAATTCAAGCGGTGTGGGGTCAGTTGGACACACAACTGCAAGGCATGCTGGGAGAACTACACCACTCAAGGTGATGGTTCATTCTGTCATAGACATGCTAGAATCTCATGATAGGATCTGGAGGGAGGAAAACGAGGCATTTATGTCCAATCTGGCGCAAATCCATTATTTTCAATGCCATGTTTGCGAAATAATTATGGTTGTCTCACGTTGGAAGAATATATTGACTGAGAAGATCGAAAAGCTTAAAGCTTGGCTTGCTCACTTTGAGAAACATGTCAATTGGTTGTACCGTCCTCCTCCTCCTCTAGGAATGGGGCTAGATAATCCTGCTTTGATAAATTTTGATGACTTATTATGTTAATCGGTGTCTTTCTAGTTCTTTTTGTTTTTAGGTATGTAAGTCCTATAAGGCTGTGGATCTCTCCATTGGGAATTTTTATTTTTGTATGTAGCGTGGTAATAACATTGGTCAACAAACCTGGTCAGGGTGAGACCACATGCATTTTGACATCTTTGTATATGATTTTTGAGTATTGAAAAAACTTAAACTTACCAATATATATATATAATGAAAATAACTAGTTTAAATGAAAGTGAGTTATTTAATTGATGTGATATTTTTTCCATCACTTGAATGTTAACATTGTTAATAATTTTGTCACAATGCTTTACTTTTCTTTAATAATGAGTGAATAAAAATTCTCCCCATTTTTAATTTGAAATAATAAATAAACACTCGTCACTCTAGATTTGAAGGAGTACCTACTAAGTATATGATATGCATTTATAGTTTGGAAAATTTTCACATTATTGAATTGTTTATTTTACATATTTTTTATTTTTATGTTGAATGGAGAAATTATAAATCTAAATTTCATATTAACAAAGTATAAATATAAAAGAAATAAATAAATTATATATATATATATATATATATATATATATATATATAACAAACAATGGTTAAGAGTATGTGTTTCTTTGGTAACATGTTATAGGTTCAAATTCAAAGAGGATTAAAATATATAAATCTTTATAGACTTTAAATAAAAAATTCTCATATATCATTTTAATATCTAGTTTAATCATAATCTTAAAATTAAATAATCATTATTATTATTTTTCAAAAAGATTAAAAATAAATAAATAACAAACTTAATTTTAATTTAGATATTAAAAATTAATTAAATATATTTATCCCTAGTTTATTTGGAGGGTCTTAATTTGCAAATAGACTTTGTTATAATGTCATGAGCCATTGCTATGACTTATCAATACTACATGCCCAAAAAACCATATCTCATTTCATATGACACTTGTTCATATAACATTTTTTTTAAATAATTAATTTAATTAAAAGGATAAAAAAGACGTAATTACTTTGGAGATCAATCTCAATCATTGATTTTTTTAAAATAATATGAAAATTCTAGAATATTTCATGGAGGTTTAATCCTTACCATCCACCTAATAATTATTTATAAGAATTCATAACTAGCTAATGTGGGCTTCCAAGCTACCTGCTGCGAGAGCATGGGTGCCTTGATCTTTGTTAGCACAATATTAAAACCAAGAAATATCCAATTATTACATTTATGAATTTGGGGTTGATTTCTTCTGATGTTTTTGTTTGTTTGTTTTTGTTTGACTTTTAGCTAGACATGTGTATCTTTGTATGATAGGCACTTATTATGTATGTAAATTTTTGCCCTCATCAATGACTTGGTGAAATATGTATCAAAATTTGTAGTGTATTGCAAAGCTGTTAGGTTGCATTGACTTTTAATAAATTTTAAAAATTAGATTCATGCCACGTGGCTCCCTGCCCACCAACCATTACTTTTAATAAATTTAAAAAATTAGATTCGTGCCATGTGGCCCCTAGCCCACCAATTTCTTAGGAATTTGAGATTATTCCAATTCTAATAAGTTCCTCCATGATAAGTTCATCAATATTATTTATAATATTCATTTGTGTATAAGAAAATTTTATTTAGCAAAAATGTCCATTACTTTTAATAAATTTTAAAGGAGTTGTCGAACGAGACGGAGGAATTGCCCGGATGGTCAAAATTGCCCAGAATTCAGGCCAAAATAATTTAAGAAATGTTACAGTAGCAGTGTTTGAATCATGATTTTGATGGTGGAAATGGATTCAGCACCATCAAAAACCTCTAGATCACCCAAAATATTAAAGTTTGATAGTTATAACGTGGATTTATAAAAATCCGTGTCGGATTTTCTTAAAATCTTACCAGAATTTCCATGATTTTCAGGGTAAAAAAGCAGTCTATTTAGACTATGGCAATTTGAAAAATTATATTTGTTCCATGTGGCTCCCCACTCACTAATTTCCTAGGGATTTGAGATTATTCCAATTTTGATAAGTTCCTTCATGATAAGTTCCTCATTATTATTTATAACATTCATTTATATATAAGCAAATTTTATTTAGTAAAATGGTCCATTTTACAATAAAATGTGTAATTCCTTTTTTAAATTAAAGTTGATCCATGTCAAAAAAACACCAAATAGACAAAAGTTAAATAGAGATGAAAATATAGACAATACCTAACTTAATCACTAATTTGGTTATAAAACTTTTTACACAACACTACCTTCTTCTCTCCCTACTATTAGTAAGATTTAATATATTAAATTTATACATGTAGATTTTGTTTCAATTCTTATCATGTCACGTATCTTGCTCACACTTTAGTACAAGTCTATGATTCATATAGTTCAATTTGTTTATTAGTTTCTTGAGTTTTTCGTTATTTTAATTTTGCAAAGAGTCATTTAATAAAAGTCCATCTATGAAAGTTTACTACTGGTAACTAATGGCCATGTGGGATGTTATTGATGGAAATTATCTTTTACATATGAGATATTCCTAATCCCATAATGCATTATGGGATACTCCTAATCCTATAATGCATTATGGGATACTCCTAATTCCATAATGTATTGAGTGCATGGACTATATGGTCTATTTAAAATGGCAATACAAAAATCACCCATAACTTTGGGAGTTTTTTTCATTCTCGTGTTCGTTGAGAGAAACACACCCATATTCTTAGCATTTTTTTTTTAAAGTTTAAATGGTATTATTTTAGAAAATAAAGAAAAACATGTATATTTATTATGCATCATCAACATATCTATTTCTGAGTAGGTGGTTTCAATATGGCCAGTGGAAAATCAGATTTTTGGTCACCTACTTATGGAACAATTTATCCAAAATTTAAGGAGTATCAACACTATAAGCATCACTAGACTATCTAAATGTTCATTGTAAAAACAAAACTTGAAATTGGACATGTAAATTCAAGTATTATAAGACGTGCATCAAGCTATGTCTCTATCACTTGAACCTCAAGGGGCATGCAAATCAAGTTTTCACTGGAAGTGAAGCTCAATATGAGCTATCCAGTCTTCAATCATGTTTAGGTGATAGTTCTGGTTATGCTAATATCTTTTCACATCCTCCAATCCAACAAAGATGTTATGTATCTTTGCTTATTTTATCCATCAAAATTTTACCCAACAAATTCTTCATTTTCCAATGTAGTGTTAAGGATCCAAAGTAATGCTTCCTTCATCCCCGGGTGTTCCTTAGGCCGGGAATCCATGTAGCTATGTCTTCCTGTATTTCAAAAACTGAGAAAACCCTCCTTTCTTCGATAGCACAGGCCTCTAAATTGTGTATTTCATGTTTTGTATTGTAGGGGAACATTGCCTTAGTATATTTTTAGCATTGAAAACACTCATATTGTGCCATTTTTTATGTTTCCCTTGTTGGTAAGGTATAACATGATAAAAGTGCTTGTAAGTTTATTTTTTCAATATTGAACACTTATGAAGCACCCAAAGCATGAATAATTTAGGGAAACTCTAGAATGTAGATCTCTTCTCCATGCAAAAATTGAAGGATGGAGAATCTTATAAAAATGCCTAAACATTGGGGTACTCTTTTTGGGTTTGGAACTTTGGTGTTGAATCATAGTTACAATGGACCTATGGTATTGTGATTCTCCTTTTATCATACAAAAAAATGTCCACTTTGAACCTTTGTCTCTAATTTCCTAATTTTCTTTTGAAGTTTTCAAAGGAACTAATGAAGACACCATTGAAGACCATTAGATTGCCAAGAGACTTAAGAGAAAACCCAAAGTAGAAAGGACTTGGATCCATCTCACCATAGTAAGGTATGGACCAACTATAGCATTCAAGTCTACTTGTAATATAATCCCGTTTCTTTCTCCCACTTTTACTTATGTTTGATTATACTATTTCTTTTCATGCTTTGGGTTCATTAAATCAATTATAGATCTAGAAGGGTCAATTCTTTGGAAGACAAATTTAGGATTTTTCTATTGTATAGTACATAAGTGCATTTTCTAATGTCATGTGAATGATTCTTATACCTATTCCTATTATTCTTATTGTTCCATTAAGTTTTTAATAATCCAAGGAGAACAAACTACACATTTTTCTATCAGAATTCACTCATCAACCCTTAGTTTATTTTCTCGAGTACGTAACAACTTTTTTATTATTATTATCTATCAATAACATGCTAGTATACTAATAGAGATTTAGTAGTACTCACCATATGAAAAATCTTATCAATAGAATGACGACCATACTAGGGAGGGGATTCTATGCTAGTCTACTAATAGAGATTTAGTAGTACTCACTGATGCAACACAACTGCATATTTACACAATACGCGGACCTGTGGGGTATGGGCCCACAAAAATTTCATTTTCTCATATTAGATTGCAATATCACAGATTTATAAACTTCATAGATCATAGATATAAAATACATCGCAGACCACAACACATATCATTTTGCATACCGGAACATATAACATATCACAATAATAGAGATATCGCATGTCGCAACTTATAGAATACAAAGTAACTAATAAATAATATCAATGTCGATGTGAAATTGCGATGACAATATCGCATCGCAACATCACAACCCAAAGCTTATCGCAATTCGACATTTCACAAATTTAAGTCTACGTCGTTAACTGTTATACAAAAATGCATGCAATGTGTGATATGCACATGGACCTCCACCTAACACGTGTCCACTTTGGCACTTTCACAATTTAATTTGTGATGAGATCTGAACCATGGATCTTCAAGCTGAAATTTGTGATTTAATCAGATCCATCCACCTTCTACTGTGTTCCTGTAATACGATTTCAATTCCACTGGGTAGCGTTGACACTGTCTATCGATAGGATTGCGTCTTTAATAAACTTGTGTTCTACCATACTTTGATTTACAACAAAAGAATACGTATATCTACTGAAATTGAAATCAAATAACACACACAAATAATATGTGATCTAGAATATTCTTGTATACATAAAAACACACGAATTCCATTATTATCTCGAGCTCGAATTATAGGCTAAGGCCACTATGGCCTGAATCAAACATTCACCTTGAGGTTACATTGTGTTCCTCTCATACATCATAGCCTTCACATTATAAATAAATTACAAAACAAGTGGATCATCTAAGATCCAAGATTTCCTCCCACAATCACTTAAATAATCCCTGAGATCACTCTATTTTAATTACATGACATATTTTAAAAAATAATCATATATTCTAGATGCATCGATTCCATCTTTGAGATAACAAGTTTATCATTTTAATCAAATTTCATGGAAATTAGCCCCCCTTTTCAAATGGTTGTCCAAGTTTCTCATTCCGCAACTTCGATTTCAAATTATTATTAAGAGTGGTCCGATGCTCCTACATCAGACTCCCGAGGTACAACAATTTTATGACCTCTTGGTCATATGCCTTCTTGATCTTTGTAATAAGTCTGCTACTTTCTATCACTACAAGCTCCTTTTCTTTCTCTTAGAAATTCCACCCACATTCTCTATGGAATTTCCTTTGTGATATTTCCGTAACATCACTCGTGAGTTGCAACAAAACCTCTGTAGTAGCAAGCCTCCTCCTTGCTACACGATACCTCGCTAAGGTTCTCTCCTCTGAGCTCAGTATTTCAGCATCTCTCTGGTTCTCTCCTCTAGAACCATATGAGCACTCCTGGATCTAGGCTGCTACAAATCTTCTCACCTTCCTTTGATACCTGAAAAAAATATAAAGACCACACGTTTTCCAATCTTAAACATATTTGTACTTCCTTCCTTTGCACACAAAACTCACTCTGCAGGAAATCTTTCCCTGCTCTATTACCACTTGATGCAAGGTTGCATATTTTTTCAATACGCGGACCTATGGGTTATGGGCCCACAAAAATTTCCTTTTCTCATAGCGGATCACAATATCGCAGATTTATAAACTTCGTATATCACAGATATAACATACATCACAGATCGCAACACATATCATTTCGCATACCGGAACATTTAACATATCGCAATAATATCGATATCACATGTCACAACTTATAGTATACAACTTAAGCAATAAATAATAACAATGTTGATGCTAAATTTCAATGACGATATTGCATCACAACATCGAAACCCAAAGCTTATCGCAATTTGGCATTTCAAAAATTTAAGTCTACGTCGTTAACTATTATACCATATTGCATGCGATGTGTGATATTCGCATGGACCTCCGCTTGACTCGTGTCCACTTCGACACTTTCACAATTTAATCTGTGATGAGATATGAACCGTTGATCTTCAAGATGAACTTTGCGATTTAATCAGATCCGTCCACCTTCCACTGTGTTCCTGTAATACGATTTCAATTCCACTGGGTAGCGCTGACACTGTTTATCGATAGGATCGCATCTTCAATAAACTTGTGTTCTGCCATACTTTGATTTACAACAAAAGAATACGCATATCTACTGAAATCATTATCAAATAACACACACAGATAATACATGATCCAAAACATTCTTGGATACATAAAAACACACAAATTCCATTATTATCTCGAGCTTGAATTACAGGCTAAGGCCACTATGGCCTGAATCACACATTCACCCTGAGGTTACATTGTGCTCCTCTCATACATCACAGTCTTCACATTATAAAGAAATTGCAAAACAAGTGGATCATCTAAGATCCACTATTTCCTCCCACAATCGCTTAACCAATCCCTGAGATCACTCTATTTTAATTACATGGCAGATTTTAAAAACTAATCATATCTTCTAGATGCATTGATTCCATATTTGAGATAACAAATTTATCATTTTAAACAAATTTCATGGAAATTAGCCCCCTTCTCAAATGGTTTTCCACGTTTCTCATTTTGTAGCTTTGAATTTAAATTATGATTAAGGGTAGTCCGATGCTCCTGCATCACTCACCATATGAAAAATCTTACAATAGAATGATGACCATACTAGGGAGGGGATTCTTTCATTTATAGAAGTCCTACCTAAAATAGATTCAAAGATTTTATGTATGAATTTTCTAGTTTTTTTTATATATGTAGTACCTAAAATGTTATGTTAGCATTCCATACAATTAAATTTTAGTTTTCCTAGTTTTTTCTCAGTAGCATTTTCGTTTTGGACGTTTTAGGGCTATACAATTCTTAATTGAGAAATTTTAGCATTCTCACCTCTATAAAACTTGTTTGTGTAAAGGGATATTTTATTTCTTTTATTTTTTCCATATGTCTTCTCAATGGCACATTTTCCTACTTTGTTTTATTGTTGCAACAATTTTGTTCCCTATTTTTGAGTACTATTTTGGTGCGTTAAGAATAAAGAAATTTAGGGTGTTGTTATTTGTATTTTTATTTATGAATTAGAACTTTATATACATGTTGTCACTTGTGTATGATATTTTATAAATTAGGAATTAAGAGATAAGTGAATTATTTTGAGTCAAATGTGATGAACATTCTACTTTTAGCATTTACTTTCAAGTGTTTTTCTTTTCTACAAAATCACACATTTCAAAAATTATTATTAATAAGTTCAATATCTACTCATGTATGGACTCTTCCCAACACTTTTGCATGAGAAAACATAGAGAACACATGAGAAAAAATATTTTTTTAGCAATAGAATTAAGATCAACCTTAAAAAAGAAACTTAGAATTATATTTATTTATTATATAAGATCAAAAATAAATCATGATTTATCTTTGAGTTATTAATATGTATAAATAGTACTTGATTGTGTGAAGTTGGGATAAGTATCTTTTTTACATATAATCAATCTTGAGAGGCTAAGGAATCATGAGATTACATGGTCAATCGATTCATTTACCATTACTCTTAATTAGCATGTATGGCATATTGGTTTAAATTTCTCCCAAATTTTTACCATCTCTCTTGAGTTTTGTCATCACCATTTGGTGATATTTCCTCTTGGAGAGGCACCCTTTTAGTCAATTCTTATTGTGTATAATGGCTAAATTTTTTGAGGAATACTAATGTTCTACCTCCTAGAAGTGTTGTAGCTCCTATCATGGCTTCTATGAACCTCCCAAAATGGACCATAGGAATATTTTTTTTGGTACTTTATACTTCAGATATAACTATCCCTCATCCCTTTCCTTCTACAAACATTAACCTAGTCCTATCTCCTCCTTCCCAAAATTCACAAATTGTATACCCCTCCCCGCCTACTAGCCTCACAAGCCATCTTAGCAAGTATGCACCATCCAAGAGAAAGAAAATGAAACCTAAGAAACATAAGAGTAATAATCAAGATAAAAAGGAAATGATAGTAATGATGGGGGCAGTGCCAATAACAACTAGGCTTAAGAACATCCTAAACAAAGGTCTACATCTACACATCCTTATAATGTTTGTAGGTAGGATCATTATGTTCACATATGCCTTGACACTAAAGAAATTCAATGATTGAGGGTTCATTTTCTTAATCACATGATTCCATAAGTATTGGTTATACCATTGTAACAGCACTCCCTATCCCATGAACATAATGTTTATCTTAATTAGTTTTCCATCGAGCAAGTGATTATTCTTCCCAGCCTATCTACCTCACTTTCAAAGAAAAATCATTAAGGAAAGGGGACACCACTTCCACTTATGGTGGCACAATAAACATTGGACCTATCTAATGTAAGAAAAATAGAAGCACACACTCATCATATTCTATACCCATTACATTTGACTTAGAAAATATTCTAGATCCACATCTTCCTTCCTCCAAACATTCCAGGTTAAGCTCCTTTTGTATAATCAATTCACGATTCCTTAATTCACAGTGGATGAAGGAGCATGTCCTTGTATTATGTATTATTCTATCTGATACTTTTCAAGTTCTCCCTTTACAATCAAACTGATGATTAAGTTGTGGTACTCTGATGGTACACTATGTAAATCATTTGAAAATTTTCCTAATATTCCCACTAAGTTAGGATGTAAGAATATTGGACTTTAACTTGATCCTTAAGAGAAATTGCATGTGTTTCATGAAATCCATAACTTATTATTTATTTCATGAAATATAACTTCAATAGAAAGGACACATAGTCATTATTGAAAAGATACAATACTATAGCCCTCAACCACATATGAATTGGAACGAAGTATTGTCTATAATAACATATTTGTAGGGTACCCTTCCTATTTAGTTGGAAAAACTCCTTTCAAAATATCTCATGTGACCACTTCCACAATTTGTGAGATATCCACTCCCATTGGGCACGCGTTTTTACTTCATTTAAATGATCTAGGCTTATAGAATGAAAACGTGGCTTCAACATTGGGAGTAATATATTCATATCTCTCCTCATGTGCAACCGTTCTTCCACCTCTTCATCCATGTCTTTTGTGGTGATGAATATTTATTACATACCATGACATATTTCAAAAATCCTTGATATGGCATGCATATTAGCTATCCTATCAAATATCTCCCCATGCCTAATTGCTTCACTAGAATGCACTTAAAACCCATCCTCCTTGGTAATATTGATTGGTTTGATTCCTGTATACCAACAATGCCTTTTGTGATTGATGAGGATAAATTAGACCACTTTTGCATCACTAAGAAATTTTTTTTTACGCCACCCTTAACATTGTCAACTAATTTAAATTTTTTAACACTTCCATTATTTTTTTTAGCCCGTAGAGAATTTGATATTATTTTCTATGTATTCTTTCATGAGTGAAACACCTTAAATTAGATTTTTTTTGTACTTTTGAATCAATTTATCAGCCATGGTTGAATTGGTAAAGTATATTCTTGCATTTTCATATAAAATTAGGATATCCCTTTCAAAATTTACATCTAAACCATTTTCCACTCAAATATACTACATGATCCACCTAATTAATTATTTTTAGGTTATCCCAACTTTTCACCAGTTATCCATTTATCACCCATCAGATGCTTTTCCATAGGACTAGGAGCCCTTCTTGATTGAGTTTCCTTTGCGAGCTACATTCTACTTTCTCATAAATTTCTAGACACTTTCATAATGGTCCTCATCCTCTGTTTTGGTTGTTTACAATCAAGAATTATTTTTATTTCTTTTTTCCATATGTTGTTTGTTGTTTTTTGTTTTTTTTCATTCACTATGAATGGGAGCAAAAATTTTCAATTTAAGGAGATGTATGATCTTGGATGTTCATTGATTCGATGTATCTACTATATTGCTTTCTTTTAATCATATTCTCCAAGCTTATGTGCTTAGTAATTTTTTTTATTACAACATGAGAACCCAACTCTTCTGTTGATTCTTTAATTATTTGAATAATGAAAAAATCCAAAAAAATTTCATAAATGGAAAATCTTTGATAATTAAAGGAACTAATATGAAGTAGGGGCTTTTATCACTTTGTTTATTCTCTATGAGTCTTATCTAAGAAACTATTAGTGTCTCTTGTAACTAGAGAACTCACATTAAGTCACCAATTTATGTCCTTCCACCATTTATGATGGTATTTGAGATTTTCCAAGTCCACTTTGTTGATCAAAATTGTGTTTTTATTCATCCACTTTGCCTACCATTACTCACTCACAATTACACACATGGTTAAGTGTTTTACTTATGGTTTCCTTTGAAGTGTATGCTAAAAATGTCAATATTATCATTATTTATGTATGAAAATAGATGTCTCTATTTCACTTTTTCCATGTTTGGCCAACTCCCTTGAGTAATTCGACTCGTGTTAGTCATTCATCAATTATATTACTATCTCATGTTGGTTCAATGGATTCATTATTTCCTTTCTTCCCATGGATATTCTCCTATTAACCATGACACATAATTGGGTGCCTGATTTTGAGAGTTTATAGCTTTAGTTCCACTTTCCTCATTGGTGAATTTCCTTGCATTTGACAATGTATTATCATCACTAGTCCTTGATTGTGTTAAATATATAATCCTTGGGATTATGGTATTTTGTTAATATTAATGTGGGATGAATTTGAAGTCATAGTTGATTATGAAGAGTCATGTATACATATTGGATGATGAAACCAAAGGCACTCCAGTGTATTTATATATAGTTCACATTCATAAATAAATTTCAATCCATGGAGTTATTCAATCATTTTATTGAAAATGATATTAGAGTGAGGTTGATATTGAGCATACTCTTACAACCAATAATATTTCCAATATTCTCTTCACATACATCCATTAATCTATACTCTTATAAACGTCTAGGAATCTCTATTATATTTCCTCTCTCTTTAGAAATTTTATACATTCTTAAAACATAATTTTGCATTATGGAATATGAACCCTAGATGCATGTTCTTATGAAACCCTTCATTTCATCCCATTACACCTCCCTATTTGTGTGCTCACTCAGTGGTATCTTAGTCATTCTATAGCCCAATTATTCACCTATAAGGGGTAAACCATCTCATTTCTTTCACATGATATAGATAAGCTTACATGCTTCATTAATGGGATTTTAAGGGAGGAGGAGGTGTATGTATTCACCATATACATTGACTATTTCGTTACGAAAAGAGTTAGGGAAGCTTTCAAAGGAATCCATTCCCTTGGATTTTTTGATTTCCTAGTCTACAATGTGAGAAAAACCATCTTACAGTGTCCTCCCCTATTCATAGACATTAGGCTTAAATATTTTGAAAAGTTCCTCATGGTTTTGGTTGTGGGTGCCTTCATCAAGCTTGTTGATTTCTACAATGATGATTAATCCTAGCTCTAGAACCAGATCACTATATATGCCTCAACCTTGCATTTTAATGAGTAGATCCATATAATTGGATTCGAACATGTGATCCCTAACTCCAATGGGATGTGGCTCCAAGAAACAGAGGTGTGTAATCACACATCAGTAATAAAAAAATATCAAAATTGTGAGTTTCACCTAGTATTATCACTAATTCACATTCCATCTTGATAGTGGTAAGATTTACAAAAAAATTCATTAATTCATTATAACATTATAATGAAATACCATCTCACTAGCTAGCCTCAAGTATTTGGGCTTGTGACTTATGTTGACTCCTCTATCATGGAAAATTTGATAGAGAACAAACACAACCTTGATGGTAGAATGGTGGACATAAAAAGAAACACTCTCCAAGTCAATGCTTCAAGACCATCTACAACAAGAGGTGATGAAACTTCTACCTTTCATTTTCTAGTAGAGGATATAGCACCAAAGTTGCAAAAAGGAAAGAAGGGTTTGATAAATTTGTGAGGGAACATACAAATCAATTGAGACAATTTCTAGAAGAGAAGTTGTAGTGTCATTCACAATCTATGTTTTCTATGATTAAGTAAAGCATATTGAGGAAAATTAAGGAAAAATAATTGGATATGGAGAAGATAAAAGCCCAAATGAACACAAAATTTGAAAGGAAAATCTCTTTAACTTTCTCAATTTATTATTGTTGATTGCAATATTCACACAAATGAATATCTTTTGAAAACTTCATTTACTTCTTGGAGAAATTCCTTATTTCTTGACACTAGTGCAAATTACCACATGACCTTCTCGAGAGATTTATTTGAATAATTGAATGACATTGTCAAAGATGCAACAAAATTTGTGTATGGTTCTAATTATAAACCTACAGGAATTAGAACGATTGGGTTCAAATTGCATAGATTCTTGGAATTTATTTTGCATGATGTTATCTATCTTCTTGAGTTATGGAAAATATTGTTGTATCTTGAAATTTAAGAAGAAGACCATTCCATTCACTTGTTTGATGAAAATTTTGAATTAAGGGCATCTTTTGACAACATCTTTGTCATGACAAGATGGGATGTTGTGAAACCAGCTCCAAAAATAGAAGAAAAGAGATATCAATGCCTTAGAAATAAGCCACTTCGAGGGAGCAACCTCCAATACATTACATGAATGAAAAATTCTTGGATGATACAAATTACAAAACCTCCTTTCTATATATAGGATTCCATAGGGCCACTATTTAACCCTAGCCGACCTAACAATAATAATGTAAGGGCACAATAATAACAATATGGGGGTTACAGGGGTACAAAAATAACAATAAGGGGGGCTACACTAACATAATAAGGGACTACACTATTAATATAGGGACTTAACATGCCCCTCTCCTTCAAATAAGTGTTGTCCTCAATGCTTGATTATTTCTTGATGCTTCTGTATAAAATTCTCATCCTCCCATGTGGAATGAGTCTACAGGAAATTTCTTCCACTTGCTGAGATACTCTGAAATTGATCGTACTTGTTGACTTCTTGTTTTTGTGACTGCTTCATAACTTCTTTTGATGTAATGTTGATCTTATTGTTGTTTCATTAGATTATGCACCAAAGTTAGGTTATCCTTTGAGAGTTGGAGAACTTGTTGTTGATGCTTGATTTGATCTTCCACTAATTTATCATCCATATTATCTATTATTTTATCCTTCAAACCATCGAAATTAGCCTCCATTTCTTCTTTTAAACCATCTATGTCATCTTCGGTTGCTCTTCATAAGATCGAAACTTGTTGCACTTGGTACTGTAATTTTGATATCTCATGCTGCAATTCTTCCTCTTCATGCATCATAGTATAGATTTTTGAGGGCTTAATGGGTATGGAATTATTTTTTGGAGGCATTATAGAACCAAATACTAATAAAAATTCTAAAATATGCCCTTGGAATCACTTCAAACTACTTTTTCAAACAAATGTTATGCAATTTTAAAAACCAAATACACACCTTTTTTTTGCTTTTGAGGAGCTCGATATTGAAACTAAATTATCTCTATGATTTCGAATCTTCAATATATGAAATTTGGCCCTTAGGTATCCCTTTGAATCCTCTTTTGAATTCCACAGATCTGACCTGATTTGGATTCTGCAAGATAAAGTTATGTCCAATCTCCCACAATGACCTAATTATGGACTAGTTCAGTAGAGAGAAATTGTACGACTTGCCACATGTCACTATTTGATCCTTTGGCTCTGAAATTTATAGACCGGAAACTATAGCCTGTGTACTTCCAGTCACTTTTTATAGAATTCCAATCCGATGATCAGAGAGAGAGAGAGAGTTATGAATATTTTCCCACGATCACCTCTTTGAGATGAAATTCGGGAGCCTAAAAAATACCTAACTTCCACAGACAATATGTTTGAAAATTTTGCGAACCAAGCTCTGAAATTTTGCGACGATCTTCCGCAATATTTCTGCTTCGCTCCCTAAACATTTCAACTTTTGAACCTTCATAGAAACAAATTTATAGTGAAAATGTCACGATGACCTGTTTAGGTTAAATTCAGGAGCCTGCAAAAATACCTAACTTCCACAGATCATATCTCTGAAAAATATTGCGAAACAAGCTTTGAAATTTTGTGACGATGTTCCTCAGGATTGCGACTTCATGCTCTAACAATTTCAGCTTCTGAACCTTCATAGAAACAAATTTATAGCAAAAATTCCACGATGACCTATTTGGAGCAGCAAAACCCTAGAATCCAAACCTCTGATACCAAATGTTGTGAAACCAGCTCCAAAAATAGAAGAAAAGAGATATTAACACCTTAGAAATAAGCCACTTCGAGGGGGAAACCTCCAATACATTACATGAATGAAAAATTCTTGGATGATACAAATTACAAAACCTCCTTTCTATATATAGGAGTCCATGGGGCCACAATGTAACCCTAGCCGACCTAACAATAATAATGTAACGACACAATAATAACAATATGGGGGTTACAGGGGTACAACAATAACAATAAGGGGGGCTACACTAAAATAATAAGGGACTACACTATTAATATAGGGACTTAAAATGGGATGATGAAATACTATTGAATATGAAAGGGACATATCCTTAGAAATATAATTTTGCATAGATTTCATACTATGATGAAGACACATCACCATCTAGTATCTTATGGCATGTGAGATTTTGATACATAAATTATGATAATATTTCTATGTTGAAGAAATTTTTTTTTTGGCTTTCCCACCATTCCAAGGAACATAAGGCAATGTGAGGCTTGTATCCTTGTAAAATGCAAAAAGCGAACATTTCATGATTTTAGTATGAGAGCACGTAGAAATTTAGATTTGATACACTCTAAAATGTGTTTCCCCATGCATATTCCATATATATATATATATATATATATATATATATATATATATATATATATATATATATATATATATATATATATATATTATGACTACACAAAGATGTGTTGGGATTATTTTTTAAAACATAATTCTCAAGCTTTTGAAGCATTTCAAAGTGTTCATCTATGGATTGGAAATGAATATCACTCTCATATTGAGACTCTTCATATTAATAATCAATGAGAGTATAATTTAATGAGTTTGAAACCTATTTCCATCAATATTGGATCAAGCATCAAGCATTGCTCCATACAATCCTGAACATAATGGTGTAGCAAAAAGAATGAACATGGCACTCTTGAACATGATACATTCAATTTTTTTCTTCAAGATTGTAATGTTAACACTATTTCCATGTGAATTATATGTGAAAAATTTGTTTCCATCACATACTCTTAAGAACAAGAATCCATATGAAATGTGGCATGGGTGCATTTTTTTAGTGATCCATCTTAGGGTATTTGGCTCCACCTGCTATGCCATAATTACTAAGGAGCAAAGAAACAAGCTTGGTACAAGGAGTTGAAAATGCATCTTACTGGGCTAAACAAATATCACCAAGGCATATAGTCTTTACAAAGAGATAAACAAGGAATTCATTTCTTTCTAGAGATGTGCTTTTCCTTAAATCCATGAAGAATGATAAATGCGTTGAGCGTAAACTTGATCATTTTGAGATATTCGCCAATGTAAAGACATATCATGATTTTGGTGATGAGATTCCACATCTTGAAGGGGCTATCCTTGTCTTGGGTCGATATTTGGAATGTCCTTTTAAAGTGCCATATCCCCATATTAAAGAAGATCCAACCACCACATAAGAATAAGAGGTTCAATTAGAAGACGTGATTGGGAGGATTGAAAGGTTGAACCTTGATAAGAATTTAACACCATTTGAATATATTGAGAAACATAGACCATCACATGAATTTAACCATTTTGCTAGTCACATTACATTTTTTATCCTCTTAGGTGCCTCCCTAGAAACCCCATACGATCTTCTTAAACACATTGCTCCAAAATGATATCAATATTCTAATTTACATTATGATATTATTTAATACCATGAAACTTTTAAAATGAATGGCTATTTTCCTTTACAAAGTATCTAGGAAGTTTTAAAAAAAGGAAATTCTAATCCTTTCATTGCATTAGAATATTATTATTGGAAATGACATCTTATTATGAAAATTATTTGGTTGGTTCTTCAAAAGGACAACTTTCCAATTTAGCCCATTCAAACATATTATTTCCTAAGAGATTGTAGAAGAAAGTGATATTTAGAAGGAAATATCTACTAAAGTAGGTCATGGAAAATATGACATTTTCTATGACAAAAACATGGTTTGATATGGTTATAATGGTATCTAGTAGGTTTGATCTTGGGTGTCACTTAATTTACTCCAATGAGTTATTGATGCATTGTGGTTAAAAAAAATACATAATTTAATATGATTAAACTATTTGGGTAATCAAGTTATTTAGTCTATGATTTTAGCTAATGAGATAGCATGTGTATTGCGAGGTCTATTAGGGAGATCAAAGGTAGAGGTATAAGAACCTTAGTTATATTTAGAAGCATAATAAGTTTTGTCTATTTCTTAGTAATCACATCCTTCTTCAAGAAGAGTTGAACAAAACATAAGTATTTTAATATGTGGAGGCTAAGTGGATTAACCAACTTTTCACTGTATGCTCTTTGAGATTCTCTTACAAATTGCGGGTTTTTATGTTGATTATTTTTTTCATATGCTAGCACTAAGGAGGGATTTGAACTAGTAACATTTTCACAAAGAAAGCCTTAAAAGTGTACCCATTCATCGCCAATCTAAAACCACATTGACTAGATTTTTATTTTTATTTTTATCTTCCAAAACTTACCTTTCAAAAAACACCTCTAACCATTAATCTTCACTAATAATACTTAACAATGATCATGCTAACATTCTCTACCACCTATTTTGAAATTGTTTGTTGATCTCAAAATTAAAGTTTTGTATAATCTTCTTTGTATCACATTCTTTTTTATAAAATTTATTGGAAAATAATTATATTAAGTTATGTAAAATATATCCTTTTTAGTTAAAAAGAATTTGAAACTTTAATTTGATCAATACTTTATATATTATTTAGAAAATTAAATGAAAAATGATTTAATTTTAATTTAAAAATATTTTGTATAATGTAATTTAAAAAAATATGCTTAAAATTTTTATAGTTAATAACACTCTGTTTTGAAAGAGATAAACAAATTATCCCCCCGATTGGGGTGTAGAAGTGGCAGAGTAGAGTGGCAACTTGGCATCAGTCCGTCCTCCGGGAAATTAAGAGTATTGATGAAGCACCGCCACAATCGATCAATAAAGTGTGCAACCATGTCGATCCTCATGATTTTTTCGCACTGCCGACAGGCTGGTTTGTCAGAGCAGCGAAGGAAGGTTTCTATTAAGGTAAGTGGCCTCCTTCCCTCACTCCATTTGTTCATGCACTGCTTATTACATGTAAACTCTTGGAGCCAGCAGAGGAGGACGCCCATCACTACTCAGTCCGCCAACCTTGCAACTTTTCCAGGGTATGTTTCTGTCTTCCCTTTTGTTTTCAAGATGCTTCTTGGCCTAGCCTAGTTTTGGTTATTGGAAATCATGGCTGTCTCGGTCTTATTATGGATTACTTGGTTTTTCACACCTTTTTTAAACCTAGTCCAACCCTGCTTTCGGGACCCCTGTCTTCAGCTCGCCGATCCTTCGCCTTTTGTTATCATTTCGGGTAGGTTATGGCCCTTAATAATGCTTAATGCTTCAGGAAATTATTGGAATCATTTGTGCTGGTCTCGTATTTGTCTTATTAAGGTTATGCTTTGCCGGGAGGGAGATTGGGTTGGGATTTCTATTCTGGACCACGCATGCTAGATTTCCCTGTTCCCTGCTTGCACACCCAGTGGTCACTGGGATTATGTTAGGAATTGGGTTTTGGCGAGTATTCGTTGTTTCCCGAAACGGCCTTGCAGTTCCCATGCACTATCTACTCTCCATACAACCTT
Source organism: Pinus albicaulis (assembly GCA_034641835.2). Classification (NCBI taxonomy): domain Eukaryota; kingdom Viridiplantae; phylum Streptophyta; class Pinopsida; order Pinales; family Pinaceae; genus Pinus; species Pinus albicaulis. The sequence goes on from CM076569.1 coordinate 973,624,036, forward strand.
TTTTTTTCAGGAGCGCTCGGCCATCCTCGCTAATAAGTGGTCGACTTTGTATCTCGTTATTAGTCCTGTTCTTCTTAGCCACATTTTCCATTACAGGGCGTAGGGGTCTGCGGGTCTCAGCGTTCTAGGAAGCCTTTCTGTTTATCAGCATTGGTTATCAAACTGTGCACTGTGGGTCTATCTGTTATGCTCTACTGATAGCAACGATAGATATTCACAAAGGACCTGCATCGGAGGTTTACTTACTAGTCCAAACTCCCTCACTATATCATCCTGCCATTTTCTGTTATTGCATAGGACTCCTCCAGACATGGGGAAAGGACGTACAAGGTCTGAGTCAAAGAAAAGAAAACAGAAGATCTAGTTAGAGCATGTCCCAAAGAAACGTGGCTGTAAGAAAAATCAGGAGCATCTGGAGACTCTTGCTGCTAATTATGTATTGGGAAATTCTTCCACTATGCGCCAAGAAATAAGAGGCTGGGAAAGAGATATACAGACTGATCCGAAAGACAATGAAACATAAGCATAGATCTTAGACTTTATCACGGATCCAGGCAATACCTGTGGCCGTCTTACTCTTTTTAATCAAACTATTCACACATACTGGATAGTAAAATGCCTTCTAGCAAAAGCAATGCAGAGTTTCCCAACTACCCATGTTAAGGCAGCCTAGCCAAAGATAGAACCACGCATTCAAGACCTGCTGATGGACATCCAAGACCAATTGCAACACATTAAGATCACTCAATATCAGGCAACAGATCGCATTAGTAGAATGGATGATCGGGTAGGCCACATTGAGAAGATGCTCTAGCAGATGCAACAAGTTGATATGCCCAGGTCAACAGTGAAGGACCCTGCTCCAGTTTCCTCATCTGATGGCTAGTTGATTTCAGTATTTACTTTTTTATGCATTGTTTATATGTATATGAACTTTCTTTATGTTACATGAATGTAGAAACTGCAGTAGGAGGACAGATAGCTCATGTTAAGTATAGAAGGATGAAACAATTTCAATTTTGGTATGCTTTTCACGCTTTTAGGTGGCCAACAGCCCTGGTTTCCTACGAGCAGGTTGAGGCCACAACATGAATTTTATATTTTGTAGCCTGTCATTTTATTATAAATAGAAAATAGTATGGTCCCACCAAATTTACAAAAAAGAAAGAAAGAGATAAACAAATTATATATTTCAAACTTTTAATTAATTATACACATTTATTTTCTTACATCTTTATCATATCATACTTGTTATTAATAAATAAAAATAACATTTTAAAAAATAAATAACTAAAACATATAATATATTGATATTATTAATAAAAACTAATAATATTTTTAAAAATAAATATCTAAAATATAAATATATGATCATAATTGTTTAATTGAGTGATTATTTAAGGCGTTTATAATTGAGATTTTTTGAAAAGATTTCTAGTTTATTTTCGGATTTAATTTGTCTAAAAAAAATTGATTGAAATCACAAGTTTTTGTAGAATTTGAAAAGATCCATTGAAATCACAAGTTTAATGAGTGAACTCTTCACAATTGCCATAAATTTTTTTGAGAATGTTGAATCTATACATGCAGTAACCACATATATTTTGCCAATTTCTAATTAAAAACTCAAAAGAAACTCTAAAAAAAATCTCACATATAAACAACTTATTTAAATTCATTATTAAATTGACGTATCTCTATATGCACAAATTCAAAGCTTATTAGGTATAAGAAAATAACTAATATGTAAAAGACATAGGAGTAGTTATGGAGAATATAAATAGAAATTTATATTCTTAAGTAGCTTATACATCCATATGCTCAAAGCTTACTCGGTTTAGGATAACACACCCGCGAAGTATTGATGCTTACTTGAATAGAACTAAAGATTCCGGAGATAATAATTAATTAATTTCACGAAGGTTGGAATTGTTTTATTTAAAATTTTTATTGTCGGTTATATAATGTACGTATCTTTTTTAATGCATGACAACCAGTATGAAAATAAAAATAGGTCCACTTCAATTAGTATTTGATTATTCAGAGAGATGCATGGTAAGAGGTCCACTTCAATTCCAAATCTCGTGAGTGGTTGTTAATTATAGAAACCAATTCCACGACTCATAAGCATCCCCATCTTTACACTACAAAACGATTTTGTTGCAATCATGGTCGTTGTTCACGATGGATTACTGAATTAAATGTGCCAATCCCCTTCATGCTAAAAATGGAAATTGAGGACATAAATTAATTTGCAATGTCGGTGGTGGTATAAATTAGGATATAGAACTTAATCTAGTGATAAAGAAGAGAAGTAACTTAATTTAAATATTTTTTATTATGGTTAATTGATAATTTGTTGGAGTAATTTGGGCAAGATCTAAAATTAAACCTAGTGGGTGTTACTATTATTAGGAATTTATGAATTAGTAAGAACAGAGACTCCACAAGGGTGGGGGAGCTTACTCCTTGAACCTTCTCACAATGGGCTAAAGATGCCCCGTGGGATTTGAAACTAGGTGGAAGAGATAAGAAGTTACTTAAACATATTTATGAGTACTATTGCCATCCTAATTTTGTCACCTTATACTAAGTTCAATGTTTAATTATTTTTGTTGGTTTATTTTGATCTAAACCAATATTTTTAGATATTCATATGACCCTTGATTTTAAATGTTAGGTTGGTAAAATCCAATTTTCCCATAAAGAACTTGCTTTCTCTCTTGATGATGGATTCCCATAGTTGTATTTGCAATATTTCCAAAAAGTCAGAATCAACCTTAATTTTTATGAAAAAATATAAATAAAATCTTATCATTTTCAAGCTTTGAGAAAAGTGAATACAACAAGGCTACTTGTATAAATATAATTCAATCCTTGCTAAGAAAACCCTTCTCTCCCTAAACTACCTTTCTCCCATAAAAATAAGAGGTGAAGGGAGAGAGAAAGAGGTTGATCCTAAGTAAGCTTATGTTGTAAAAATTCTAAAACTTCATCAGGTTTTGAGGGTTTCTATGGTGAGTACATCTTCTACTCAAACCTCAGTGGATATATGTAGTCTCATGAGGATTGAGGAAAATAAGATTTTTATTATTTTAATCGAAACAAAAAGTTTATATTATATCAAAATTGGTGTGCCAAAGTTAGGAGCATTACATTCAAAAAAAATTCAGGACTACAATAAAAGTAAACAGACTTCTAAGTATTCTAAAATATACTATTGGATCCTGTTTAAGTGAGAGTTTTGTAGGTTTTAACCATGTCCAATTAATTATTGCAAACTAATTCTTCATTAAAATAGAAAAGATGCAATAGCAAGCACACTTATTAACATAGAGATTCTTCTCTAGAAACCCAAAAACCAAGAAAACTAGCAAGAATTTTCAATATAATATATATACATATACATTATTACTATACAATATATATCCCCTGGCAACCATGAACCACCAATGCATTTTCCTTGTATTAGAATACAACCATAGTTGCTTAACCGAAACTACAAAACCATCAACAAAACAACCATGTGCCACAAAACCATATTTAGCAAAAACTGTGCGCTAAAAACCACAAAAAATGAAGCTATTTCTGCAAAAAATATAACACATACCCATCATTCTCCCACTTTTTGCTTTCTTTGCACACATGGGGTCATAGGAGCACACGTTCTACAATCCAAGGAAACAATGTCCATTGTTTCACTACACCAATATAACTTCTCAGTGCTCAAAGGTTTTGTTAATGAATATGCAACATTCTCCAGAGTGTCTAGTTTTTCTAGCAAAACCTTCTTGTCTTCAATAATATCTTCCACGAAGTGATATTGAATATCAATATGCTTTGTCTTTGAATGTTAAGTCATTTTCTTTACCAAGAGGATTGCAGTTTGACTATCACAATTTGTCCTTACAACTTGTACCAACCCAATACCTAAACACAATCTCTGTAACCATACTATGTCTTTGCTTGCATGAGTCATTGCCATGTATTAAACTTTTGTGGTTGAGAGTGTTGGTATAGATTATCTTTTGTTCATCCAACTTATTGTTCCTCCAAATAGATTAAACACATACCCATTTATAGATCTTATACTATCCAAATACATAGCCCAATCTACATCAACGAAGCCATGTAAGTCCAACACTTTGTTTGATCTCGGTCTTTCTTGGTAGCACAATCCATAGGCATTAGTTCCACACAAATACCTGGAAACCCTCTTTAATATTTCCCAATGCTCCTTCCCTAGTTTTGACATATATATACTCAATACTCTCAATACATGTGCAATGTCGAGTCTAGTACAAACCATTGCATACATCAAACTACCAACCACACTTGCATATGGAACACGTGACATGCACTCTTATTTTTCCCATGTCTTGGGACACTGATCCACAAATAAATTTACAGCTATAAGAATATGCACCTTTACCCTTTTACATTCCTATATATTAAACCTTTGTTATTGTCTTTACATACTTCCTCTAACTCAACTAGGGTTTTGCTTGCCCAATCTCTTTTAATTTTTCATGCCCAAGATAAAATTTGCAACACCGAGGTCCTTCATGAAAATTTTAGAGGACAAATAAGTTTTCACTTTCTGGAATATTTTTGTATCATTTCCACTCAGAAACATATCATCCACATACAAGACTAAATAAATAACACAATAACCAAGTAATTTGAAATACAGTGATCTGATTTGCTCCTTGTGAAGTTATGTCCCAGTATATAAGTATCGAATTTTTTATACCATGTCCTTGGTAATTGATTTAACCCATATAGGGAGTTTCTCAATCTTCATTATAGCTCTTTATTTTCTTTCCCAACAAATCCTTCTTGTTGCTTGATGTATATTTGTTCTTCCATATCCCCATGTTGAAAATTTGTCTTCATGTCTATCTGTTCTACTTCAAGAGAAAAAGAAACACCTGTAGAAATTTTCTGAATAATGAAGATTTATCCACCGATATTATCCGGGTCACACACTAATTCGAATTCATGCATAACACATAACCTCTTCTACAATTGATCATCAATATGCGGAAATAGTAACAGTCGCATGCGCACATAAACACAATATGTAATGGGGAAAGCTTATAGCTGAAAACCCCCAGCTATTTTGTATACTATAATAGAAGAGAACATGTAACAATACATAGCACAATACTCCTCACAAGTACTCAGTACTATCTCCAAAAGTTACACACAAACTAGCTCAGTTTTGAACAAGTCACGGGTTCAAAACTCATCCACTGTTTGCCTGCCTCTACTGCGCAATCCAAGTTGGTGTAATGAGAGATCCAAGTTCGAATCTCCTTGGCTTGATCTGCACAATCCTCATTGGAAATCTCCTCCAATGCTTGTGCAAAAATGATGCACAACTAATGTCACAACTAATAGCAAACCGGCTCTTTCACCTATCTCTTCCACTGGTCTTCACTGAACTGTCCATGCACTGGTGTTAACTGATGTGTTCTTTAGTTGAATAATGAGTTAATAATTAGTGAATTAATTAATAATTAATTCACACAACTCATCTCTAGTGTATTAGCTAGTTAAACTAAATACAACTAGTTCAACTAAGTTAAACCGCACACAACTCCATCAACTCCTCAATCAACTCCACCAAAACTCTGCCACATGAGTCTAACTGAAGTCAACCATGCATTAGCTCAACCAAACCCCTAGGAATAACGTAATTCCTTCTGTCAGCTGCATGGGCCACATCTGTAGCTCAAACTGAAGTGCTGCAAGAGAATAAGATAATGTTTATAGTCCAAATATTATTAAGAGCTAATAATATTTGACTGTTCTATTTTTAGCCCGGTAGTCTAAAAATAGAAATCGCCCAATGTCTAAAAATAGAGGTCCATCTATTTTTACCAACTCGACCAATCATCCATAAATAGCATCCTGCAACTCATAGACCATGATCCATATGTCTAAAAATAGACATAGTCTAAAAAATAGACTTTGCGCCAAAAATAGCCTGCGGGCCCACTTAGTGAAGGCGACTTCATTTCACTAAGCTCCATCATCTTGTTGCATTTTCAACACTCCCTCTCAACAAGATATGGATTATCTGCAACCCCTATCCTGCCTCTGTGGAATTCGAATTTTCTCCTGGTGAGTGCCTTCGTCAAGATGTCAGCATCCTGATCCTCCGTGGGAATATATGAAAGTAACATGATTCTCTGCTGCACACAATCTCTGATATGATGGTACCTGATGTCAATGTGTTTGGATCTATCATGAAATAATGGATTAGCCGAGAGTTTAATGCAACTCCGGTTATCACAATAAATCACAGTAGGCTCCAAGTGCGACCCGAACAATCCGACGAGGATCTTCCTCATCCAAATAGCCTCGCATGTAGCCAAGCTTGCTGCCATGTACTCAGCCTCTGCTGAAATGAGTGCCACGGATCTCTGCTTCCTGCTGTACTAGGAAACTACTGTCGACCCGATACTGAAGATTCCTCCAGATGTGCTCCTTCGGTCCGTTGGGCTCCCTGCCCAATCTGCATCAGTGAAGCCGCAAAGCTTCGCTCCATCCTCCTGTCTGTACCACAGACCATATCCCGATGTGCCTCTAAGATAACGCAATACATGCTTTCCTGCCTTCCAGAAGAGCTTGGTAGGCTTAACCATAGCTTGTGAAAGCTGGTTAACAGCATAGCATATATCGGGTCGTGTATTGACCAGATACATAAGCGACCCCACCAACTGTCGATAAACAGTGGCATCCACTACCTCCGCTGAAGTAGCATCCTCCTTCCTCCAACCTCCAGGAAGAGGAGTATCAACAGGCTTGCAGCCATGCATGTTGAACTTCTCCAGTATCTCCCGGGCATACTTACACTGAGAAACAAACAGTCCACCACTACGTTACCAAATTTCCAATCCCAGGAAATAATGAAGGAGGCCCAAGTCCTTCATCTCAAACTCCTTTGAAGATCCTCCTTGCATGAAAGTATCAACTGCTCATCGCCAGTCAAAATCAGATCATCTACATACAGTACGATGATCAACAGCTTCCCCTCCACCACAATCTGGTACAGGTTTGGATCCGCCTCACTCTTGGAGAATCAAATCCCGGTGAAGTAGCTGTATATCCAAGTGTACCAAGCACGAGGTGCTTGCTTCAGCCCGTATAGTGCTCTCTTGAGTCGGCACACATTCGACTCACTGCTGAAGATCTCAAAACCTTCAGGCTACTCTATGTACACCTCCTCCTCAGCGGCCTCGGCGAGGAACGCGATCTTCACATCCATCTGATGGATGTGCCACCGATACGCAGGGAAGGCTAGGATCGTGCGTATGGAAGAGTACCTTGCGACGGGTGCAAAGTTCTCCTCATAATTGATCCTCGTCTGTGAAGCCACGGGCAACAAATCTTGCCTTGTACTTCTCCACACTCCCGTCAGCCGCCTGCTTCACTTTGTAGATCCATCGCAAACCCACCATTGATTTCCTCTCCGGCCTTGGGACAATCTCCCATGCACTGTTTCTGACAATCGAATCATACTCTTCCACCATGGCATCTACCCATGCGGGGTCCTCCACGGCTTCCTCGAAAGAGGATGGCTCTGTCACGATACACTTGCTCATAAGAGCCATGTATCCAGTATACTGGTCAGGTGACTGTCTCTGTCTATGCTGTGATGTAAGTGCTCCTACAACCTTCTCTGCATCTTGAGCCAGTCGCTCAGCTTCTGTAGTGCGCTTCCGCCCTCTGATGGTTGGCGCTGCATGAGTGGTCTCTTCCACTCCATGAACTTCCTCTTGTGGCTGATCCACATCCTGAAGCTCATCCTTAGGAACTAATAGCTCCTCTTCTGCATGCAAGTGTGGCTCCCTCTCAAGCGAACACTTCATGGCTTTCTCCTCCTGAAATTTGATATCCCGTCACACAACAGTCTTGCGACTGTCTGGAAAATACACACGATAGTTGTGGGGCGTATCAGTGTACCCCAAAAATATCCCAACCTCAACGGTCGGATCCAGCTTCTTTCTGGCGTCCTTCATCACATGCATGTAGACAAGTGAGCCAAAAATCCTCAAATGAGAAATGTCAGGCCTCTTGCCAGAAAACGCCTCCTCCGGTGTACTCATGCCAAGTATCTTGTGAGGACAACGGTTCTGCACATACACTGCAGTATTGCATGCCTCAGCCCACAAGTGAAGGGGTAGGCCCTGATCATGCAACATCGCCCGTGCAGCACCCACGATCGTTCTATTCTTCCGCTCAGCAACCCCGTTCTGCTGTGGGTTATGGGGTGCGATGAGCTCTCTCTGAATCCCTTCTGCGCTGCAAAAGTCTTTGAATTCAGCAGAGATGAATTCACCACCATTGTCGCTCCTAAGAGCCTTCACATGCTTCCCTGATTCCTTCTCAACTAGCGCCTTGAATTCACAGAACTTTGAATATGTCTCGCTCTTCTTCTACATGAAGAAGATCCAGCACTTCCGAGAGAAATCATCAACAAAGATCACATAGTACTTGTGCTTTGCTGTCGAAGCTACAGAGAAAGGATCACACACGTCTGTGTGAACTCTCTCAAGGATCGTCGTGGCGCGACTATCCTTCTCGTGAAAGGTGGCTTTCACATACTTCCCCAAGGTACACCCCTTGCACTGATCTGACTGCGCAAGAGTGCCCTTAGGAAGCCCAGTAGAAATCTGTTGCAGGATCTTCAAAGCTCCATGGTGAAGGTGGCCTAATCTCCTGTGCCACAGTTCGCCCTCATCATCCCGGCTCACCACTTCTCCCGCCTTGCATGCCATTGTTGCGCAGCCATCTACTTGCAACTGATAAAGGTTCTTGACTCGAACCCCTATCTTCCGGGTCTCTCTAGTTGTCTTACTGCGCAGGAAGGCTTTTCCTTCGCTGAAGACCACATCATACCCCTTGTCTTCCAACATCGCCACAGAGATCAGATTCTTCATCAATCCTGGAACATGCAAAACTTCCTTCAATACGAAGGGTTTACCAGACTCCCTCTCAAAGGAAATGGTACCAATACCGGTCGCACTATATCTACCATCATCGCCCATCTCGATGTGCACTCCAAGATCTTTTTCCTCCAGATCTGAAAACAGATCCCGATCTCCTGTCATGTGAAATGACACACCACTGTCCAAGAACCATACTGATCCCATCACACTTGAGACCAAGCATGCGATCAATGAAAAATCCAGTTCAAACTGGGAGGCCAATGCCTCTCCCGCTGCAGATCCAACAGCCTTCTTATTTTTCTTCTTCTGCGGACAATTTGTGGCATAGTGTCCGTGCTGGTGACAGTGAAAACACTTCACCTTGGACATGTCTTACTTCTTGCCTTTCGCACCAGACTGAGAAGCTTTCTTGCTCTTCCCCTTCTTTGCTTTGGCAGCCAAAGCGCAATTTTCTTCATCAGATGCCTTTGATGAAGATCTGTCCCTAGTAGTCCGCCTTATCTCCTCTTGCATGAGATCCGACCAAAGTCTCTCCCATCCTGGCAACTTCTTTCGACCATTGACAGAGTCCTGATAGGAATGCCAACTCTTCGGAAGACCGAGGAGAGACAGGTCCACCAAGTCCTCATCATCGACAGTCACCCCCACACTTCCCAGCTCATCTCTGCATTGAGTGAACTTCGTGAGGTACTTGGCGATACTGTCGCCATTCTCCATCTTAATGTTTCTGAGTTTATCCTTGAGCGCGAACTTCCTCTGGTCACTCTTGCTCTGGAATAGACCTGTCAATGCTTTCCACATCAAGTATGGAGAAGCTTTTCCATGCAGGTTGGATACAATGTGATCCTTCACGCCCTCCAACAGAATCCTTCGACATTTCGCCATCTTCTTTTTCCAAGCCTCAACTTCAGCAGGATCAGTAGGCTTTTGGACATCCATATCTACGAACTCCTTCGGCCCATTATCTTCTAATACTGCCTCCATCCGATCTTTCCATGCAACATAATTCGAACTGCCTTCAAGAGCATATTCGAGTCGCAAACCGTTGAAAGACATTTCAACTCCGGCACCAAGAAAACTATCTGCTGCAAAATTCGAATTCCAAGCTCAAAAACTCAACTGCTTCTGGATCTGTGAGAACAAATTATTTCTAGCACAGAGATCGACTGTAAGGGCATTTACTGGATATATCACCTTTCAGAGAAAGGATGGATCCAGAGGCTACCTGGCCCGTTACAGACTCTGTCTACCGAAATAAAATTGTAATCACTGTAATAGATCCTGATGATCAATTCGCTTCGATAACATGTAGAAATTTGCTTAATAATGAAGATTTATCCACCGAGATTATCCTGGTCACACACTAATTCGAATTCATGCATAACACATAACCTCTTCTACAATTGATCATCAATATGCAGAAATAGAAACAGTCGCATGCGCACATAAACACAATATGTAATGGGGAAAGATTATAGCTGAAAACCCCCAGCTATTTTGTATATTATAATGGAAGATAACATGTAACAATACATAATACAATACTCCTCACAAGTACTCAGTACTATCTCCAAAAGTTACACACAAACTAGCTCAGTTTTGAACAAGTCACGGGTTCAAAAACTCCTCCACAGTTTTCCTGCCTCTACTGCGCAATCCAAAAGGATTATGGATGAGATCCAAGTTCGAATCCCCCTAGCTCCAACTGTGCAATTCTCATTGGAAATCTCCTCCAATGCTTGTGCAAATCTCATGCACAACTAATGTCACAACTAATAGCAAACCGGCTCTTTCACCTATCTCTTCCACTGGTCTTCACTGAACTGTCCATGCACTGGTGTTAAATGATGTGTTCTTTAGTTGAATAATGAGTTAATAATTAGTGAATTAATTAATAATTAATTCACACAACTCATCTCTAGTGTATTAGTCAGTTAAACTAAATACAACTAGTTCAAGTAAGTTAAACCGAACACAACTCCATCAACTCCTCAATCAACTCCACCAAAACTCTGCCACATGAGTCTAACTGAAGTCAACCATGCGATAGCTCAACCAAACCCTAGGAATAGCATAATTCCTTACATTATTTGCATGGGACACATCGCGTAGCTCAAGCGAAGTCTTTATGAGGATAAGATAATGTTTATAGTCTAAATATTATTAAGGGTTAATAATATTTGACTGTTCTATTTTTAGCCCGGCAGTCTAAAAACAGAAACCGCCCAATGTCTAAAAATAGAGGTCCATCTATTTTTACCAACTCGACCAATCATCCATAAATAGCATCCTGCAACTCATAGACCATGATCCATATGTCTAAAAATAGACATAGTCTAAAAATAAACTTTGCGCCAAAAATAGCCTGCGGGCCCACTTAGTGAAGGTGAATTCATTTCACTAAGCTCCATCATCTTGTTGCATTTTCAACAACACCACTAGATAAAATAAATCTAATACAAATTACCTTGGCAACAGGAGAAAATATACCACCAAAATCAATCCCTGCTACCTAGGAATATAACCCTTCACTATTAAATGAGCTTTGTATTTATCCACTCTACCTCCTACATTCAATTTCTTCTTAAACGCCCATTTGCTGCCAATGGGATCTTTTCTAGCCAACAAATCCATTAGATCCAAAGCCTCATTCTTGTCGAAGGCTTCCATATCTTCAGTCATGTCCTTTTTCTAGAGTTTTCCATCTTCTGAATCGATTACCTCCCTAACATTTCTAGGATCATCAAAAATATTAAACATATAAAAATTAGAATGAAAATTAGGTGGAGTATATATTTTTGGATTCCTTGTTTCCTAAAAAAATCTCCTTAGTGTTGGAGTTAATGGTTCTTCTTCTTCCTATGATTCATGTTCTTCTCTAGAGTTTGATTCATCATCCTTCAATTCAAACTCTATCTTTTCTAGTTCTTTCTCCCATAACATGACTCCCTATTTGATAACATCTTTGACTTCTCTAAATACCACATCGCGACTATACACAACCTTCTTATTTTTTGGGCTCCATAGCTTGTAACCTTTAATATCATCTTTATATATAATAAATATACATTTTCAACTTTCCTATCTAGCTTACTACTATTATGCTTTGGAATGTGTACATACACATCACAACCAAATACACTAAGATGTTTAAGATAAGGTTTCTTACTAGTCCATACCTCATGTGGATTCTTATCATTTAATGCTAATTAGGGTGAGATTTTTACCAAATAACACACAATATCTACTGCCTCTTCCTAGATTTCTTGTCCTAACTCAGCACCACTGAGCATGCTCCTTGCTTTCACTATCAACGTCATGTTCATCCTTTTTCTAACTCCATTCTGCTGGGGTGTATATGGAGTAGTATTCTTCCTTTCTATACTGCACTTCTTCAAAATTATTTGAATTCATTCCCACATAATTCTCCACCATTATCTGTCCTCAAAACCTTAATTTTCTTCTTTCTATGATTTTCCACAAGAACTTTGAACTCTTTGAACTTGTCAAAGACTTCAATTTTCTTCCTAAGGATATAAACTCATGCATTCATCAAGAAGTCATCTATAAATGAGACATAACACAAATTTACCTAGTGATGGAATCAACACAAGTTTAAACACATCATTGTGCACTAACTATAATATTTCCTCTAACCTCATAAAATCAAAGGAGAATCTTACCTGATTTTTCTTCTCATATAAACAATGCTCATAGAAATCAAAATCAAGAGAGAACTTATACATACCTTTTACCATGCCATTAATATGTAGAACTCGAAGGAAATTATCTCTGATATGTCCCAGTATTTGATTGCACACCATAGTATTTTCATCAGAAGTTGTAGGAGTTTATCCTTCTTTCTCTCCACTCTGAGGAACAACATAACTATTGCACTCATCACTAACAATGTTTCTCAACAATAGAGTTTGAATTCAAAATCCCCTCTGCAATACCATTGTACCTTGAACCATATGGAAATTATCCTTTTCAAACATTATTTTTAAACCTGCATCACTCATCTTGCTTATAGAAATCAAATGTCTAGCTAATTCTGTGAGGTCTAGAACACCAGTGAGTGTTCTAATCCTTCCATCCATGTGCTAAAACTCAAATTTTCCTCGTCTTGTGATTTTGGTTGTCAAGTCATCTCCTAAGAAAAAATCACCACCATCAAATATTTCATACTCACAAAAACACATTGTTAAAAAAAAATAGAAAAATGCAATGGAAAACACACACATTAACATTAATATTTTATCCTAGAAACCCAAAACCAGGAAATCCAATGACATAAATTCTATCCTAGAAATTAGAAACCGGGAAACTATATATATATATATATATATATATATATATATATATATATATATATATATATATATACACACACACCTTGGAAAAGATGAATTTCCAATCCACTTTCCCAGTATTAGAATACAACTATAGTTCCTTAATCGAAACTACAAAACCATTGGAAAAGCCATCATGTACCATAAAATTTATTTAGTAAAAACTATATGCTAAAAACCATAAAATATGAAGCTATTCGTGAAAAGAAAATAACAGATACCCAACAAGTTCCATGTTTTCCTGTAAGTGGATAGCTTCAAAAATTTACACAAATACAGATTATTCGAAAAAACATACATTTAACTCATGAATGGGTTTTGTACTAGGATTCATGTCCCCACACAGTACCTCCAAATGAAAGAAGCATTTTTCCTTGATTTTCCATCAAATCTCTATTTTGTTGAACAAAGTAATCTTTTACAAGGCTAGCTTGTAAAGAGTGGCCAAACTTGATGTTGTTTAAAGCTAGAGAACGACATCCATCTGTTAAGTGAGAAACACATATCTTAGGCAAGTACATTTAGCCTTAATGGAGTTTGTGAATTTATTTTGGATTTGAAGAAGGTTCATGACATTTCCATTGCGAATAGTGCTAGAGTTCTCCATCTCTGTCAACTTGGAAGATACAACCATCATAACGATTTTTTGCATAAATTAGTCTCTTCTCGCAATTGTAGAATTTTTTAGAAATTATTCACCTCTAGGGTATCCATATCCATCATGCTAGAAAGTGTTAATCAAAATCAAATATAACTATAGAAAAAACAACTAGAAAACTTAAACCATTCCAAGCTCAAGCTGAAGGTAATTATCCCTCCCTTTCACTTAAGGATTGAAGGCCCTCAAAAGGATAACAATAGCTTCTATAAAAATCAGAAAAAGCCATGGATAGAAGCCAAGAATTTAGGTAATTCTTTCCCAAATAAAATGAAAGACACACATTAAGATAAAAATCATATGTTGCCAGTGAAGCTAGAGAGATGGATGAAAATCCTAAAGCCAACAAATAGAAATCACCCTTACACCTCTAAAACATGCATCCCTTGAATTCAGCTTCACTAGTAACTATCATACATTTTATTACAAATAGACCCAAATATCTTATGGTAGCCCAAGATGTTACATTGAATGACCATGCATGAACCTGTTTGAAGCAAGTGAAGGGGGTGGGGAAACCACATTGCACCTTCCTATCTATAACGCATCCAACAATTAAATTATTCAATGTTCCTTATGTAGCATACGAGGTATAAAGGTATTTGATTTCCAAAAAATTAAGGGATTGAAATATATCTGATGTTCAAATTTTTAACCATGATGCAGGTGGATTATATCTATGGCCACCCACCTATTCCACTATCTTAACAATTCTCTATCTTATTGGAAAATTCTCCATGATTTTTGGGTCCGACCAAACGTCTAGTGCCATTTTTGGACCAAAATGACATATTGGAAATTGAGGGGTCATAGGTTGCATACCTATCCCTAGTGAAAATTTGTAGTCCTCACATGGTTCTTTCACACATGATATCATGCACCTCAAATGAATATTGTATGCAAAAGTTGTGCCCCTAGGAAGTTGATGTATCTGAACTAACCATATCAGGGCCCACAAACCTTTTGGTGTTTCATCTCCTAGGGTTAGGGTTATATACCTAAAGGATTCTTTCTTTATGTTAAAAGGTCATTCTTTTGACCTATTTTAATGGCTTTTTTTAAAGTGCATAGCCACCATCTCTCCCTGTTCATAGATATCCGCCACCATTATAGTCAGTTTGTGTTCTACAATATTTGTTTATTTCCTTTATTGGTATAAGTTTTATTTTCACCATATTATTGTGCTTTCTGTTATATTTCTTTGTTCATGTTTCATTTCCTTTCCTACCTTTCATTAATTCCTTGTACAACCCAAGTCAACAGTATCATAACAATTTTTTCCTTGTTATTTCTTAATTCATCTCCCCAACAAGGCCAAGGTACAAAAATTTTGGTATCAAGCTAGTTTCACTTGGGAATAATTTCTCTCACCATCCCAAGAGACCTCCCATGGCAGAAGAAAAGAGAGATGATATACTGTGTAATTCCCCCTACCAATCCCTGACTCCCCCTATAAGGTTGAATGGGAGGCATTATTTTATCCTAACTTGACCTCCATTGCCTCATTATGGAAATGGGGATATAAAATTTTGACTTCTCCAAAGCTTGTGGAATTTCCTCTGGAATACATAACTGTACTCAGCTTGTCGATCGCTTCTTGAAATAACCCAAGTAGTTGATCAAATATGGTCAATCAACATGATATGAGTAGTCGAAATAATCCAACTAGTCGACTTAACCTGACTAGTCGACCTAATACAAATAGTTGACTTAACATGACTAATTGACCTAACACAAATAGTTGACTTAACATGATTAGTCAAGATAACACAAGTGGTCTACTTAATATGACTATTTTACTTAACACGACCAGTCGACTTGACACAAACAATCGACTTAACATGACTAGCCGAACTAACACAAACAATCGACTTAACATGACTAGTTGACTTGACACAAACAATCAACTTAACACGACTAGTCGACTTAACAAAACCAGTTGACTTATCATGTCTAGTCGACTTAACATAAATAATTGACTTAACACAACTAGTCAACTTAATAGAAATAGTCGACTTATCATGACTAGTTGAATTAACACAATCATTCAAATTAACGCAACTAGTCAAGAACCTAGTTTGGGCCAATGAGAACTCAATGTTCGAAACCAGTTCAAACCTTTGTCTAGGTTGACAATCAATAATATCAATGTATGTAACTAATCAATTCCTTCTTAACTTTGGTTTAGGACAACAACGACGAATATGTCCTGCGCTCTTTAGGGACCCTTGCCCACACCAACAACTCTATACATGTAAGCAATGAACAAGCCACAACATCATCACTTGATGACCTTGGATTTATTGGGTGCACCAACAATGTAGGTTCACCCATAATGGGACTCATGTTGGCTACTACGCATTCATGGTGGAAATTTGACACCTTTCTAACTATGCACAAGGTGTGACTTGTCAACTCATCTCAAACCTTGAATGAGTGTAAAATTTGGGTGCCCTTTGGTTGACTCAAGTGAAGCTACATTGTCTTTCGCCACCATCGACATGTGCCTTAGTCCCTCTCCACTAAATATTTGGAAATGTAAAAACCAACCCTCTTAACCAAATGTTGACTTATATTTCTCAGCGACTATATCCCTATTGATGAGATCCAACTAATATACCATAATATGCATCATGCATAGTCTTGCAGTCACACCAAATCATACAAATAACTATGCACTTCAAAAAAGTATTAGCTGACACAAAATACTTTAAACCCCTAATAACTATGAGAATCATACAGATACATAAGGAATCCCATCATAGATAGACATGAATAACATATTCTTCCATTAACAATATTGATACATATGTATATATGATGTAGCAACAATACACATCTTTTGAATGCACCAAGTATCCAGGTAAGAAAATTATCTTATTATCTTCAAATTACAAGGAACTGAGAGTGGGACTTCAACTCTCCACTCAAACATAGGAGAACTACATTGTAATATTTCTTGCAGTCAACCACCCCCAAGCCAAATCCAGAGTCTAAGGAGGTAATTTCTTAGAATTTCTCTCACCAATAGCTAGTTAACAAAAGGTAATAGGTAGAGTCCATTTTTCAGGTGATTTCTCAATAGCTCCCAGCTATATCACCACAGTGACTCTCAACCAATAACACAACAACCATAAGGGTTCAAGTAGAACACAAAGAGCCTTAGTTTAGTTTTGAAGAAGGGATATGTATGTATAATGGGAGGTTTATCAGCTATATTATCTATTGTAAGGACAATAGAACACCTATCCAATTATTTTATCAGTGGGTGCTAGCACCAGTGCTATCATTTCCAAGGCTACACTTGGTGTTTATCAATCCCACTTGTACTGGGGTGCCTCAACCTAACAAGTAGTTTCTCAACTGCATTAGTTTCCTAGTGGTTTTTCAACCCTCAGGTAAGCCACTACTTAGGTGGTTTATTAGCGAACAAGCCCTCACATATTTATCAACCTAACAATCACCTGAGTATCACAAATCCACCAAAATATCTCTAAAAACCAACACACATGCACACACACAGGCCTCAGTAATCATTACACAAGCACAAACACGACCTTAGAAACTGCACAAGGATTCATCCTACTAGCACTGAACACATGCTTAAAGATGTTAATTTTTTATTCAGATTCATGACTACTACCAAACTCGAGCTCTATGTGCTTCTTCCCGATGCACTTCTCCTCTTTGCTTAGGAGTATTCATAGATGACGACTCTTCCCAAATCTTCTCGTCGTGGATTTTTCTTCCATAAACTCCCTTATATGTTGAACCTGTCAACAAAATATATGAGGGAAAGTTTGTAGACTCATCATCCCCTTAGGATTCACATATCCTCCATTCAAAAACTGCATAACAATTTCATTAAACCAACATGGATTTAGGTTATGAAATAAATGAAAGGCTTGGGTTTACAATCAACTCCTCCTCCCCATTCCTCTGAATCCATGTCCACTTCCTCATCTAGTCAATTTGTTCACATTTACACATTATTTAATTAATTTATAATTCATAATAGTATTTACAAGATGATTATCTAGAGGGGTTGTCACAAACCCCACCCCCTTAGAGGAACACCATCCTCGGTATTCTACACATAAACACAAATTTACTAGATATTTATATACACAACCATTTAAATTCATTTTATTTTACATTTTCATTTCTTAACCAAGAAACAAAAATGAATATGACACCCTCATATGTTCAGCCATTTCACATGTTGCTTAATCTGGTCCAAATTTCCTCCATTGCACCTTGACATGATTGCTTGCTCTATTCCAAAGCACGATACGATTTTGATTCAAAATGCACAATGGCTCTATCAAGAATTCCCCGCTAGATTCCACATGTATCACAGACCAATCAACAACATGATTAAAATAATGTACATACTTTTCAAGCAAAGAAATATGGAATACATCGTTTTCCTTCATCGTGGGTGTCAATGCCAATATATACGCCACTAGCCCCACTCTATCTAGAATTTGGAATGGACCACAAAACCATGGTGCCAACTTGGCACAAGACCCAATTTTTAATGAGATTTTCTTTGATCTAATAAAAATATACACATGATCTCTCGTGTTATATTCCTTGTGTAGCCTATGTTGATTTGCATAACTCTTTTCCCTGTCTTGAGCTATGTTTAAATTATTCTTGATGGCTGTCATTTCCTGTTCCATCTCCTTTAGCAGATCAGGCCCGATATGGATCCTATTCACCTGATCACTCCATTTAATAGGAGTATTGCACCTTTTACCATAAATTTCCTTGAATGGAATCATCTATAGTGACTCTTGGTTCCCATTGTTGTAAGGAAACTTCAGTAGTGGAAGAAAATTTTCCCACTTTCTTGGATGGTGCATGACATACATCTTGAGCATGTCCTCCAATTTAATTTTTTGTACTCTCGATATGCCCATCTATTTGAGGATGATAGGTTGTATTGAATGCCAATTATGTTCCTAAACCAACAAATAAATCCTTCCAAAATTTTAGAAGTAAACTTTGCATCCCTATCCGAGATAATTTTCTTAGGTACTCCATGTTACCTCACTACCACTTTTATGAAGAATTAGGTAATATCACTTGCCATATTAGTATACTTGACAACCATAAAGTGAGTGTTATTTCTCAAATTTCCCACCACGACCATAATGGCATTGCGCTGCTTACTATTATTTGAAAATCATGTGATAAAATCCATAGAAATGACTTCCCATTTCCATTCTAAAATGGGGATTGGATGTAGAAATTCCTCTAGGTGTTTACATTCCACTTTTACTCGTTGGAACTCCAAGAACTTAATAATATACTCAACCAAAACCTTATTCATGCCTAGCCAATAATACTTCTTCTTCATGGATTCTATCATTTTCTTATAAATAGGATTACCATAATATGGTATTTTATGGAATTAAACCAATATGAGCTTCTTCAAGTCCCCAATATAGGGTACATACCACCCTGCTTTGAATTTTACTAGTCCATCTTCCGTGAAGGAGAAGTTCTTGCTCAATGCCCCTTTAGGCTTGTGTTGAAGGTGTTCTTTTACCTACTAGTACTGCTAATCTTGTTGCTCAGCCTCTTTAATATTTTCTTACATGCTAATTTCACAAGAACTTATAGCGGCTACATGGGCTACATGTAGCCTTTTTCTAAGTGCATCAACTACCTTGTTCTCTTTGCCTTTGATGTATTTTATTTTGAAATCAAATTTTTTAATCAATGCTAACCAGATTGGTCATCTAACATTCAACTTAGGATGATAAAACAAGTACTTCAACCCTCCATGACTTGTCATTAATACAAATTTTATTCTAAGGATATAATTTCTCCACATATTTAGAACGTGGACTATCGTGGCCAATTCTAAATCATAAGTCATATATTTCCATTCATGCATGTTCAATTTCTTGGACTCATAGCAAACTACTTCTCCCTCTTACATGAGGATCCTTCCCAAACCCTCCATGAAATCATATCTACACACCACAAGATCTTTATCTAAATATACTATCCTTAGTACTAGTGCATGTGTGAGAAAATATTTCAATTGATCAAAGTTGGCTTGAAATTCTGATGTCTAGTATAATTTTACTCCTTTTGTTTGTAGTGTTGTGGTTGGATGTAGAATCTCGGAGAAGTTCTAAATGAACCTTTGATAGTATTTGACCAAAACCATAAAATTTATAACTTATGTCACATTCTAGGGAGTGGGCCATTCCATGGCTTTAATATTTTCTGGGTCAATAGCTACTCATTCCTTGGAAGCAATATGTCCCAAATATTGAACCTATGACTAGAATAATTCACACTTACTAATTTTTGCATAGATCTTATGCTCTCTCAACACTCATAGTACTGCTACTAAATGTTTCTCGTGTTCCTCATTGGTCTTGGAATAAACCAATATGTCATCAACAAAAACCAATAGAAATTTTTCCAAATATGGATTGAGAACACTATTCATTGAACACATGAATGTTTTGGGGCCATTTGTAAGCCTAAAAAAAACAAGTAAGAACTCATAGTGTCCATACCTGGTTTTAAATATCATTTTATGAATATCTTCATCCTCGATGCACACCTGATGGTACCCAAACCTTATGTCAATCTTTGAAAATACAACAACTCCTCTCAATTGGTCAAATAGATCATTAATCCTTGACAAGGGATATATGTGTGCAATTGTAGCTTTGTTCATTTGTATATAATCTATATAGAACCTTAGAGTGTCATCCTCCTTCTTTACAAAGAGAAAGTGCTCCCTAGGGTTATACAACGGGTTTGATATACCGTCTGTCCAACATTTCATTTAACTTTAATTTTAGGTCCACTAATTTCGGTGTAATCATTCGATATTGAGATTTGGACACTGGAGTTGATCTCAGTATAAACTCACTTAAAAAATCAATATCTCTCCTTGGAAGAAATCCTTAAATCTCTTCAGGAAACAAATCACTAATTTTTTTTAATTATTGGGTGCTATTCCATTCTTCCCTTCTCAGGCTATGCTTCGCTAGTTGCAACACAGTGATTTTCCTAACAATTACATGCTTTCTTTTTCCTCGAAATGTGATTTTATGCCCACTATCATTAAGGAAATCAATTGTCTTGCTAAATAAATCAACATTTTCCTTGTGGCCAACCAACCAGTCCATGCCAATTAATAATTCATATGATCCCAAGAGTAATATATTTAAGTTAGTTGTCATAGGCATGCCATCCATCACCACAAGACACAAATCACCACATGTTTAACCCTCTTCTTGGTTCTGGTGGGTAGCTAACCCAACCATGAATTATCACGTGTTGTGCTCTTCAACACATGCTTCTATACAACTGAAATACTTACATAATTGGAATTTGAGCCAGGGTTACTTAGAATAGAAACAAATTGGTTATTGATCTTACCTTCCATTTCGATCATTTAGGCTTGATGATCAAGCTATCTATTGTCTAATGTTGCATAGGTGCATGGAATGCTCCAATCTATGTCATTTACTGTCTCATATTCATGTACATTGTACAATATTAGACTATTTCCCTATATTTGAGGACAATTCATTTGTAAGTTGTCTTTCCCACACTTCCAACACTCTATGTGTTTTCTCCTAGTCCTATCTGTTTCCTTTCCTTTAGACTTAGAGAACTCATTTTGATTAGAAAAAGGGGGGTTCTGTTGAGACTCACTCCTTGTAGAAGTGGCCAATCTCACACTTTCACCAAGTAGGTTTCCTAAAATATCTTTCCCCTTTCCTATATAGCTATACTTCCACTTTGTTTAGCAATCAATATTATATTCATATTTGTGCTTGGATTGTTGATAACAATAATTTAGTTTCCTGATAACAAAATATAGATTATGAAATTCATCAAACTCTATATTTTCCTTGAAGGCTTGTGGAAACCCAGTGAGATACCTTTAAATATTTGGTTTCTCACCATTGAGGTAAGGCACATACCTCAAAGTCTCCAATAATATGATTGTATATTCATCAATTGACAATTTTGATATTTTTTCTTATAAAATTCCTTAGATTTGTTGTCATAGTACCTCCCAAACATGTATTTTTCTTGGAAATATCTTTCAAATCTACTCCTGGACAACTCTTCCTCTTGAATTTTCTTGAAATTCTTCAGGTATTTCCACAAAATATAATCCTTTCCCCTTAGTATGAATGTGGTTACTCTTGCCTTCTTATTTTCAGAGTAACTATGGATCTTGAAAATTTTCTTCATTCCAAATAGTCATTCCTCTGCTTGCTTAGCCTTCTTCACTTCTCCGTCAAAGATAGGAGGATTTTCCTTCTTCAATTCCTCTGGCATGAAGTCCTTCCCCTTCCTTTTATGTTGATAGTGCCTTTTTGTTGCAACACTAAACAATTGCTCGAGACTTGTTGTCCTCCTTTTTGGGGTGCTTAAAGGAGTTCCTCCCCTCATTGTGTATGTTGTCCTTTGAGATAATTGTGGTCAATAATCATGCCAAAGCATCTATAATGTTTTGTTTGTGTTTTGTAATTTTGGAGGACCAATGTATAAGATAACTTTTAGCAAACAATTATTGATTAAATCTTGCAGATAATATTAGTAATTATAAGTAAGGGCTGTTTGTTTATCTCACACAGGGATTAAGATTTTGTAAATTGATTAAGTGGATGTATGTAAGAAGATATGACTATTAAATATTCATATTGAATTATTCAATAAATTATAAGCTTGAAAACCTTTAAACAATGTCTAAAACTTCAACCAAATATATCTAACATTATCAAGATGCTGGAAATTTATAAATGAAAGGGACTTACATCAAATAACCGTTAAGTAAAGAATTATTTATATTGATAATAACTTCAGGAGGAATTATAAGATTGCTGAAACACAGTCAACCTCACCTAGTTATCTTGACAATAATTAAATATATGAAGAAACAAAATGTATGAAAAATGGAAAAACTCACAGAGAAAACAGAGTTGTATGAGACAAATTTAGAATCCTTCTTGTATTATTGATGATAAAAAAGACTTGTACAATTTTTTCTTATAAAATGTATTTAATCCATGTTTAACATTTGTCTATGTACTCCAAGGATAAAACTCTCATAGGTACATATCCTGGAAGATTGTATGGTGAGATTTCACAGCCATACACCCTGATCTTTGTATAATTTTTGTATAGTTACCAATCACATGTATTTTCTTGTTCACTAAGGTTCAGAATCCTTTTAATGTCCTCTCCAATTCTGGGCTCTGATTGACTTGTAAGGAGTTGCCTTGCTGGATGTATAAAGGAGTCTATTAATTCTGAAAAAGTATTGGTTGTTGATGAAGCTTTGACCAAGTCTGTCCATTGAATCATTGATTGATTCACTCCCTGTGCATCCTGTTTGTTGAAATAGATAGGCAAAATTTCTACCTGCTGAAAAAAAATCATATGAATAATCACAAAAGAATAATTAAACACTCCTTTTTTGGTGAAGTTCATGAATTGTTCATGTATAATTTCAGCCAAGAATTGGTTGTAATTGTACATAAACAATGGTGATTTATCATGACTGAAAATAGATAGGAACCCCATGATGGATTCATCAAATGTTTCATCATTTGGGTATCCTAACAGGTAAGAAAGAAGGGAGATGCAGTGCTTGGAAGCTATAGGAAAGATGGAGGATGCACATGGGGGATTTTTATTTGGTAATTGTGCATCCTCAAGTAAGAAAATGTCAAATATCTGAGCTCTATGAGGGAAATATAATTTGTGATAAAGGTCCATGACAGAAGCAGGTGAGAAATGGGATAAGGAATCATATGAAGGGATGAGAAGCATTTGGTTTATGTTTTCAGGGGATATGGTGATCAAAATATTTCCATTATGAGCCACCACTGCCCTGGTTATAGGGTCATATTGCTTCTGACACCAGGCAATTAGATAAGGAAACACGTGGGTTTGTGAGGATGCAAACAAAGGCAACATATATTCCTAGAACCTGATAGGGTCTTGGTTATCCATATTCTTATGTTTTAGCCACAAATGTAGCTCAT
This sequence comes from Pinus albicaulis, assembly GCA_034641835.2. Lineage (NCBI taxonomy): Eukaryota > Viridiplantae > Streptophyta > Pinopsida > Pinales > Pinaceae > Pinus > Pinus albicaulis. Next base: position 973,648,052 of record CM076569.1, read on the forward strand.
ATAAGTCGAATTCACAGTGTCAGTCTGTGCTTTTGAAATAGGCATCGGCTAGGGGTATGAGTTCGAGGCTAAGTTGTGGCGTTGCAATAGGGATGTATTTTGCAACTGGCTTGATGACCTCTCGAATGACTTCTGTGACTGGATTGACAATCTACATTTCCTCTGTCACCTGATTTTTGGATTTACCCTTAGGATTTGTTTGCTTTTTAGCTTTGGCCTTGGGTGTCGTGCTTGACAGGGTATCGACTTAGGAAAGGGTGGAAAAATTTGGGTTATAAAAAAGGTGACAAGGTCTCAGAAGTAGGGAGAATGGTTGTAGAATGCTAACGCTTTAGAAAGAATGTAGGGGTGATATAAATGAATGGAGAATGTAAAGTGATATCGGGCTCTCTTCAATTAGTTTTATAGGGCATTATATGGGACTTAATAGCCCGTGACTAACAGTCTTGGATATGAACCTAGGATTTTAACTGGTCTTATGAGGATTAATTTCATAATGAGATGATTAACGGTCGAGGATTGGGTTCAGTGGTTAACGGGGCGATTAACGAGCATAACTAGGGCATTAGAGGGTAATGACCAAATGACTTGGAGGGATGTGATTGGATAGTGGACCAACAGGTATGGCATGGGAAGGGAGGTCCGTTGGCTGAGGGCGTGGGAGGAAACATGAAGTGGATTTCAGGGGGGGGGGGGGTACCTATCGGTTTCCTATTTTAGGAAGAGGGGGTGCGAAGTGATGTGGTGTTGCCACATCGCAAATTTGAGTAGCCATGAATACCACAACGGGACCCCCCCCCCCTCACATTAACAAGAAACTGTCAGAGGTGTTGCGAAGTGGATCTCTGCCGTAGATCTGAGGTGGGCTCTAGATCTGTCGTTGAAAACTATTGGCGCTTTATGCTTAGTTGATTTGACCTTTTGTTGCGTAGTGACTTTATAATAAATTCAAACACGCTTATATATATTAACTTTCAAAAAATGAAATTTAAACCCCTTTTGAAGGTCTTAACATCAAAAATTAAAATTTAATATCTTTACGAGCATCTGATGCATTTAAATAGGAAGTCATTTATTTTATTTTGAACACTAAAGCATTCACACATTTTTTATTTCATTCTTCCCTAACATTTTTTCTTATGCCTTCTTTCTTTAGAGAAAACTACTCTAACTTTTTATTCTAACATGGATGTAATAAAATATAATTTTCCTAACATTTTAAAATTTTTCTTTTTCATCCATGTTCTAACTTAGAATTTTATTTTTTATTTTTCAAACTACCATGCTAACTTATAAAAAACAAATAATGTTACAAAATCGACTCCAATTGGTAACTGCTTCCCCCTATGGGATGCAGAGAACAAGCAGTTCCATGTGCCTTCTCCTTAGACTATGGATCAGTCTTTGCTATAGAAAAAAACAGACTTGAAATGGCAAAAGAAAATGATAATTTACAATGATGATATAAGATTTTCTGCAGTACTGGATATAGTGTTTCAAAAATCTGCCATTGACAGGCAGTGTTGAAAATTGTCCTTCCAAATTCTATAGAACAAATGTGTTGTTTCCCTTTACCACTAAAATGATGAGTTGCCCAAACCATAAATTGTCAAAATTTCCATGCTTGCCTTTATCCTCTCTCCAGCATCCCATCTTAAGAATAAATACCCTTCTCTAAAATCTCTTTCCCTTGCTTTTTTGTCAAAAAGACTCTTCATCTTATTCTGATATTTCCTCAATTTATACCGAATCTCATCTCTGTTTTCATTTAATTCAATAATATGATTTATCTTTCTAGAGAAATCATCATGTTCATCAGTATATTCTTGTAGAAAATTAAGCATAGGGAAAGCTAAATTTGTAGGAAAAATAACATCTTTTCCATAAACTAGTTGAAATGGAGATTTACCTGTTGATCTTTTGGGAGAAATCATGTTTTCCCAAACTGCATAAATCTGATGACTGTCCCAATTTTTCTCGTGGTCTTATAAATTCTTCTTGATTATCTTTACTAAACTCTTGTTAGATGTTTCAACAAGACCATTTCCTTGTGGATAATAGGGAGTTGAGTGATGCAATAAAATATGATATTTCTGGAAGAATTCAATCATCTTTATGATGTTGAATGTTGTGGCATTGTCAGTGACTATTTTCTGTGGACAACCAAATCTAGATAAAATGTTCTCTTAAATGAATTTTATTACAAATAAATCTGTGGGATTTCTTACAGGAATGTCTTCCACCCACTTGGTGAAATAGTCAGTAGCAGTTAAGATCCGTCTGTGTTGATTACTTGAAGCTGGGTGAATTTCTCCTATAAATTCTAATCCCCATTTAAGAAATGGTGTTGAGACAACTACTGGAACTAGTGGAAGGGCTGTTATATTTTTCTTACCAGCAAACATCTGATATGGAACGCAGGCTCTAGCTTTTGCCCCTACTTGTGAAAACAGAGTAGGCCAATAGAATATTACCCTAAGTATTTTGTATGCTATGGCTCTCCAAGCATAATGGCCTCCACATATTCCTGCATGAAACTGATCAATGATTCCTTCAGTCTCTGATTCTGTCAAGCAAAGTAGTAAAATATTAAGAGGATATTTCCAGTGTAAGTTGGCATTTATGATACAATATTGGATGGATTTCAACTTGATTGTTTTACATTGGCTTTTGGAAAACTGAGCTGGACATTCAAAATGGATCAAAAAATGAACAATATCTGCATACCAGTGTGATAATAAAAACTTCTCATCAATGCGAACAGGGACTATCTGAGTCGAAGGAGAAGGTTCTTGTGTATTATTTCCTTGCACTCCTTTGGAAGGTTCTTGTGGATTCTCCCTTTTTGTGTTTAAGGAAGGTTTTTGTGGATTCTCCCTTTCCAAATTTGAAGAAGGTTCTTGTGGATGCTTCTCTAAAACTTCAAAAATAGAGCTTATGCCAAAAAATTTACAATTAGACTCAGTTAACAATTTAGCTAAACCTGGTCCCCTTGCTAACTTGGTAGTTTTAATGGTAAGGTCAAACTCAAGGATTTTATTTATCCACCTTCCTCTTCTTCCATCAATGTTTGGTTGTGTAAGGACAGTTTTTACAGCATTATTAGGCACATAGGCAATGATGATAGAATGGAGGACATACATTCTAAAATATTTTAGGGCTTGAACTAAGGCATAGGCTTGAATTTTGATGATATCATATTTGAGTTATGCATCTCTCATGACCTTGCTAAAAAAGGTTATGGGTTGGTCGTGATAATCTTCATTCTTTTGCAAAAGGACAACAGCAAGGGTGGTTTCAGAAGCAAAAGAGAATATGCTGAAACGTTCAAAGTAGTTTGGACTGGCTAAGGTTGGGGCTTCAGAAATGGCCTCCTTTATTTGGTCAAATTCATGTATTGCAGGAATGATCCATTTGACTTCATGGTTATTTTTTATCATATTTGTTATGTCCTTAACTATTTCTGCATAGTTAGGTATAAATCTTCTCAAAAAGCAAATTTTCCCTAAAAAGGCTTGTATATCTTTCTTATTTCTAGGAAATGATAATGAATGGATAGCAGAGACCCTTTTGGAATCAATAACTACTCCATATTTTGAAATAATATGACCCAGTAATTTACCCTATTTAATGGAAAATCGTGACTTCTTGGGATTAAAAGATATTCCAAAAATCCTGCACTTGTCAAAAAAATTTATCAAGTGCTTCACATGTTTCTGATCTGATTAAGAGAAAACAGTTAAATCATCAAGTTAAATAACAAAAAATTTGTTTACCTTCCCCAAAAAAGGCTAAGTCCATGGATCCTTGAAATGTTGCTCTTGCGTTTGATAGACCAAAAGGCATCCTGACATACATGAATGTACCCCAAGGTGTGGTAAAGGTTGTCTTCTCCTTGTCTTCTGAATTCACCAATATCTGATTATAACTGGAGAAGCCATCAAGCATAGATATTATGTTAGCACCTGACACTCTTTGAAGCAATTGATCCATATTTTGAAGTGGATAATTATCTTTCAAGGATGATTTATTAAGGTTTCTAAAATCCACACAGAGTCTAATATCACCATTCTTTTTTCTCACAGGGACTAAATTGACAACCCAATTAGAGTATCTTAAAGGGACAATTATTTGGGCATCTAAAAGTTTCTTGAGTTCTTTTTCTATGGTGGGAAGAAGAGCTAGATTCATCCTTCTTAGTTTTTGTTGATAAGGTTTTTCTTCCGATTTTAGTGGAATTTTATGCTCAATTAAAGATGTGTCATAAGTTTTTAGATCAGCATAAGACTAGGAAAAAACATCTTTGTAATTCTTAAGAAGTTTGATATATTCAAATTTAATTTCAAGAGTTAAATATGCACAAAGTTGAATGTTTTTAACCTCCTCATCAGTACTAATATTAGTGTCTTCTATGTCATCTTCTGGTAAAGCAGAGAATGGATTTTTGGGAACATAATTTTGATCAAACAATTTTTCTAAAGGAAAAAGTCCTTTGGGGATAAAATTATTTGATCGTTGTATATATTATGATCATCTACCTTTGAATTTAGATCTAAATTTTTCTTGTCTTTGGTAGCTTCATTAATGCCTGAATTATCTTCTTCAATTTGCAATACAAAAAATTTGTCAATAACTTGAAGAAATGATTTTAATTGTTCATCGTCTTCAAATATTTGCCAATGTTTAAGATTTTCTAGGATTGATTGCCTAAATTTGACTTGTATTTGATATTGTAATTGAAATTTATCTGGAATCTTGAAAGAAATAGCAAAAACAACCAATGAAACTGCATGTATGTTTTCATCTCCGGGAATAAAAGTGATATTGAAAGCATTAAAATAATTTTCAATGGTGTCCCAAGTCTCGTTTCTATAAGACTTGAGCCTAGGGTGCTTTTTTTGACAAAGAATCCTAACCTGTCTTACTATAAGTTCTGAATCAGTGAAGACACTCAAATTTTGGACCTTTAAAATTTTAGCAAGTTGTAATCCTAGGATAAAAGCTTCATATTTGGCAATGTTATTTGTGACCTAAAACTCTAACTTACATGATTGAGTAATGTTTTCTTTATCAGCTGAAATCAAAACAACTCCTACTCCAGCTCCATCTTTGGTGCAAGATCCATCAAAGAATAATTTCCAAATTTTAGTTTGAACAGACTTAAGGGTTTCAACTACATCCTTAATCTTGAGTTGAGAATTCTGTGAAGTATCTGATGATAGTTGAAAACACCTAAAATCCTAATCAACTGCATAAATGGGATTATTTATAGCCCGATCAACTTTGCAAACAATGTTTAGGAATCTAGATTCTGTATATACCCTAAGGCTCTCTCCACAATATACAGGAATAGTGGCAAAAGACATGTCCATTTGAAGGCTCCCTCCCAATTTTTCACAACATGATATTGATAAAAGCATTCCAAATTTGGGGGGAATATCAGTGACAACTATGTCTAATACTACACTTTTAACTGGTATTTGATGTAAAGTGACTGCTAGATCTTTAATAAGTCCTAAAAATTGGACCCTCTTAGATTAAAAGGTATATAGGCCCTGATAGGTTCGAGTGATATCCAAATTAATTTGTTCCATAATGAATTTATGCATTAATTTATGTGAAGCATTGGAATCCAACATAAAATTGTATAACAGGGAGTCATGCACTTTCAAAGTCATATAAAAAGGTGGTATGGATTCATCAATAATATCAGAACTAGGACCGAAATATATGGTGGGTCTTTCATTTTGCAGATTAATAATATCCCCTTCATCATCCACGCTACAGTTTTGGATCCATTTTGCAACTTGAATTTTATATCTTGGGTTTTTAGAAGGTTCTGAAAGTGGAATTGGAATTTTAACTCTTTCTAATTCTTTCTCAACATTAAAAGAAGTCAATATAGTTTTGTCAATCTGAGTAGAATCACTTGACTGATTTAGAGGTTGAACAGAAGTAGTTTGAGTTTCAATAGTTTTTACTTGAGGTTCAATTATGATAGGGCTTTTAGGAGGTATACCAAGACCAACTCTAGGTCTTAAGTCATATATCATATTGATTTTTGCAATCAGAAACTCAAAAAAAGCTTGATACTTAGAAACCTGAGAAGTATCCTGGTCTTATTGAAGGATTTGACTTTGGGAGACAAGAAAAATGACAGGCTGAAGGGATGTATGATCTATGTTATTTATATCCTCAGTGATAGATAAAGTATTGTCATCAGGTTGTTGATCATCAATCAACAACGGTGTGGGTACTTGTTGGTCATTATGAGGCCTCTGGAGAATTTACAATGGAGCAGCCTTTTTATACTGACCTTGAACCTATGTTTGGGGTCTAGAAACAGTTTGTTGGACTATTCTTAGTTTATTTTCAATCTTTGAAATCCTATTTGATAGGTTTCTAAGAAGTGATGTGATTTTATCTATTTTTTCATCTTCACTTTTATATTTAGAGGAAGAAGAAGCTTCTTGATTAGATTTTCATTTATTTTGGGATTTTTCAGCGTTAGCCTTTAACTAAGCTGATGCAGACCTATCTGCTTCGACCTCTATAGCATTAGTTTTCATATCCTCTAAGGTTCTGGATGTCCTTTCTCTCAACATGACAACAAATTCATCCTCAAATGCCTTTGAAAATCTAACCTTAGCTGCTGCTAGATGAGGTTTACAATCAGGAGGCATTTTGTGGTAAAGCTTATTGAATCTTTTGATGAAATCAGCAACTGGTTCTCCAAAATTTATTTTTAGTTCTTCAAATTCATTTAAAAAATACATAGGGTCCTTTTTCACTCCCCATTGATTTTTAAAGATATTAGTTATTTCTTGCCATGATTTAATAGAATTAACTAGTAATTGCCTAAACCAAATCCTAACATTTCCTTCTAGGGATTGTAAAAACAATCTCATATAAACATTTTCATGTTCTATGTTCATGTTATCTGCAAAATCCAGAGATGCTGCCAGATTATCTTCAACAGACAAACATAATTGAAGATGTTGATGTGGAGGAATGAGTATTAGTAGTTGAAGAGGAAGAAGCAGAACTTGTAGGTGAAGCTGGAGAGGATGGAGGTGAGGAATGAGGTGGGGAATGAAATGGGAAGGAAGACCCCCTTTAGTACCTTAAAGGAGTTCTAATAACCAGTTTTTGAACCTCTTCTTCTCCTTCTCTGGGTTCAAATAAAGGATTGGAACAAATAGAATAGAGATCCTCTGGTTGATGTGAAGTAGAAGGTGTAGATTATGTAACAGGGGAAATTAAATTAGTAGGTTTGAATCCAGGCAAGTTTAGATCCAAATCCTGCTTTGATATAGGAGATTCAGAAGGTTCCTGAGGTAAATTGTAAGATTCTAAAGAATGGACTAACAAGGCTGATTGGAAATCCACTCCTTTAGATACAAGCTCATGCACTCTGTGAGGTATGCCTTCTGATTCTAAAGGAATAGGTCCAAATCTAAAAAGATTGGGAATAATATTGATCTCTTGTTGAGGAATAGAAGGAGAAGGGGTTTGATGCCTTCTCCTAGAGGAATCTCTTCTTACCAGACTGTCTGGATCTCATAAGGGTTGTAAATCTCAGAGTTAAATCAAGATCTAGTGTGCTTTGAAGGAGCCATTTTGGTCACAGTGGAATCACTAGGTGGGAGATTTTGACCTAACTAAAAATTTAGTCACATTAAAGGAATAGGTTTTTATTTTTGTCCCAGGGAAAGAAAATCAAATTCGTTCCCCCTCAACGATGCCAAATTGATGTTTTCCTTTGAGATAATTGTAGTCAATAATCATGCCAAAGCATCTATAATGTTTTGTTTGTGTTCTGTAATTTTGGAGGACCAATGTATAAGATAAGTTTTAGCAAACAATTATTGATTAAATCTTGCAGATAATATCAGTAATTACAATTAAGGGTTGCTTGTTTATCTCACATAGTGATTAAGATTTTGTAAATTGATTATGTGGACTTATGTAAGAAGATATGATTATTAAATATTCATATTCTTCAATAAATCATAAGCTTGAAAACCTTTAAACAATGTATAAAAGTTCAACAAAATATATCTAACATTATCAATATGCTGACAATTTATAAATGAAAGGGACTTACATCAACAAACTATTAAGTAAATTATTCTTTATATTGATAATAACTTCAGGAGGAATTATAAGATTGCTGAAACACAATCAACCTCACCTAGTTATCTTGATAATAATTAAATATATAAATTAAAAAAATGTATGAAAATTGGAAAAACTCATAGAGAAAACAGAGTTGTATGAGAAAAATTTAGAATCCTTCTTGAATTATTGATGATAAAAAAGACTTGTACAATTTTTTCCTACAAAAATTCGCTCATCTAAGGGTGCAACCCTTAATAAATCGAACTGAGAGTTATTTATACTAATTCACAAAACTTAGAAATATCTTAACTTATTTAAAATAATAGAATAAAGAAGAATAAATGAAGCAGACAGATAGATGGAGTGTCTCTGTTTTCCTGGAAGTTGTTGATGACTTGGACCCTTTTGATGGAAGTTGTTGCTGACTTGGCCCCTTTTGATGGAATTTGTTTCTGACTGGATCCTCAAAAATTTGATGTGCTGGCATGTTGTAAAATTCATCCTTTTACTCGATGGTTTCACAAAACTTATCCCATTGATCTTGACTTGGGATTTCTACACTCATCATTTTCCTGAAGATTTCATCTACTTCAGTATATCTGTCAAAAGTAGGTATTTGAATGAATAAATGTTTGATTTGATGTATAATGATGAAATCAAACTGCAGAGCTTCAATAAAATCTTTCTCTGTAATCTGGCCTTTGATACCTGCAAACTTTGACTTGTCTATTGTAGTGGTGTATAACGTTTTGTAGAAATATTCTAACTTAATCAACTTATCATCTAATCCTACAATTCCTCAAAGTCCTTTATGATTTAAAATATTAAATTTAGTATGAAACCTTTGAACAAAAATATTTAAAGCTTCACATTTGGTCTACAATTGGTTGATTAAGTTTCTTTTCTGCAACACTTTCTTTATCTCTAAAATGTTTGCAGTTTTGTCCAAGATGTTGATTACTTCCAACTCCTCTCTATTTTTTGAATTTAGAACCTTGATCATGTGAGTGGATTCACTTGGCTTCTTCTTAAGTTGATCTTTCTACTCTTGAATTGATTTTCTGCATTTGGTTATGAGCTCCTGCTATTCAAAGATGATCTGTATGGATGAATATACTTATTTCATGGACCTGTTGATGTCTTCCTAGATTTTTTGCTTAGCTTCACTCAGATTTGTTTCCATTAGAGATTTACTTTCTAGTTCTTTGACCTTAAGTTCTAAATGATGAGTCTTCTGCATTTCCTCTACTAATAAAGTATCATTTTTAATTTTCTGAGACTCAAGAACTTGAAACCTCTGTTGTAACTTCTCATGTGTTTATTTCTTAATGGCCAAATCTTGTGCCAATTTTTCTGCATCAGTTGTAGTCAAGTTCGTTGAAATTTTTTTACATTTTAAGTTGAAATGACTTGTTCATCTGCCTCCTGGAGAGTACCTTCCACCCATTCATCCTGGTTCATGTATTTCTCTATTTCTTCTCTAGAAGTATGATTGTAAGAAGTTATCTTGAGTTCAACCCTCAGAGCAGAAATAATGCCATGGGGGTCATATGACTAAGTAAAACTTTGTTGAAAACCCATATTTTTTAACAATGCATCTGCATCAGCACCAGCTGCTCTAGTATTGAAGATGAAGGATCCAATGTTAGCCTTGAGTTTAAATTGATATTTTCTCTCTCCTGAGACAAAATGTATTTCATCCATGTTTAACATTCTTATTATGTACTCCAAGGAGAAAAATCTCATAGGTACATATCTTGGAAGTTTGTATGGTGAGAGTTCACTGCCATACACCCTGATCTCTGTGTAATTTTTGTATAGGTACCAATCACATGTCTTTGCTTGTTCACTGAGGTGCAGAATCCTTTTAATCATGTCTTCTCCAATTCTGGGCTCTCATTGAATTGTAAGGAGTTGCCTTAATATATGTATAAAGGAGTCTATGAACTCTGAAAAATAAGTGGTTGTTGATGAAGCTCTCACCAACTCTATCTAGTGAATCATTGATTGATTCACTCCCTATGCATCCTGTTTGTTGAAATGGATAGGAAACATTTATGCCTACTGAAACAAAATCATATGAATAATCACATAAGAATAATTAAACACTCCTTGTGTGGTGAAGTTCATGAATTTTTCATGTATAATTTCAGCTAAGAATTGGTTGTAATTATACATAAACAATGGTGATTTATCATGACTGAAAATAGATAGGAACCCCATGATGGGTTCATGAACTATTTCATAATTTGGGTATCCTAACAGGTAAGAAATAAGGGAGATGCAGTGCTTGGAATCTATAGGAAATATGGAGGATGCATATGGGGGATTTGTATTTGGTAATTCTGCATCCTCAAGTAAGAAAATGTTAAATATCTAAGCTTTATGAGGGAAAGATAATTTGTGATAAAGGTCCATGAGAGTAGCGGGTGAGAAATGGAATAAGGAATCAGATGAAGGGATGAGAAGAATTTTGTTTAAGGTTTCAGGGGATATGGTGATTAGAATGTTTCCATTCTAAGCCACCACTAACCTAGTTATAGGGTTATATTGCTTCTGACACCAGGCAATTAGATCAGGAAACAAATGGATTTTTGGGAATGCAAACAAAGGCAACATACATTCCTAGAACCTGATAGGGTCTTGGTTACCCATATGCTTCTATTTTAGCCACAGATGTAGCTCATGGAAGTAAAATTCACAGTGACAGTGTGTGATTTTGAAATAGGCGTCGGATAGGGGTATGAGGTCAAGGTTAAGCCATGGCGTTGCAGCAAGGATTTATTCTAAAACTGGTTTGATGACCTCTGGAATGACTTCTGCGACTGGATTGATGACCTGCGCTTCCTATGTCACCTGATTTTTGGCTTTACCCTTGGGATTTGTTTGCTTTTTAGCTTTGGCCTTGGGTTCCATGCTTGAAAAGGTATCAAATTAGGAAAGGGTGGTGAAAATTGAGTTATAGAAAAGGTGACAAGGTCTCAGAAGTAGGTAAAATGGTCACAAAATGGTAACACTTTAGACATAATGTAGGGGTAATAGAAATGAATGGAGAATGTAAAGTGATATTGGGCTCTGTGCAATCAATTTTACAGGCCATTATTTGGGACTTAACGGCCTATGACTAACGATCTTGGATAGGACCATAGGAGTTTAACGGGTCTAATGAGGATTAATTGCATAACAGAATGATTAATGGTCCAAGAGCGGGTTCAGTGGCGAACAGGGCGGTTAACGGGCATAAGTGAAGTGTTGGAGGGTAATGGCCAAATGATATGGAGGGATGTGATTGGATAGTGGACCAACAGGTATGGCGCGGGAAGGGAGGTTCGTTGGCTGAGGGCGCGGGAGGAAACGTTCATAAGACATCTTAATTTTTTAAAAACCGAAGGTGGATTTCGGGGTGGGGGGGTACCTCGCAGTTTCCTATTTTAGGTGAAGGGGGTGCAAAGTGATGTGGTGCTGCCACATCGTAAATTTGGGCTGCCATGAATACGACACTTCAGACCCCCCCCCCCCCCCCTCACGTTAACAAGAAACTGTCGTGGGGGGGTTGCGAAGTGGATCTCCGCCGTAGATCCGAGGTAGGCTCCAGATCTGCCGTTGAAAATTGATGGTGCTTTATGCTGAGTTGATTTGACCTTTTGTCGTGTAGCGAATTTATAATAAAGTCAAAAGCACTTACATATATTAACTTTCAACAAATAAAATTTAAACCTGATGCTGGGGTGCCCCTGCCTCCCTATGTTTTCAACTCTCATGCATATAACAATGCATCTCCCATTTTCAATCCAATACAAATTATCAATCTGGGCAATTCAATATTCTACTTTCAAACTGGAAATTCAATTTAATGTGCGGAAGCTTTACTTTCAACCTTCGTATAAATTACTCTCACCTTTAATAAATCCCATAAATACCAACTTCATTTCATGGAATTACTACTCCAGCCTTTGGTTCACACCCATTGGTTTTATTTCTAAAACTCAGACTTTATAATTAAGCCCAAGGCTTATCATAGCATTGAACCATGCTAAAATTCGATTTAGAGGTTCGAACTTGGTTAATTAAATACTAATGCATATAACTATTACACCACAACTCAACAACCCAAATGCCAAGAATTGATATTAAATAAATAAATCTTGGTCGAATTATATATATGCACCCTCCATCCTTTATAACTTACCCAAGATTGACATTGCTTGACCAATGCATCCACGTGTGAAATTCTGACCATAGCACTTCATACAACTCAGACCTTGGTTAAAATACCAACCCCCATTACATATTAAAGTTTGGTCCCAGCAATTTGACTCTTGTCTCTTCAATCGATGGCTGGAGACTTATCGTGCTCCAACCAACCAATCCGACGGTAATTGCACAATTTAACTGCGTTCTCTTTAACCTCTCAAAATTGCGCGATAAAAATGGTTTTTCAAAACCACTCTTTTCCACGTGTCACACGAAGAATGATATTGCGTTCAAAAAGTGAAAACAACTTACTATCCTTGAGACCACACGATACTGTTGGTTTTCTGTCTCAAAACCCGCCTTCGCTATTTATTCAAGGTTTCATTTACTATTGCTCCCGGTTCTACGACAACTTCATTCTACGGTTCACACAAAGTTTTAAATAAACTTCTGTGTCCTTATTTCATTCAATCGGACCAACGCTTCCTCATCTGCAATATCGACCCTCCAATCGATGGCATGCCAAATGCAATATTCACTAATATATAGCAATCTGATATGTAGATACCAAATTTGCAAGTAACTCTTCTTTCAATTCTGATTTGAGATTACTATTGATCGCTATCTCCTTCAAATACATAAAATCTGATTTATCAAATGACAGATTTAAAACCCATTTCTTTCTTCTAACCAATTCAATTAACAAATATAGTATCGATATTAATTAATATCTATTTCTCTCTATGTCCCTTCAGATATATATATATATCTGAAGGGACATAGAGAGAAATAGATATTAATTAATTAATCTCTAATGAACCCTTATTTCAGAGTTATTCAATCAATACAACCCATCTAAATTCAGAACGGAATTTCTCCATATATCTATACGAAACCTTATTACATTCAATTCAAAACAACACTGATTTATTTCATTATGTGCAGAGTATTATCTTGACCCCTATTTCAGAGTCTATTCACACTTACTCACTGAAACTCAAAATATTCTTCACAGAATAAATCAAACAATGCACATCTCACAGATTTTAGAACCAAATTATTTCATATATATATCCGAATGAAATTACTTGCAAACTTCCTGGTCCCTGGCCCTATCTTCAGAATCAAGTGGCCCTTCTACCTCACTACTCTACCTCTCCAGGTCTCTAGCTCTATTCATTAATGCCTTTAATTCTTACACTTATACAGGATGGTAGTGAATCGATTCAGCTCCTACAATGACTCAACAAAACTCTTGTAATCCTCAAATCCTAAATTTAGCCTAACTCCCTAAATTCACTGATCTGACTCTTCACATTCCTAGCTAATCAAATTCCCCTCATGTTCTCCAATTACTTGGGAACATTTACAATTTCTCTCCATATCTAATTAAAAATCACTCAAATATTAATAATTACATAAGAAATCAAAAGCATGAGACCCCTCTATGTCTATTAAAATACAAAGTATTTTCTTGAGCCTAATGCCCCTGCATCAGACTCCCAAGGTTAAAATGATTCATGATCTCCTGATCATGTGCTTTCAGTCCTTGTATTCCTGGATCCCACACTTTTTTTTGAAACTGATCATCTATTGCAATATTCTTCTTCTTCACTCCTCTAGGCTTCCATATCTGATTCTGTCTTGCTCCACTAGCTGCACTTTTACATTCTCTTTCTGTCCTTCTTTTGCTGTTGCTTCTGCTTCTTTTTTTTCTTGCTGCTGCCTTCCTCTGAGACACCTTCACCATCAGTTTTCTTATCAATTCAATTCCCTGATCTAATTTATCTTTTGACTGCTGGATACTGCTCCATCTTTATTGCTTAATTCTTACCTTTGCTTCTGCTTGTTGTGTTCTTATTTGCTGAACTCTTACTGCTGATTTTTCTTGCTAAGCTCCCACGCTAGCTTTATTTCTAGCTCTAGCTTTAGCTTGTTGATATCTCACACTTACTGCCACCCAATCATCCATACCCTCTTGTTCTCTACAACAGTAAAACTCTTCCTGATTGTCATCCATGAAAATTTCTTCATTCTCTGACTTCAGCAATTTCCTGGACTGGTATTTAAATTTCCAGTCACTATCATCATCTCTTTTCCTCTCTTCTTGGACAAAACATTCTTTAGTCCTTCCAGCAGTACCTACAATCATAAAACAAACACCAAAATTACAAATTCCTTGTGTCTCTTCCTCCTCTGGCAACACTTAAAATTGTTGCTCTAACATTTCCTCTGGCAACACTTCAATCTGCTGCTCTGCCATTTCATTCTCTTCTCTAACTGTTTTTAGCAAACAATTCATCCATCTATTTTCAAGCATTTCATTAATATGCTGCAAAATTGTTTCAGCATATTCTTCTTCTTCTTCCTTGATAATCTTCAGTAATTTTCTTCCATCTTCTTGATTGATTCTGTCAATCAATTCAAGTTATTCAAGTATTGTGTCCTCATCTTCTATCAGAATAAAATTCTGATTCTCCACTGCTGTAGCAGTCCCAAAATTCTGTCCTCCGGTCTTCTCTTTGTCCATCAGAAAAATCAGCTCCTTCTTGTCATCAATAGTAATAACAAGTTCTTTCACATGAGACATGATAGTCTCACCTTCCTTCTCCTAAAAAAATTCATCTTCATCTAAGACAACTCCAAGAGATGGATTGTCTTCTATAACACCTGAAATTATAGTCAAATTGTCAAATTCAACACTGCAAGACCCAATGGTCTCAATTGATGATCCAATCACCAATTCTTCTTTCTGTAGTTCTAAGTCTCTTCCAAGGCCCAGAAAGTCTTCACTGTCTTCATTCTCTTTCATCTTCACATTCTGCAATCCCCAATTTTGAAATTGAGGTTCTCCTTCCTGTATTGAATCCTGGTTGTTCAACATAATCTCCAGCAATCCAATTTCTCCATTCCATGGATTAAAGTCTTCCACAGAATCTTCCTCCTCCTTTCTTTGGCTGTCCAATGGTGTCAAATTTTCTCCATCACCAACAAAATCTGCATTCACAAAACAATTGTTAAAACAAAAATCATAAGGCCTTAGTGCCTTTCTTTCCTCTGCCAGCATTTCAGTATGCTGTCCTGCAATTCCTTCCTTCTCTATCAGTACATTAGTATGCTGATTCACTTCTCCCAAATAATTATTTGAATAATTCTCAAGACTGTCAACTAGTCTTCTTCTCACACCATCTGCTCCCATGATGTTTTCCTGTTCACTGTAGTGAACTCTGCCTTCTACAATCTCCCTTTCATACTCTGAATTCTCCAACAAGTATTCCAGCAATGCAATTTCTATTTTGAATTCTTTAAGAACTTAATCATCACTTACAGTCCCTGCATTCATACACAAAATTTTAGTTTGTAGACCATGAGCTTCAACAGCCTCAACTGGTGTTTCACATATTAGTTCTTCAAATTGATCCTCTCCTTCTTCATTCACAAGAATTTCTTCCTGTGCTGCAACAGTTTCCATCATAATTGCATCACTGTTACCTTCAGTCAAGGGACATTCTCCAACATTTCATTTTAATTCAGAGTATTCCTCTTCTGAAAGATACTTCTTCATACTTATGACAGACTCACAATATTTCTCATCCTCCTCTGCAAAACCTGTAATCACCTCACAATTGTCAGATTCAAAAATACAAGGTTCTACATCATCTAGCTGATCTGGACTTGTCCAATAACTCAGGAAATCATCAATAATTTCCTCTTTAGCAAGACAACTTCTTGTTGTCTTAAACCTCCACCATGGTTCAGAAGATCTTTTACAGATCTCCATTCTTCATCTGTACTCTGTTTTGCTTCACAAAAAGAAACTTCTCTTCTCAACTCAACTGCTCTGAGTTCTACACATTCCAACTGTACATCCATCCTCTGTTCAAGATTTCTCAGATTTTCTGCAAACATAAAAAAATCATCAGATGTAAATTCATTTTACCTCTTGGTCTCACTTGAAGTTTCAGTCTTCAAGTCCTTCTCCAAATACTGAATCATCCTGAGTAGTCTCTCTTTCTGATGAACATGTATCATCTGCTCTTTCTTCATCTGTAGCCCATGCCACTTCACTTTCTTCTTCATGCCAACCAACTCTCTGGATTTCCTCTATCATCATTTCCAGTTTGTTAAACTGTTCTCTAATATCAGCTACCTCTTTCCAATATTCTGCATCAGTCAATTTCATCCTCATGCCATTTACCCTGGCATCTTCTGCCTCTTTTCTGTTGTGGCCTCTTTCTGAACCTCTTCTCTCTTCTATATGAATTTTAGAAGTCATCTTCTTCTCCATGAGTTCCTCACTCATCAGCTGCACCAAGCCTCTGCAACAGCAAGCTCTCCTGCTGCCACTTACCTCACCAATCCTTTCCTCTGGATCTGGGATTTTGGCAAGTACTGGTCCCCTATCTGCTGGAACCTTCTGAGCACTCTCTCTGCTCTCTCTAGGCTTCACTCTGCAAATTTTCAAGAACACATCTGTTCTTCTTTCATCCAACCTCTGTTGGGAATTCTCCAGGTTCTGCCACACATTCTTCTTCACTTTAGAATCCTCTGCTAGACTCTTTCATCACTACTCTCAAAGTTGTGATCTACTTTTGCTGAGATTTCTTCAATTGCATGCAATCTGAGTTCTGCAAACAATACTTAAAACTAGAGTTAAACACTTCTCATCAACTCATCTTCAAGATTTTGTATAATCTTGCTTCTTCTTTCATCTGCACTGCATCTCTGTATGCTGCAATCTTTATCATTTTTCAAAAATATGATTTCTTTTCATCACACATGCAATTAATAAAAACTTGAACCTTCAAATAGCTATTCCAGCTTTGATACCACATGATTTTGGGGTACCCCTGCCTCCCTATGTTTTCAACTCTCCTGCATATAACAATGCATCTCCCATTTTCAATCCAATACAAATTCTCAATCTGGGAAATTCAATATTCTACTTTCAAACTGGCAATTTAATTTAATGTGCGGAAGCTTTACTTTCAACCTTTGGATAGATTACTCTCACCTTTAATAAATCCCATAAATAGCAACTTCATTTCATGGAATTACTACTCCAGCCTTTGGTTCACACCCATTTGTTTTATTTCTAAAACTCAGACTTTATAATTAAACCCAAGGCTTATCGTAGCACTGAACCATGCTAACATTCGATTTAAAGGTTCAAACTTGGTTAATTAAATACCAATGCATATAACTATTACACCGCAACTCAAAAATCCAAATGCCAAGAATTGATATTAAATAAATAAATCTTTGTCCAATTATATATATGCACCCTCCATCCTTTATACCTTACCCAAGCTTGACATTGCTTGACCAACGCATCCACGCGTGAAATTTTGACCATAGCACTTCATACAACTCAGACCTTGGTTAAAATACCAATCCCCATTACATATTAAAGTTTTTTCCCAGAAATTTGACTCTTGTATCTTTAATCGACGGTTGGAAACTTATCGCACTCCAACCAACCAATCTGACAGTAATCGCGCAATTTAATTGTGCTCTCTTTAACCTCTCAAAATCGCGTGATAAAAATGGTTTTTGAAAACCACTCTTTGCCACACATCACACGAAGAATGATATCGCATTAAAAAAGTGAAAACAACTTACTACCCTTGAGACCATGCGATGCTATTGGTTTTCTGTCTCAAAACCCGCCTTCGCTATTTATTCAAGGTTCCATTTACTGTTGCTCCCGGTTCTATGGCAACTTCATTATGAGGTTCACATAGAGTTCTAAATAAACTTATGTGTCCTTAGTCCATTCAATTGGACCAACGCTTCCTCATTTGCACTATCGACCCTCCAATCGATGGCATGCGAAACGTAGTATTCACTAATATATAACAATCTGATATGTAGATAATAGTTTTGCAAGTAACTCTTCTTTCAATCCTGATCTGAGATTACTATTGATCGCTATCTCCTTCAAATACATAAAATCTGATGTATCAAATGACAGATTTAAAACCCATTTCCTTCTTCTAACCAATTCAATTAACAAATACAATATCGATATTAATTAATATCGATTTCTCTCTATGTCCCTTCAGATATATATATATATACAGAATATCTAATGAACCCTTATTTCAGAGTTATTCAATCAATACAACCCATCTAAGTTCAGAATGGAATTTCTCCATATATCTATACGAAACCTTATTACATTCAATTGAAAACAACACTGATTTCTTTCATTATGTGCAGAGTATTATCTCGACCCCTATTTCAAAGTCTATTCACACTTACTCACTGAAACTCAAAATATTCTTCACAGAATAAATCAAACAATGCACATCTCACAAAATTCAGAACCAAATTCTTTCATATATATATATATGAATGAAATTACTTACAAACTTCCTGGTCCTTGGCCATATCTTTAGAATCAAGTGGCCCTTCTACCTCACTACTCTGCCTCTCCAAGTCTCCAGCTCTATTCATTAATGCCTTTAAGGCTTACGCTTATACAAAATGGTAGTGAATCGATTCAGCTCCTACAATGACTCAACAAAACTCCTGGAATCCTCAAATCCTAAATTTAGCCTAACTCCCTAAATTCACTGAACTAACTCTTCACATTCCTAGCTAATCGACTTCCCCTCATGTTCTCCAATGACTTGGGAAAATTTACAATTTCTCTCCATATCTAATTAAAAATCACTCAAATATTAATAATTACATAAGAAAGCAAAATCATGAGACCCCTCTATGTCTATTAAAATACAAAGTATTTTCTTAAGCCTAATGCCCCTGCATCAAAACCCCTTTTGAAGGTCTTAACATCAAAAATTAAAATTTAATATCTTTATGAGCATCCAATGCATTAAATAGGCAGCCATTTAATTTATTTTGAACACTAAAAAATTCACAAATTTTTTATTTCATGCTTCCCTAACATTTTTTCTTATGCCTTCTTTCTTTAGAGTAAACTACTCTAACATTTTATTCTAACATGGATGTAATAAAATACAATTTTCCTAACATTTTTATATTTTTCTTTTTCATCCATGTTCTAACTTAGCATTTTATTTTTTATTTTTCAAACTACCATGCTAATTTATCAAAAACAAATAATGTTACAACAATGTATTCACTTCCCTTGCTTTGTCTCTTCTTGGACCTGCTGCCTTCAGTACTTCTAATATTTAATTCATATCTTCTAATTTATGATGAACATTGATTAAACTTGTAGCTAGCTCCTAGCTCATGTTGTTTCTATCTTTGAAGATTTGTTAGGCGTTACAATATGACCGCATTTACTTTTGCTTGCTTCTCCTGGGCCCTTACAATCTTCTCATTGGTAGCCTTGAAACTTAATATATCATCCCTTAGACTTCTAAGGGTATCCATCCAATTAGGGGAACCTTCATGTCCTTGTTTCTCCACTGAATATTCTTCATGACCATGTTGTGATCTATCAGTGTTCAATTGCACCATTCTACTGCTCATCCCTCTCACTTTTTATTTTTTCTTGGTGTCTTATTATGTCATTTTATGTTGAAAAATGCAACAATAAATTCTCAATTTAGTTTTGCCTTTCCTAAACTGAGAAAATTTAAATTTCCACATCAACAGGAAACTTGGATGTAGTTACTTGTGTGACATGGCTTGTGTCATGCAATCTACTCAATATATTCCAGTTGGAGGAGTTAGAGTTTAGTTAATCATGTGTGATTACTAATTTTTAGCAATCAATGTAAGTTATCTAAGATCTTTTTCAGTTAAACTAGTTCTAACTGTTGGAGGAACTAGTGGAGGGTTATTTGTGCAGTGGGACTTCAATCAAACTTAGTGATCATCTAGTTAATTGATAAATCAACCCAAAATAGTTTGTGCATGCAGATAATTAGAGTTCCCCGAACTTGGTGGAGATTCTAAGGCAATGTAACATCAGTTGTAGACTAGTCTTGAGTGTACTAGTGTTTCATGCAGTCAGATGATCAGCGTAGGTAATTGCACAATCCATTTTGGATAAATTCCTAGATAATAGGGAGGCTAATTTCTCAAGGAAAAACTCAAGGAAATAGGAGCTAAAACATAGGCATAAATTGATCAAGTCTATGTCAGAGCTTCTGAGTGAGCAGAGAGATAGTTTATTCACTTGCATGTTGTGCTCAATTGAGAAAATAAATTGTAATACATCTCTATTCATTATATTAATGTAAGAGGGCATTGAGGTTTTTAACAGATTTCTTTCCCCAGAAAAAAAATACTATGTCCATGTGTGTGATTTCTTTTTTCATGTATGAGATTATTGTTCTAAATTGTGAATTTATTTCAGTAGAGTAGTAGAGTATGTTTGTGTCTTGTGATTTTGATTAAAACTTCATAAGTAGTTGCAAATCTACATCAAAATTTCTACATGGTATCAGAGTAGGATTCACATTAGAGAAGGAATTTCGAAGTTGTTTCTCAGGAGGTTAAAAATTAGAATTTAGTGTAGCATGATCTCTTCAGAGCTGAGAATATGGCCTTTAATGGACTATGGCTAGAGTATGCCTTGGAAGGAAACTATAATTTTGTTACATGGAGGCAGTATTGGATGATAATGGATTGCTAGAATACATTAAGACAAATGCTGCAAAACCAGCAAAATCTGATGCCTAGAACCTGATTCAGTTGAATAAATATGTAGCCAAGGTGAGGAGAATAATATTGGAGGGAGTATGGGACCACATTATCATCAATCTCCATCATAAAGAAAATCCTTATGCAATCTGGTAGGAATTGAAAACTCTATTCCGAAATAGCAATGGCCATAGTAAATTGGTGCTCAAGGATAAACTTCGAAATATCAAGATGTAGAAGAATGGCACTTTTCAACAATATCTAAGAAGGTTCACACAAGTTCGTAATGAGCTTGCAGGAGTTGGTGTTACTATTTCAAATTGGGAATGCTTATGGTTTGATTTGGTACCGGAGGAAATAAGATGGAATACCACAGATGGGACTTCGTCCAAGGGAAAGGATGAAGAAAAATTTGCATTGTTCGGAAAGGCAAAGAAGGTAAAAGGTAAGAAATCTCAATCCAAGCCAAAATCCATCCAAGGGAGAAAGAAGAAATATTTGTCCAAAATTAAATTCTTCAATTGTCATGAATTCAGGCACTATGCCATGAAATGTCCACACAAAAAGGTAAGTAAGAATACCTCATGAGGAGCAGCAAGTGAAGCCTTGAATTCACTATTAGAGCTTTAATTTACCCTTATCACATGCACGGACAAGTCAATGATGGGGAGTGTGTGGTACTTCGACTCAGGTGCACCGTTCCACATGATAGGGTGTAGATATTTTTTTAGTGACCTGGAAGAAAAATATTTGTAGATTCATAGAGATGGGGTGAGAATGAAAGTATACCGCAATTGGGGTTGGTACAGTCACCTTTCGGAGGGATTCGAGTTACCCCCTTGGACTTAAGGATGCCATGTTCATCTTGGCCTAAAGAAAAAGATCATC
This sequence comes from Pinus albicaulis, assembly GCA_034641835.2. NCBI lineage: Eukaryota > Viridiplantae > Streptophyta > Pinopsida > Pinales > Pinaceae > Pinus > Pinus albicaulis. The sequence continues at coordinate 973,669,841 of CM076569.1, forward strand.
TCTATTGTATTTTTGGAAGACCATGGTTATGATGTGATCTTCAACAAAGGAAAGGAATTCCTGAGACACATAGCCACGGGATAGATGAAGAATATCATGGTTTATCCAAGATGATACATTATCCAAGTTCGTAGAATTCAAGGCACTGGTTTAGAAATAAACCGATAAGAAGGGTCTCTCAGGAGTGATAATGGAGGTGAGTATGTGTCAAATGAAATTAAAAATTTCTATGTGAAAGAAGGCATTCAATGAGAACTAACAACACCCCCCCACAAAAAAATGGGCTTGTAGAGAGAAATAAATTAATAATTTTGAGAGCTACGAGAGCGATGTTACATGACCAAGGCCTAACTCTGCATTTGTGGGCTAAGGAATGCAAAACAATTGTTTATTTACAAAACTAGAGTCCTCATCTGATTCTGGGCATGATTACACCGAAGGAGGCTTTGTCCAGTGATACGATGAAGATAGAAAATGTTCCTCCACTGGGGCAAGGTAGGCATTCTTGGTGGCGAAATTAGTTCATTGTAGGAGGGTAAGTGTGATAAAATATGGAAACAAAAGAAAGAATATCAAATTTTAGATAAATTTGGAATGTTGCTTTAAGAGGAAAACATAAATCACTTGGAAAAACTAAATTAGATCATATTTTGGATGAATTATGAGTTAAACATCTGGGTTTTCCAAGAATGAATCCATACATTCAAGAGATATAAAAACATAAGACAAATTTACAACTAGAAGGAAGCACAATAGCATCACGATAATGACACATGAATCCCCTGTGGAGAATCATTTTCTCTCTTCATCATATCACTTGACAAATAATAAATTTGACATGACTGTATGCACAATGTATCTGTCTCCTTTCTTACCGAAAAAGCTTTGAAAATAAAACCTTATTTAGCACCATACCTAGCCTAATATCATATTAGTTGAGAAACCTAAGTGAGAGATCCCTTTCTAAGGCTAGAAGGGATATATTTTAGCCTAAAAGTGGTTTTGTGGTTACCTCTAAAATTTATCTCTTCATCCTAGGGAAATATACAGAGAGCTAATATTTTGGTGTCATTGCGAGGGATCGAAATCTAAATTTTCCCTAGTAAAACCTTTATTTGAAAAAGCTTAATCCTACTTCCTGTGGGTGACAGTGAGTAAGGAATCATTAGGTTGAAATTTTCACCTAGAAGTTGTGTTTAGGCCTAGCTGTAATCAATTTTCTTAGAAATGTGGCTTCTAGAAATATCCATACAATATCATATCTAGATCTTGATCCTCCCGAAGTTGTAAGTGATCCTAAGAAATTTCTTAAAAAGAATATATTTAAAGAAGGTGAAGCAAGTGACATTGAATTTGATCTTCCATTTGAGCAAAGAATTTTTAGATCCAAATTTGAATCTTTTGTGTCTGAGATATTCATTGATGAGTCTAAAATAAAACCATATATCCCATCACAAAAACTTGGAATTTCAAAGTCCGATAAAGAAATTTTGCAACAAATTCATAAACTTGAGCACTTACTCAATCAACTGCATAAGGCTGTTGAGAAATCACCTATATTTCAGTAGATTTTTCTTACGTCTTCTGCTCCTTCATTTAATTTTCCTTTGATCCCTTCACATTGTTCTACTCCTATTACACTTGTTGTCTATACTCATCCCTTTACACCAACTCAACAAATTTTATTTTCACCACATCTTCCATCCTCAACATCAAGCATAACATCAAGTACATCTACCTCTTAGAATAAAATCATGGCAACCCAATATGCACAATTGATCTTGCAGGAACCACTTCATGATATGCCACAGAACTATGGGTAGCACCTTCCTCAATTTGATGGCATTGGACCCACTGCAACACAACAACACATAGACATAATGAATGATTTTGTAGATCTAGAAGAATTTGATTTTGATGATGTTAAGGTGAGGCTCTTTTCTCAAATCTTGGTAGGAGAAGTTAGAATATGGTATAGAGGCCTCGAAGTATGTAGTATTTCCAATATTCCACAGTTTCACCAAATTTTACTTTCTCGATGGGAAGTAAAAAATAACTCTCTTCAAATTCTAGCAAAATATGAAAAATTGAGGAGATATTTGGGAGAATCAGTCCAAGATTACTCAAACAGATTCAATAATGTTTATAATTCTATCCTGCCAGAAATAAATCCTCCACCAGGTTTGGCCCAAATTCGTTTTCCAGATGGATTCGATGCCGACATGGCCTACCAACTAAGGGAAAGAATCCCAACTACCCTGGAGGACACATAGAAGAATGTTGTAAGTGTAGAAGAAAACTTATTGGCCAAGAAATCCAAAATGAAGACAGAAATGAGGGTAGCTATCAAGGAGGAATATTTTACGTCATTAGATGTTAAGTTGGACACTTTGGTGAAAACCATAAAGAATATGATGGAAAAAATGACTTTGAGAGACATAGATGTTGCAAGAGAACCACATGAAGGTCCCCAAATCATAAATCCTAATTTTAGAAGACAACAGATTCAAATTAAGCAGAGGGACCAAAGAAATCCAGCAGACCAATAACAAATCAGACCTACTTTTTAGGAGAACTATGCAGAAGAAGATAAGGTGGCAATAGAGGAACAAGAAAAACATCAACTTCATTTCTTTGGTAAGGGAGAAATAGATAATATTTTCTTGAAAAAGGAAGAAAAGGATTTGTCCTCACAATCACAAAAATGTATCATTCCCACATATTCATCAGAAGAATACAAAAAAGGTTATCATAATTCTATTATGGAGGTTCATAAAAATTATAACTTAAGGAATAGGAAAGTCCCAATAAATCCTCCTAAAAAGGTTAAGGCTGATATACCTTCTACTAGTTAGAAAAAGGTTGATCCTCCCAAAGAAATTCCTTAAAAGCAATATACAGTTGTTAAGGAGGTAGAAAGGAGTCAATCATATTTTTGTCTTGAAAATGATATATCAGAGATTAAAATTTATGTTCCATTGGTCGAATTTATTAAGAAGGATGCATATAAGAGTCAAATTTTAAAGGCGTTGAAGGTGGGAAAAGTGTCAAACACTCTCAATTTAAATGATGATCACCCTTTTGGTCTAGAAGTTGAAGAAGGTTCATAGGAAGGTAATGTGTACCATTCTATGTTAGCCTTAATATACATGATTTTATATTTCAGAATGTCATGTTAGATTCGGGTGCTTCACAGAATTTAATGCCAAAAGTGATCATGGACAAGATTGGTTTGCATATAACTAGACAATACAGAGACCTTTTATCTTTCGACTCAAGCAAGGTAAAGTTTTTGGATTTGATCAAATATTTGTGTGTCACTCTTACACAAATTTTAGCTAAGAGTATATTTATGGATGTGGTTGTTTTTGACATCCACTGAAGTATGGTATGTTTTTATTGAGATATTGGGGTGAAAAATTGAAGGGATATTTGTATATGGACATGTCATATTCCACTGTCCTGATATTCAGACAACCAAGAAAGTTGTATAAGTAAACTCTCATGAAGTACATGGTAAGTAGTCAAGACAAACAAAATAATTATCCTGCTTATTTTGTGCATTTAGATATGTATTAATTCATACAATACAATGATATATGCTTGGAAGAAGATGTTCAAAACATGGACAAAAAATCAAAAGAGAATGTAGGTAAAATGCTGTAAACAAAATCAGAACCTGATGATGGTGAAGAAGGCATCTAGAACATGGATTTTTATGGGCAATTTAGTAAGGAAAGGGTTGGAGCTGGTGTATGGATTATGAGCCCAAAAGTAGGAAAGTTAAAGACCTATTCTTACAAACTTGATTTAGAATGTACAAACAATGTTGTTGAATATGAGGAACTGATTTTGGGGCTAAAAATATTTAAAAGGTTGGGAAACAAAAGGATTTCAGTCCATAGAGACTCAGAACTGATCATTAATAAAATTAAAGGTGAGTACTCAACCAAGCACCCTAGAATAAGGGCAAACTAAAATGTTGTTTTATATTTTATGCAATGTTTTTTAGAGTAGAGTTTGGTTGTGATTCCTACAAATCAGAATGCAATTGCTGATGCGTTGGTCACCTTAGCAAGTACATTTAAGATTCCCATTTATCTAAAAAAGAAGTATGAAATTGAGGTTAAACACATGCAAACTGTCCTATAAAATATAAGGTATTGGCAGGTTTTTGATAATGATAAACAACTGGACAATTTTCTACAAGTGAAAGGAGAATTTTCAAATCTAAACATTGATGAAGGAAATATTTTTGATAATGATGGAGACATATTTTACATAAATCAGATCAGGGAGAATCTTGATAAGCATGAGGCAGACCTTGAATTGTTAGAGATGAAAGATAATGTGATTCTGAGAGGCTTAGTCCCACTGGAAGAATTGTTTTATTTCAATGATGTGGCTCATAAGCCTAAAATACTACCTATTGAGGCCGAGGTGGAAGATTGTAACATAGGAACTGAAGACAAACCTAAAATTGTGAAACTTTCTAAATCCTTAGTTCCTGAAGAGAAGCATAAATATATTGATCTCATGAAAGAGTATTCTGATGGCTTTGCATGGGGGTACAAGGACTTAAAATCTTATGACAAAAGTATTATTTAGCACACCATTCCTATCATGGAATATCAGAGACATTTTTAGCAGAAGCTGAGGAGATTCAACCCTGTTTTGCTACCCCTCATTGAAAAATAGGTAAGGAAACTATTTGATGCAAATATTATTGTCCCTTTAAGGTTTTCTAAATGAATGTCAAACGTAGTCCCAGTAAGGAATAAGTCAGGAGAGATAATATTATGTTTCGACTTTAGAAACCTTAATAAGGTATCCCTCAGAGATAATTACCCCTTGCCAAAAATGGATCACAATTGAAACAAGTATTTATTTCCAGGAGGATTTCATTACTTGATGGTTTTTCTGAGTACAAATAGATTTTGGTACATCTGGATGATCATGACAAAACATATTTCATTATGCCATGGGGGATATTCATGTATGTAAAAATCCCTTTCAGACGTATTAATGCAGAGACAACCTTCCAGAGGGATATGGACATTTCTTTTGCAGATGAAAAAGATAGGTTTATTATTGTTTATCTTGATGACATTACTATGTTTTCTAAATTTTATGAAGATCATTTGCAACATTTGAAGATTGTCTTTGAGAAGTGCAGGAAATATGGTATCTCTTTGAACCAAAAGAAGTCCATTTTTGGAATGGAAGAAGTTAAGTTGTTAGGTCACATAATTTCAAAGAATGGAAATAGGATTGACCCAAGCAGAATTGAGGAAATACAAAATATTGATACCCCAAGGAATAAAAAGGAGGTGCAGTATTTTCTTGGGAGAATTAATTTCCGAGTCGGTTTATTCCAAACCTTGTTGAAATCATACAGGCCATGACAAATATGTTAAGAAATGATAGTGAAATAAAATGGATTGTTCAATAAAATAGATCATTCAATTAGGTAAATTCAGCCTTAACTCATTCTCTTGTTTTGGCTAGTACTAACTAGTACACAAAATATTTCATCATTTTTTCCTTTGCCTCAGAGCACACTATTGCAGCAGTATTGATGCAGAAAAATCAAGAGGATCGAGAGCAGCCTATATAATTTTTTAGTAGGGGTTTAAGGGATGATTCTAGGAAATATAACATAATGGAAAATAAATATTTTTCTTTGGTGAAGAATTTGAAGATTTTAGGGTGTACATATTTCATTCTCACATAATTTCTTGTGTTCCTAAGGTTGTAGTGATGGATATTCTCACTCAAAATGACCCAGAAGGAAGGAAAGGTAAGTGAATGGAAGTAATTCTATAATATGATGTTGAAATTAAGCCCACTAAACTAATAGATGGTCAAGGACTGGCTAAATTGATGGTTGAGTCAAATTTGCATGCATTGGATATTCATTTCATTGTTGATCAGTTAGAAGACAATGATGAGGAATTTTTTCAAAAGGTGTTAGAAAGGTTCCTCTCTTCCCCCTAACACACTAATATCATTTATGTTTTGCAACACCTACAAGCTCCACTTGGTTTAACAAACAAAAAAGCAAGATTTCTTAAGTTGAAAGTTGTTAAATTTTACATTCTAGATCAGTCTTTATATTGGAAAGATGGAGAAGGTATATTGTTGAATTGTTTGTTGGAAGATGAGGAAAATAAAATAACAGAAGAGTTCCATAAAGGTGATTATAGAGGGTATATTTTTTGGAAAACCACACCGAATAAAAAATTGAGTGTTGGTTTCTACTGGCCTACATTGTTCGTTGATGTTCAAAAAATGGTTTCTAGGTGACATGAGTATCATATATTTGAAGCGAAGAAGAAAATTTTTCCTTTACCCATGAAACCTATTTCAGTGGAAGAGCCGTTTCAGAAGTTGGGGTTAGAATTCATTGGGGAGATTCATCTAGCTTCATAAAATCAACACAAATGGACTTCAACAACTACGAATTATTTCACTAAGTGGATAGAAACAATTCCGACCAGGCATGCTATATATTCAGTTATTATTCATTTCCTGGAAGGTAACATTCTTTCTAGATTTGATTGTACTCATAAGATTATAACTAAGAATCCTGCTACATTTAAATCTAAGAGGATTATTGATTTCTGTAATAGATATAATATAGTAGTTGGACACTCTACTACCTATTACCAATAAGGCAATGGATGGCAGAGACCTATAACAAGAGCTTAGTGAATATCATAAAGAAGTTGTTGTAGGAGAAAAAAAAAAGACATGGCACAAGAAGTTAATCAATGCATTATGGGCTGATAGGGTAAGTAACAAGAAATAAATTGGAATGTATCCTTTCCAATTGGTTTATGGAGTTGATGTTGTTTTTTCCACTTCCCTAGGGGTTCCAGTATTGAAATTATTGTAGGAAGCAGAAGTGGAACCAAATGCTATGCAGAGGAGATTAATCAAATGATACAATTGCAACATACTAGAGAGGAGGTATATAATAACACTCAGCTGATCTAGGACAAAATTAAGAGGATTCATGATAAAAGGATAAAGATTGATGATTTTCAGATTGATGACCTTGTGCTAAAATTGGATGCTAGAAATGAAGAAAAGGGAAAGCATGGAAAATTTGAAAGTCTGTGGAAGGGACCTTATAAAATTTAAACCTTTCATAGAAACAATACTTAACTGCTGAAATAATTTACAGAAGAACTACTTGCAGGAAGGCTTGTTAATGGCAGGCTAATCAAGCATTATTTTACTTGAATTCAACTAGTTTGATGCTCGAAGTGAAGGCCCTGAGTTTCCGATGAGATGCTACCATATGTAATAAAAATTCATAGTCAGTCAAGTCATTCTTAGTTAGTTGAGAATCAAATTAAAGAGTCAGTAAAGCACCCAATGGACAAGGCTACTAGCCTATGATGTTATTGGAACCTCATAGGGAGGATGTCATCCCCATTGGAGCCTATGTTTAGGAATCTTCTTCATGTTAGCATTTATATTTATTCGAGGTCAATTTATAAATATTACTTTTAATGATCTATCTATTATTTTTTGGTTTGAGTGTCATGTAAAAAAAAAAATTGAGTAAAAAAGGGTCTATTTGTCATAATTTAAAAGCGTAATGTCATGAAAACTCATCATTAAAATGGATAATCATAAGGAGTCATTGGGTTACTATGGAAGAGTAGTGAGGGGTCATGTCATGAAACTTTGAACATCATGAGTTAGCCACCTAAATATGGAGATCAAGTTTACATAAAATAAATTATGAAAAATGATTGGGCACAGATTTGGAGGTTTATTGAGTCAGTTTATATGTCATTTCATGAGTGTTCATGACCTTAGCATGAGTACAACAATCAAAATTATCGTTCGTTTCCATTCCTCAAGCGCTACGCTTTCCAAGAGGTGTTGTGCATTCATCATTTCCATTTTCAAATTGCAATCATTTCCATCAATTCCGCTCCAGGATGTTTTGGGATATTATTTGAACTTTCACCTTCATCCAAGATCGTTCATTTCCTATTTATTTGCATTGGAAACTGGTGGAGTGTTCTTGCTAGGGTGTTGCACAAAGGAGGCACGGGTGTTGCGTTTCCACATAGCACTAGTTTTCTTATCAATATGAAGACCAAAATCTTTTCATGGGTGCAAAATAAAACTAATTTTTTTTCTTTGTTGTGAACAAATTTTAAATTGCATGCATGAGCTAGATTAAACCATTCGAAACTTGAAAAAAGAGAAATTAATCTTCATTGCATGTTTTGGTAATTCGCTATGTTTTTTGAAATCGCCGCATTCTCTCCTAATTATTGCGCTACCACACAGTTCTCATATTTTTCATGTCTTTGTTGCTAATATTTCATTCTCCTCTACATAGCTTTCATATGGAAAGTGTCATATGTACTGAAATTGCATTGAAACTCCTCACCCCAACTATTGTGCTTGAGAAAATGTTTGAAGCCCAATTTCTTTGATTGTTGCACTTTGCAAAAAGCGTTGCTCCTTTTCCTTTTAATTCTTTGTCAACAGTTAAAATATTTGAATTTTTTTTAGGGTTTTTGGAAGAAATCCTGTATTCATTAGGCTCTTGTGTGAGGTTTTCTACTTCTTAACCATAATAAAAGGTAAAATTAAAGAGTTCTTCTTGTCGTTACTCGTACACTGTTTCTCAAAACAAGTTGATTTAAAACCTTAGACTTTTCATTCTTGCAAAAACAAATCATGTCAAATCAAAAGGAAAAGAAGCGCAAGGGAGGTACCATTGTTCAGTTTGAGCCACAAGATATCACATCTATTAATGCAGACCCAACCATCATAATGGATTTTGAGCAGGTGTGGTGTTTGAGGTTTTTTGAAAAGATTCAAGGATACCATCTATAATTGACTAAGGAATTTTCCAAGGGTTTTTATGGATTGCAGGCGAAGGTTGGAATACTTAATTTTCTAGTCACACCACAATACATAGATGATTCCACTGAGATCCCTTTACATGATGAGGAATGGTTTAAGGGTATGGAGTTATATTTGGCTCATTTCAAAGAATTTTTGAAACCACATTTCTAGGAGAGGTATGGGTTTGTTGTTTGAAGGAGCTATCTACAAGACTACCATAGTAAACCATTAGAGGTAATAAAAAGGTATTTTACATGTGAAGGGAGGTTCAAAAAAATTTATTAGTATCATATTAGGCTTCTAATTCATTTTAAAAGTCTTACTATTTACTTAGGAGTCTTAGCAAAATGGATAACATAGTTCAAACAAAGGGGAGTCAAATTGAACCTAGTCTTTTTAATTTTTCATTAACTAAGTTGTTGGTGATAAAGGAACTTGACAAGAGGGAGAAATCATGGTAGGACTTTTTGATCTCTTCAGAGTGGATGACACAATATTATGAAATCCAAAGGACTAAGAGAGATATCGCATCATTCACAATCAAATAGGCCTCATCTATAATATTTGGCTTGGTAAAAAACCCTTTCCTTAAGAAAAAATCAGTTAACAAAATAAGTCCCAAGAAACTTCACTTCTCACCTGAGGTAGAATAAGTGGCTAGGGGATTAAGAATAAGAGCTTCAACCAAAATATTTCTTGTAGACCCTACACTTGTTCAAGTTGTATATCATAAAGTGCACATGAAGGAGTGGAAGTTGATGAAAAATATCAGAAAATTAAGGACCTGCAAGATCAATTGGACAAGGATCATCTAATGATAGCATATTTTCAGCCAGAAAATAGAGAACTCATGGAGAAAGTATTACAACAGGATACTCAGCCTAGTGAAGGAGAAACATCAAGGAAAGCATTGGCACATGTTGTTAAAGGAAAAAGAAAACAAATCATAGATGTTGAAGATATAAAGGAGATAGTTGAGCAGTCAAGGAGACCTAGAACTAAGTATGCTGCCAATATGGAAATGCAAATGAAGGAGACTATTCAGCCAGAAAAAAGGGTGGTTTTTGTTGAACTGAAAGAGTTTGATGTCTATTGGAACAACTTGAAGGAGTCGAGCAGAAAGTATATTAGATTGCATAAAAATATCAAAGGGATAAACTGAGTTTATTTAATCAAATACAAGTTGTTGAAACTTCCCTTGAAAAGGATAAATATAATTTAAAGTGGACCCTACCTCTAAATAGACAACTAAGAAATTTGTATACAAAAAATTTGGCCTTGAAAAGAAGACTCGGATTTATAAAGCAACATTTCATTGAGGCTAAGAAATCTAGAAGAAAGAGGAAGAGGGGAAAGTTGAATATACTAGAAGAAGCTAGCACAAAGGTAAATATTCATTAGGAGGATGCCAGTAAGCTCTAAATTTATTTATTTTTTCTCAAGAAGTCAGAAATAGGTCGGTTTTGGTGGAATTTGTAAAAAATGCAGCAAGGACATGCTAAACATTTTATATAGTCCTTTATGTTGATGAGATGGTGCAATTTTTAGGTTTTGATTGTCCTAAGGAATGCAATAAGGATGTTACAATACTTATGTATTTCCTCCATCACTTTATATCAAAAGAATCCCTCATATCTCCGGATGCGGATGATTAGGTGCGCGCAGAGGCCAACAGGCCCGGTTATGATCCCAAAGCATTCCACTTGGGGTGGCCACATGGCCCCCCATGGCAGCTTAAATTATGTGTTTATTGCCCATCTGCGATGTGCATTCATAACTGTTCGCCGCCATCTCCTGTGCATTGGTCAGTGCACTCGCTCTCAAATGGCACATAATCGGTCGAATTCTCCAGATTGCTTCGTCGATGGCCACCGTCCTCTGTCGCCTTTGAGCTCGCTCTGCCCGAGAGGCTCTGCTACAGGTGGAGAGAGAACAACTACAGGTCGACGGTGCGCGCTGAATTGCTGTTTGGAAACCGTTCCAGGCTTCCATTACACTCACAGTAACTTCTGTCCGATTCATTTCAATTCTCAAGTTCTTCCTGTTTCTGTTGGAAATTCTTCTGTTATAACTGTTGCTCCCTCCAGAGGTTGGGCGGACTCTTCTGGGGTTTTCATCATGCCCAGACTTAGGCAGCGAATGGCTTGCAGGAGGGGAGCTTCTCGGGGGAGATCCATGGGCGAGCGCCCTCTCCTCAGCCCCAATGTAGACCGCCCTTTGGAGCCTTCTGCAAGGCGTCCTGCTCAATTCTTTTCTGACCCTCCTGGTCCTCGCCTTGACTTCCATGATATGGCGCCTCCTCGTCCTGCCCCTCCGCCCCTTGTTCCTCCTTTGCTCTCGCCCCAGCCTCACGTTGCCGCCTCCTCTCCTTCTCCGAGCAGCAGGTTCCTCAGACAATCCACGCAACATACTGAGTTGCGCTTCAACCTTTCTTTTGACCACCCTTTCTCTGTTTTCTTAACTGTTACGTTGAGCGAAGAGCTCCCCTTCCGTCCTGCCTCGCACCCTAGCCACTTGCAGACTCCTACAGCTCCTGCCTTTGTTCCTCCTCTTGGCCCTGAACCTGCTCCTTTCATCCCTACCTCCGGCGCTCCTACTGTTCCCATCCCTTCCTCCTCGGGACTTTTCAATTTGCAGATGGACGCAGGCCTGATAGAAGAAGAAGAGAACAAGACTGATGAAGGGGACCTAGACAACCAGTATGGCTGCAGAATTGTGGAGGAGCACACTGCTTCAGATTAACTGCTCACTCACTTCCATGACAAGTTTCCTGTATGAAATCTGTTTTAAAAGTTTTGCTAGTTCTAGTGTTTCAATGACTGCTCATAGCAGATATAGCTGCATGTATTTTTTGTATCTTTCTAGCTTTCACATGCTCAGAACAGTTAACTCTTCGCCGGTTTCCCAGTTACTGGGCGGTGTAATTACTTACAATCGAACTGGTTCCCGTTTATGGGCAGTTCCATATCTAGACTGATAGTAGCAATCAAGCCCGGTCTCAGGCTTCTTCAGCTGAGCCGTGGCAGTTTTGTAATTTTATGTTCATAATAGAAATAGCGCAATTTAGCAAAAAAAAAAGAATCCCTCATATGCTTAGAATTTTGAAGTTGTTGTGAAAGTTGACAATTTGTTGCTGTTGGAAATAATGAGAGGGGGGGAGATTGAATCAATATTCCTTTCAATTAGTATTATTATTAATATTTCATAGAATTAGTTAATATTCAATAATTATTAGTGTTTTTACAATGATAGCAATAAACAAAAGGAACACAAATGTACACAGTTTTTAAGGTGGAAACCCCCTCTGGGACAAAAGCCACTTGAATGCTTTTCTAATAATTCCTTAATAATCAACTCCAATTGAAAAAAAAGCTCCAACTTCCTAGAATCTAGAAAAGCATTCTTCTCCAGCTCCCACTAGATGGACGCTCCAACGCCTGAGATTCTTCAGTAGTCAACTGAACAGATGCCCCAACACCCAATGAGCTACAACTCACCCTAGCACCACCCTACCACCCTGAATTTTCCACAAGCTTGAACTTGTTGGTGACTTCATGCACCAGCCTAGCACCACCCTACCACCTTATAGAATTATACAAGAAGAATGGACTCCCGTACCAGGGAAAATGATCCACTTTACAATGATATAGAATGATGTAGAAGAAGAAGACATACTAGACCATAACCCCAACTATGACACAACCATCTAATGATGATCCTAGACCTCTTGACACTGCCTCTACAACTCTTGGTAGATAGACACCTGTACAATATTTACAATGATGCCTTTAAAATGACTTAGTATAATGATACCTTTACAATGACTGTATGTAGTGTTGCCCACTTGAAGACTTCATGTGGTGAGCTTCTTGCCGTTGTTCTGCACATTTATCGTTGCTCTTGTCATGCTACCCTCTACTGCACCTTGCTTTTCTTTGTAGCCCTTGATAACACATGATCTATCTTTTTCTTTCCTTCTAGGAGCTTGATATTGAATCTGGTGTATCTATGTTATTTCAAATCCCCAATATGTGATTTTCGGTCCTGTAGTATTCCTCTAAGTATTCTTTCCAGTTCCATAGGTCTGACCCAATTTGGATTATTCAAGACAAAGTTATGCCCAATCTCTCACAATGACCTAATTATGGACTAGTTCATTAGAGAAAACTTGTATGACGTGCCACGTGTCATTGTTTCTTTAATCGACCTTAAAATTGATACATAGAAAACTATATTCCGTGAAATATTTGCCACTTTTTATAGAATTCCAATCCAATACTTAGAGAGAGAGTTATGATGATTTTCCCAAGGTCACCTCTTTGAGATGAAGTTTAGGAGCCTTCAAAAACCCAAACTTCCAAAGATCATATCTCCAAAAATGTTGTGCCCCATGCTCTCAAATGTTTATAGGAGCTTCCTTAGAATTTTGTCCTTGCCTCGTAAATATTTTAGCTTCTGAACCTTCGTATAGAAAACGTTATAGCGCAAATTCCACGATGACCTCTTTTAGGTAGTGAAATCCCTGCATGAGTAGGATATGAGGATCACAATTTATGTAAATGCTTAGGTTGAGAGGGTCTTAAACAAGTGAACGTGGGAGGGATTTTAGGAGCTTAAAAATTATTAATTATTGACTTTTCAATGACCCATGCTACAACCCCATGGGGTTTTAGCCCACTAACCGCGGTTACTAACTTCAAACATGAATATCTCTCAAACCGTGAAGAATTCCGTGGCATGCCATATATCAACGAAAACATCTCGACAAGAAGAAGCCATAAATGATATCATTAGCTTAGAATATAGCAATGTTTTAGGTCAAAATTCCCATGCAAGATCGTGGTATCCCCTGGTGCTGCTTGGGTTGACATTATTGACAACCCTTGATCAAAAATCTCCCCCTTTGGCATTGATGGCAACACAAGTACTCCCCCTCTGATCGTGACACCTCTTCCTACAATGTTATCTTCCCATTTTACATTAATGGAAAAGGGTAACTCCCCCTTACACACAACAATCCTGGGACATGTACATACTTCCACTCCCTCTTTATTTTATGAATAAGGAAAATATAATGAGAACTTGGGAGAATCCCAAGCTTATGGTGAATATATTCAAATGATTCATGAATAATATTACCATCATCAACACTTCCTACCCAATATGCATCTATAAAGGCTTGAATAATGAGATTTTTACCCTTGGGATACCACAAGCCATATTCTGATGCTCCATTTAGATATCGAAAAATTATTTTGACGACAATAATATGTGATTCTGTTGGTGCTGCTTGGAATCTTGCTACTTGTCCAACGGCTTGCATAACATTTGGTTGGGAGACTGTTACATATAGAATACTACCAATCATAGATCTGTACAACCTCTGATCCACATCTTTAGATGATTCGTCTATGCTCAATTTGCAACCTATTACCATCAGAGTAAGGACGGGTTTGCAATCTTCCATTTTGAATTTCTTGAGCATTTCCTTGATTTACTTGGCTTGACATATAAGTATTCCTTTCTCTTAATGAGATATTTAAATCCCTAAGAAGTATGTCAGCTCACCAAGTAAAGACATCTCGAACTCTTTTTGCATATTTGTAGAAAAGTTCTTACTTAGTTGATCATCATTTCTATCAAATATTATATCATCTGCTTTAGCTAGTAGATGTGCCTTAGTTGCTTCATCCAGAACATATATTTCGTTTGGAGCTCAACTTGTTGTAGCCATAATTTTACCATATCTGCCTTTCCTAATTTCACATTTTGTGGAGTTGAATAGTATTTTGTGTCCTTGATCACACATTTTTCCAACACTGAGCAAATTGTGATTCATGTTTTCAACTAGTAGAAAATTCTTGGCTAGAGCATCTTTGCTTCCGAGAGTGACGGTACCTGATCCTATAATATTTGAAGATCCATCATTTCCAAAGGACATGGTTCCATACTTGTTCTCTTTCAGAGATACAAATTTCTTTCTATCTCCAGTCATATGTGTTGAACAACTGCTATCAACGTACCACACATCTTTGTTGCTTTGAGCCTTGAGAGCGAGAGAATAATTATAAGCCTTCTTCTTATTCCATGTTCATTTGTTCTGTGGATTCGAAGATTCTTCTGGAGGATTTTAGTGTCTGCAATCTGTGGCTATGTGTCCAAAGTTTCGAAATTTGTAACATTCAATATTATTTCTTAAATTTTCAAATCTATTGATGTTTCGTTGAGCCCTCGGAGGTTCATATTTGACAAATCTCATGGAATTGTATTAGTTCCTAGGGTACGTGCGAAATTCTACAGATTTATGACCAAATTTTCCACATGAATAACAATAGCCATGAAAAATATGCTGGTACCTCAGATGGAAATATTTGTCGGGGAATTGTCTTCCAAGGCTGTTCTTACGAATATTTTCCAATGAAGTCTACATGCATGTCAGATCTCATAGTTTTATTTTATTTTGTTGTAGAAGGTCCTGATTCTTATCCTTTGTAACTGAGGCCAGTTCTGTCATTGTAAGATCACTGATTTTTGATGAGTTCTTCCAATGCCCTTGAGCGATTGGCATATTTTTGGACAATTTTTCCCTTCTTCACTTCCTTACGCAGCGAGACTACTTTGGCTTCTAATGCTTCCCTTTCTCAGTTACTTCCTTCCAGCTTCTTTTGAAGTGACTCTTTAATACATTTTTGCTCTTCAACTTCAATTTTGAGACCTTAAACTTGTTCTTCAAGATTACTGAAACGGATCTTCTCAGCCTTGAGTTCTTTTATAAGCTTGATTGCCTCCTTAAAAAATTCTTCTATGGTAAACCCTTCCTCTTCATTGTTCGATACCTCTTATTTATTGTGCTTAGCCATAAACAATAATTTCTCATTGGCTTCTTCTTCGTTGTCACTGTATTCATCAGATGATGAGATATCTTCTTTTTCTTCACACTTGCAGGTGCATGTCTTTGCCTTTGAAGGTTATTTTTCCTTATTAGTTTTCTTAGATGCAACAAACAGAGTTTCTAGATGTGAAGTACCCTCTTCTTCATCAAGTCTCATTTCATATGCTATGAGAACTCCATGTAATTCCTCTTTGTTGGGTTTTTCTATATTTTCACTGTATTTTAAGACTGATACCTTTGGGATGAATATTCCTGGTAATGTTCTAAAAATATTTCGTATAATATTCTTCTCATCAACAGGCTCTCCCAATCCTTCAAGAGTGTTGGTTATTTCATCAACATGTTGGAAGTATGTAGCAATGTTACCATATTATTTCATTCTAAGTTGCTCAAATTTTTCTTAGTAGATTTGAAGCTTTTCTTCTTTGACATTTGAGTCACCTACATATATATTCTCAAGCTTTTCCCATACATTTTTGGAAGTTTTACAACCCAACACCCTATGATAAGTAGATTCAATAATTCTGTTGATAATAATATTCTTTTCTTTTGCACCATTTACCAAATTCTTCTTACCTTGTTCATCCGCAGTTGACGTAAATCCATTTTTAACAGTGTCGCATACTTCGTAAACTTGCGCCAAGAGATAGACCTCCATTCTTCCTTTCTAGAGTGCATAATTATTTTCATTGAATAGAGGTACACCATTCTTGGTATGATCCATGAACTCCTTCCAGCTATTAAAATGCTATTGGAGGAACCAAGTTCTGATACTAATTGTTGGAAATACTGGGGGGGGTGAATCAGTATTCCTTTCAATTAGTATTATTATTAATATTTAGAGAATTAGTTAATATTCAATTATTATCAGTGTTTGTACAATGCTAGTAGTAAACAAAAGGAACACAAATGCAAACAGTTTTTAAGGTGGAAACCCCCTCTGGGACAAAAACCACCTGAATTATTTTCTAATAATTCTTTAATATTCAAATACAGTTGAAAAGAAAGCTCCAACTTCCTAGAATCTAGAAAAACTTTCTTCTCTATCTCCCACTATATGGACGCTCCAACGCTCGTGATTCTTTAGTAGTCAACTAAATGGATGCCCCAACACACAATGAGCTACAACTCACCCTAGCACCACCCTACCACTCTGAAGTTTTCACAGGCTTGAACTTGTTGGTGACTTCATGCACTAACCTAGCATCACCCTACCACCCTATAGAAGAATAAAAGAAGAATGGACTCCCGTACCAAGGAAAATGGTTGACTTTACAATGATATAGAATGATGTAGACGAAGAATACACACTAGACCATAACACAAACTATGACACAACCACCTAATGATGATCCTAGACCTCCTGACACTGCCTCTACAACTCTTGGAAGATAGACACCTGTACAATATTTATAATGATTCTTTTACAATGACTTAGTACAATGATACCTTTACAATGACTGTATGTAGTGCTTCCCACCTGAAGACTTCATGCGGTGAGCTTCTTGTTGTTGTTCTGCACCTTGATTGCTGCTCTTATAGCACTACCCTCTGCTGCACCTTGCTTTTATTTTCTGCCCTAGAAACTCTGGTCCTTTGGATCCCTTGACAACACATGATATATATTTTTCTTGCCTTTTAGGAGCTCGATATTGAATCTGTTGTATCTATGTTATTTCAAATCCCCAATATGTGATTATCGGTCTTGTAGTAGTCCTTTGTGTAATATTCCCAAATGGGAAAAGTAGGAATATAGTGCAAAATGTTGGAACAATATTGCAGATCATCATTTAAAAGCACGAAGCCAATATGGAGACCTTTCATATGTTATTGCAGCAGTGAAATATACATAATAAATGGGCCTCAAGATGCCTAACCAGAAATACAAGCCTCCAATAGACAAAATCCCTCAATATGAGGTGCTGCAACTATGTAGAAAAGTTGGAAGACCCTTGCAACATTATTTTATTATATCCATTATAGAAAATGATTATGCATCAGATCTAGGGCTGATATGTGCCTCAAAAGATAGATCTATATCAAATCTGAGCACTATACAAGCTCCTCTAAAGAACCCCTCAAGGGTTTTCAGCAAAACACCAAGTACAAGTTGTAGATCTCAGATCTAAGACTGCGGATCTACTGAAAAATACAGATCTGGAAAGTGTGGCTGATCTGATATGATCAATAAAATATCCTCCTCCAATAGATCCTCAAAGTGAAAGGTAGATCCCCTTCACTTGAAAATCAACTCTCCAAATTGTGTACTAAACCACCCTACAACTCCTCCTACAGAAATAACATAGAAACGGAAGTAAACTGCATTGTAGGGATGAATAACCAGTGGAACTAGTGCCAAGATCTGAAACCTTGCAACTCCTACAGAAATAAATGGAAGTAAACTGCGTTGTAGGGATGAATAACCAGTGGGCCTGGTGCCAAGATCTGAAAATAAGCTCAGTGGCTTTCAATACTATCCTTCCAATGGAAAGGAGGTCTCCTCCACTGAAAATAAACAATGAGATGGCCTAGATCTAGAGATCTAATCACCACTTGTTGCAACCTGCAAAAACAACCAAACCCTCAACAGGATTTGCGCTATAAAAGAAAGATGAAGCTTGGCCTTAAGCTTGATAGTGGAAAATGTAGTACAAACTCTCCCAAGAGGCCTCTTAAGGAAAGAGGTGGGATTCCAGATCAGGAACACCC
Organism: Pinus albicaulis; assembly: GCA_034641835.2. Classification (NCBI taxonomy): domain Eukaryota; kingdom Viridiplantae; phylum Streptophyta; class Pinopsida; order Pinales; family Pinaceae; genus Pinus; species Pinus albicaulis. The sequence continues at coordinate 973,688,325 of CM076569.1, forward strand.
TGTGCTAAACAACACCCTATCTCAGCTAAATAGTAAGAGAAATATATATGTCTAAACAGACCATATATTCAGAAATATAATAAACCCAAACATAATGAATATGGATGCCATCCTTTTCCTTAAATAATATATGAGCTTGCAAACCCTAAGCCCCATCCAAAAATATCACTAAATTCACACAAAGCATCTCCATCTAAAACTGCACTGTCCCTCATTGATGACCAATCCTCCATGACAACGCTATTGATTTGGTCAAGGTTGACCCAGTAAAAGTGATCCAACCCCTTTGACACCAAGGGTGCTTTAATTAATACGCCAAGATTTGTCTCTTTCACATTTGGCATTGATTTATTCATTATTAAGGAGAATTATGGACCTCTTTTTCCTTCTTATTATTTAAACAAAGAAATAAAACAAAATTGAATATTCCAACTAGTTCATGGCTAATTGGGAATATTACAGTCCTCCCTTCCCAAATGTTGTTTGTCCTCAAGAAACTAACAAGGTGAGTGATACAACCCTTCTCTTTCTCCATTGGTGACACCAACATGTGATAAGCTTCCCTCATAAGCTAAGTGTTCACCAATCCATCCCTCCATGAATTGCTCCTCCAAAGTTCTCATGAGATGCAAATAATCCATCCCATAAGGAGACAATATTTCAAATGAAACAAACATGGTTTTCCCAATGTTCTCCCTGAAACATGTAGCATAGTGAACATGGATAATATCCATCCCATAGGGCACCTACATACCTCCCATCCTCCCTCCAAACAATCCCATAAAAAGTATAAGTACATCATCAATGTATGGGATCAAAATTAAGTACATATAAACAAAAAAATTTGCATATGGAGGTGGGTCATAGTCCCACATGTGGAACCAACACAGTAAATCTCTTGAATGCATCAGATCATGATGTGGTAGTGGTTTCCCCACCACTTAATTGCTGCCCAAGTCATCTCACCATGGCTGAAAGTGTGAGATATATTTGGTGCCTTTGGAATGCACCCACAATGATACAAAATCTCCATTTGATCTCCAAGGGAGTGGCCATGTTCACAAAATTTTGTGGCCCAAAGTTGGCCATGAAGTTTATATGGTATAGTGATCCTTCTTGGAGCTATGAACTGCCTATACATGGTGAGGAATGCAAATAATAATCAAATGAAACATTAGTTACACAAGCATGTTCTTCACCAAGATTTCTCCTCAAACAAATGGAGTGGTGCATAGATTTATCTCCTCTCATTCCAAAAGAGGAAACAGGTGGCTGAATTAACTCCTTCATAGAGTTATGTTGCTCTCCCAACTCCACATGTTTCATGCATCTTTGAAAATTCTGATATAGTTCCTCTTCAAAGCCCTTCCAAGTGTAGCTTCTCATGATAACATTGTAGAATCTCAAGGAATATGTGTGGCTGAAAAAGAACTCTTCATAAGCTCTTTGTAGAAAATTCTCCTTGAGCTTGGAGGCTCTAGATAAGAACATCCTACCATGATAATAGATGACTCCTTCTTGGACTAAATAGCCCTCTTCATGTAGCTAGTCATCAAGTATCATGCATGTGTAAAGATCCTTGGAATAATCCACCAACAGTTGGGATTTCCAATATGGATCAATCTCCCATAGTGACAACGTTGATGATATATAAAAAAGAATTTCTATCATATAGTTGTTCTCCTCCTTGACATCTCCCATGCCAAAGGTACATGTTGGAAGGTCATTCCTTCCATTCTTCTCCTCCTACATCGCATAATCTGAAATGAAAGTGGGTAATGATGATGTTGGGAGAATATCTCCCTCCTCCTTGAGCCTACCCAAGACTCCCAACACTGCATCATTGCCTCCTAATGCTCCCATCCCTCCTGGATCAATGCTTGGAGCATAATTTTGTGAGAAATCAAATCAGGTGGGCTCCAAGGTAGTTTTCCACTAAATAATAGTGTCCCATGCAACAATCTCATAAGCATAATAGACGGCACTGTAAGGTCCTTGCTTCCACTGTGCAAATCCATCTATGATTTATGTGTGGAAGTTGTATGCAAGGGATGTGTGGGCATGCCTTTGATCATTTGAGTTTTTCCACTCTTTTTATCCACCCATTACATCTACAAAGTCTCCCAATCAGTGGTGACTTCCCCCAAAGTAATCAACCATTGAACACCCAATATCACATTGGTGGTAGGTATGTCAACCAAAAAGAAGTGATCAGTCAATTTATATGTCCCCATGGTGACTGATAATGATAGAACATAATGCATGCATTACATAGTTCTATCTCCTGGGACCAAAACAGAAAATCCCTCAAAAGCATCAGTGGGTATTGCCCTCCTTTGCACTAGTTGGGCATCAATAAAATTGTGGGTAGCCCCACTATCAACCAAAAAAAAACCTTCTAATTCAAGATGGAACCTTGAACTCTTAAGTTCAAGTACTTAGGTACTCATCTTAATGATGCAAGAGCCCCTCCAATGGGAGAAAATGATCCATTCCCATCTCCTGATGGTGTTGGTTCATCTCCTGCAATGTTAGCACTGTGACCTTTTCTTGGTTCATCTTATTCTTCCTCCTCATCATTTGAGAAGACTTGTATGTAATGTGCCTTTCCAGCTGCACATATATGTCCAGGTGCCCAAGCTTCTTGGCATGTGAAGCAAAGCTTCCTTCTCCTTAGATATTTCCAGACATCATCATCAAGAGATTTTTTATATTGAATCTCCTTTGAAGGAGGAGCCTTCTCTTCTTTTCCCTTTGATGGAAAAGACGGCTTATGCTGAAATGTTGCCTTTGCTTTTGGCAAGGCATCTTGAAGGTCTCTAGCCATTTAAATGGCATCTTGTAGGGTATTGGGCTTGGTATATTTAACCAACCCATGAGAAGTTTCATCTAACCCATCAATGAACATATACACCCTTCTTGCTGCAGATGAATCAGGAACCATAACAGAAAGTCTTAAAAATTTAGAGATGTAAGTTTCTACATTACCTGATTGTTTCAAATTTGCAAGCCCCATGAATGGTGCTTCAGGATCTCTTTTGTCAAATCTTTCCACCAGCCTTCTAGTGAACTCTGAATTTGCAGTTAGATTGGCATGACCCAATGTAGACAAGCCATGGAACCACCAGTCGTGCTTCACCCTCAAGGTGCAGTGCTGCAATATTAATGACCTCCATTCCTGGAACCTAGTTCAACGAAAAGTAGATGTCAAGTTTTTCTACCCAAGATTTGGCAGTACACTTGGATGACCCATCAAAATTGGGTAAAAAGAATCTGCCCATAGTATGGTGTCGATCATGATTCTGAATGAATCCACCACTTTTATGATGATGCCTTGGTCTTCTATTGTCCTTTATTTGACAAAACTCCTGAAAAATCAAGTGGTCCTTGAATCTCTCAGTTTGAGATTCATACTCCATAAAATAGTCTTCAAGGGATTCATGCTCTTGAAACCCTTCATTTCCCACAACCAAAAATGTAGGCATAGTAGAGCGTTGGGAAACTTGTGGTTGATGCACTAGCTAATCACTCCAGTGGTGAGATATGTCAGAGCCTTCACCATGATGAAATCCTTTTTGGGATTCCTTGTATCTATCCATCCTCATTTCTTTGATCTTTATAGCAATATCTTGCATGGCTCTAAGAAGGATCTTAGGGAACTCTTTCTCTTCATATTCACCTCCAAATAAAGGGGTTTTACCCTTGTCTTCTTTGTCATTTGTATAATCAAATTTCCAGTGTCTTCTTCTTTGATACCTCTTCTCTCTATCAGTAAGAGGCTCTCCTTCTTCAAATGAAATATTAGCTTTTCAAGATGCACAGTTTGTGCCAAGATTATGCTCTGATACCAATGTAATATTCCCAAATGGGAAAAACCAGGAATATAGTGCAAAATGTTGGAACAATATTGCAGATCATCATTTAAAAGAAAGAGGACAATATGGATACCTTTCATATGTTATTACAGCAGCAAAATATACATAAGAAATGGGCTACAAGATGCATAACCAGAAATACAAGCCTCCAATGGACAAAATCCCTCAATATGAGGTGCTGCAACTATGTAGAAAAGATGAAAGACCCTTACAATGTTATTTTATTAGCTCTACTATAGAAAATGATTATACATCAGATCTAGGGCTGATACGTGCCTCAAAAGATAGATATATATCATATCTGAGCACTATACAATCTCCTCTAAAGAACCCCTCAAGGGTTTTCAACAAAACACCAAGTATAAGTTGTAGATCCGAGGTCTAAGACCATAGGTCTACTGAAAAATATAGATTTGGAAAGTGTGGCTAATCTGATTTGACCAATAAAATAGACTCCTCCAATAGATCCTCAAATTGAAAGGTAGATCCCCTTCACTTGAAAATCAGCTCTCCAAATGGTGTGTTAAACCACCATGCAACTCCTCCTACAGAAATAATGTAGATCTGGAAGTAAACTACGTTGTAGGGATGAATAACCAGTGGGGCTGATGCCAAGATCTGAAAATAAGCTCAATGGCCTTCAATACTGTACTCCCAATCGAAAGGAAGTCTCGTCCACTGAAAATAAGCAATGAGGTGGCTTGGATCTAGAGATCTAATCACCACTTGCTGCAAGCTGCAAAAACAACCAAACCCTTAACGAGATTTGCACTATAAAATAAAGATGAAACTTGTCCTTAAGCCTGATAGTGGACAATGTAGTACAAACTCTCCCAAGAGGCCTCTCAAGGAACATTAGGGGAATTTTGAGGTCTATAATGGGCCTCCTAAGGAAATTATAAAATAATAGTGGAAATAATAAAATACGATTTGATGACATCATCAAATTTTAGAGGGAAAAAAGAAAAAACTACTTTTTCAACTCATATTTTGAACTTATCTCCCAAATTTTTTACTTAAATTTTGAGCAAGAGTACTCGTTGGATGCAAAATTTAATTCCTCATCCAAGGAGTACCCATGTTCAATACTTTCTATGGGTCATACTACACGAAAAATAAGAAATACATGAAAAACGTGATTGTAATCACATTTTTTTTATGTATTTCTCGTTTTTTGTGTAGGAGGGTCCATTGAAAGTATGCAACATGGGTACTCCTTAGATGAGGAACTAAATTTTGCATCCAACGAGTACTCCTGCTCGAAATTTGAGTAAAAAATTTGGGAGATAAGTTGAAAATATGAGTTTAAAAACTAGTTTTATTATTTTATTATTTTTTAATATTTTTACCATTTTATTTAAAAAATGGTGAATCATCCCCCATGTTTTATATCATCATCTTTAATCCTATTGGTTCTTATAAATTTTATTTTTATTGTAAATTTTTCTTAGTAGGCCTATTTTAGACCTCAAAATTCCCCTAATGAGAGGTGGGATTCCCAATCAGGAACACCCTATGCTAAACAACACTCTATCTCAGCTAAACAGCAAGAGAAAAATATATGTCTAAATAGACCATATATTCAGAAATATAAAAAACCCAAACATAATGAATATGGCTGCCATCCTCTTCCTTAAATAAGATATGAGCTTGCAAACCCTAAGTCCCATCCAAAAAGATCACTACATTCACACAAAGCATCTCCATCTAAAACTATGTTGTCCCTCATTGATGACCACTCCTCCATGACAACGTTATTGATTTGGTCAAGGTTGACCCAGTGAAAGTGATCCAATGCCTTTCACACCAAGGGTGCTTTAATTAAGCTGCCAAGATTTGTCTCTTTCACATTTGGCATTAATTTATTCATTATTAAGGAGAATTATGGACCTCCTTTGCCTTCTTATTCTTTAAACAAAGAAATATAAAAAAATTGAATATTCCAAATAGCTCATGGCTAATTGGGAATATTACACTTTGAGTCTTCTTTCCAATGCCACAGGTCTGACTGAACTTGGATTCTTCAAGACAAAGTTATGCCCAATCTCTCACAATGACCTAATTATCGACTAGTTCAGTAGAGTGAAGTTGTATGGCATGCCACATGTCACTATTTATTTATTAGGCTCTAAAAATGTTACAACGAACACTACAGTCCGTGCACTATCCTCTACCTTTTACAAAATTCCAATCCGATACTTAGAGAGAGAGTTATGACGATTTTCCCAAGGTCACCTCTTTGAGATGAAGTTCAGGAGCCTGCAAAAACCCTAACTTCCACAGATCATATCTCTGAAACTATGCGCACCATGCTCTGAAATGTTTACAGGAGCTTTCTCAGAATTTTAAATTTGTCTCATAAAAATTTCAGCTTCTTAACCTTCGTAGAAAAAAAATTTATTGCACCAATTCCACGATGACCTCTTTCAAGTAGTGAAATCCCTTCATGAGGAGGATATGAGGATCACAATTTATATAATTGCATAGGTTGAGAGGGTCTTAAAAAAGTGAATGTGGGAGGGATTTTAGGAGCTTAAAAATTATTATTTATTGAATTTTCAATGACCCATGCCACAACCCCATGGGGTTTTAGCCCACTAACTGGGGTTACTAACTTCAAACATGAATATCTCTCAAACCATGAATAATTACGTGGCATGCCATATATCAATGGAAACACATCGATAAGAAGAAACCATAAAAAATATCCTTGACTTGGAATATAGTAATTTTGTAGGTCAAAATTCCCATGCAAGATCGGGGTAGCCCCTGGTGCTGCTTGGGTTGACATCAATGACAACCACTAATCAACAATATCCCCCTTTCGCATTGATGGCAATACAAGTACTCCCCCTCCAATCATGAAACCTCTTCCTAAAACATTATCTCCCACTTTGACATCAATGGTAATGTGTAACTCTCCCTGGCACACAACCATCCTGCGGACCTATACACACTTACACTCCCCCTTTATTTTATGAATAAGGAAAATATAATGAGAACTTGGGATAATCCCAAGCTTCTGGAAAAGATATTAAATGCTTCATGAGTACTCTTATGATCATCAATGCTTTCTGCCCAATATGCATCTGTAAAGGCTTGCATAATTAGATTGTTAGCCTTGGGATACCACAAGCCATATTCCATTGTTCCCTTTAGATATCGAAGAATTATTTTGATGACAATAATATGTGATTCTTTTGGTGCCGCTTGGAATCTTGCTACTTGTCCAACTGCTTGCATAACATCTGGCTGGGAGGCTATTACATATAGAATACTACCTATCATAGATATGTACAACCTTTGATCCACATCCTTAGGTGAGTCCTCTGTGCTCAATTTGCAACTTGTTACCATCGGAGTAAGGATGGGTTTGAAATATTCCTTTTTGAATTTCTTGAGCATTTCCTTGATGTACTTGGCTTGACATATAAATATTCCTTTCCCTTGATGAGATATTTGAATCCATAAGAAGTATGTCAGCTCACCAAGTAAATACATCTCGAACTCTTTCTGCATCTTTGTAGAAAAGTTATTACTAAGTCGATCATCATTGATATCAAACATTATATCATCCTCTTTAGTTATTAGACATGCCTTAGTTGCTTCATCCAGAACATATATGTCATTTGGAGTTCGACTTGCTGTAGCCACAATTTTACCATACCTGCCTTTCCTGATTTCACATTTTGTGGATTTGAATAGTATTGTGTGTCCTTAATCACACATTTGTCGAACACTGAGCAGATTGTGATTCATGTTTTCAACCAATAGAACATTCTTGGCTAGAGCATCTTTGTTTCCAAGAGTGATGGTACCTAATCCTATAACATTTGAAGATCCATCAATTCCAAAGGACACAGATCCATCCTTATTCTCTTTCAGAGATTTTTTTTTCTATCTCCAATCATATGCATTGAACAACCACTACAACATACCACCCATCTTTGTTGTTTTGAACCTTGGGAGTGAGAGCACAATTATCAGTCTTCTTCTTCTTCCATGTTCATTCGTTCTGTGTATTTGAAGATTCCTCTAGACGATTTTCAAGTCTATAGTCTCTGGCTGTGTGTCCAAAGTTTCGACATTTGTAACATTCAATATTATTTCTTAAATGTTCAAATCTATTGATGTTTCATTGAGCCTTGGGAGGTTCATATTTGACAAATCTCCTGGAATTGTATTGGTTCCTAGGGTACGTGCGACATTCTACATCTTTATGACCAAATTTTCCACATGAATCACAATAGCCATGAAAAATATGTTGGTACTTGGATGGAAATATTCATCGGGGAATTGTCTTCCAAGGCTGTTCTTGCGAATATTTTCCAATGAAGTCCACATGCGTGTCAGATATCATAGGTTCATTGTATTTTTTTGTAAAAGGTCCTGCTTCTTCTTCTTTGTAACCGAGGCTAGTTCTATCATTGTAAGATCATTGATTGTTGATGAGTTCTTCCAATGACCTTGATTTTTTGGCATAGTTTTAGATAGTTTTTCCCTTCTTCACTTCCTTATGCAATGAGACTACTTTGGCTTCTAATGCTTCCCTTTCTCAGTTTCTTTCTTCCAAATTATTTTGAAGTGACTCTTAAATACATTTGTGTTCTTCAACTTCAATTTTGAGACCTTGAACTTGTTCTTCAAGAGTATTGGAACGGATCTTCTCAGCCTTGATTTCTTTTATAAGCTTGATTTCCTCCTTGGAAAATTGTTCTATGGTCAACCCTTCTTCTTCATTGTTTCATACCTCTTGCTTATTGTGCTTAGCCATAAACAATACTCTCTCATTGGCTTCTTCTTCGTTCTCACTGTATTCATCAGATGATGAGATATCTTCTTTTTATTCACACTTGCAGGTGTAGGTCTATGACTTTGAAGGTTGTTTTTCCTTATTGGTTTTCTTAGATGCAGCAAACAAAATTTCTAGATGCAAAGTACCCTCTTCTTCATCAAGTCTCATTTCATATGCTATGAGAACTCCATGTAATTCCTCTTTGCTAAGTTTTTCCATATTTGTACTATATTCTAAGACTGACACCTTTGGGTTGAATCTTCCTAGTAATTTTCTAAGAATATTTCGTATAATATTCTTCTCATGAACAGGTTCTACCAATCCTTCCAGAGTGTTGGTCATTTCATCAATGTGTTTGAAGTATGCAGCAATGTTGCCATCTTCTTTCATTCTGAGTTGCTCAAATTTTTCTCTATAGATTTGAAGCTTTGCTTCTTTGAAATTTGAGTCACCTGCATATATATTTTCAAGCTTGTCCCATATATTTTTGGTAGTTTTACAACACAACACCTTATGATAAGTAGATTCAATAAGTCCACTGATAATAATATTCTTTTCTTTTACATCATTTACCAAATTCTTCTTACCTTGTTCATCTGTGGTTGATGTAAATCCGTTTTGAACAGTGTACCATACTTTGTAACCTTGCGCCAAGAGATAGACCTCCATTCTTCCTTTCCAGAGTGCATAATTATTTTCATTGAACAGAGGCACACCATTCTTGGTATGCTCCATGACCTCTTTGCAGCTGTTAAACTGCTATTGCAGGAACCAAGTTCTGATACCAATTGTTGGAAATACTGAGAGGGGGGGTGAATCAATATTCCTTTAAATTATTATTATTATTAACCTTTCATAACATTAGTTAATCTTCAATTATTATCAGTGTTTGTACAATGATAGAAATAAACAAAAGGAACACATATGCACACATTTTTTAGGGTGGAAACCCCCTCCAAGACAAAAACCACCTGAATTTTTTTTCTAATAATGATTTAATATTCAAATCCAATTGAAAATAAAATACAACTTCCTAGAATATAGAAAATCATTCTTCTCTAGCTCCCACTGGATGGACACTCCAATGCCCGATATTCTTCAATAGTCAACTGAACATATGCCCCAACACCTAATGAGCTACAACTCACCCTAGCACCACCCTACCGCCCTATAGAAGAATGGACTCATGTACCAGGGAAAATGGTCCACTTTACAATGATATAGAATGATGTATAAGAATAATACACACTAGACCATATCCCCAACTATGAAACAACCACCTAATGATGATCCTAGACCTCCTGACACTGCCTCTACAACTCTTGGCAGATAGACACCTATAAAATATTTACAATGATGCTTTTACAATGACTTAGTACAATGATACCTTTACAATGACTGTATGAAGTGCTGCCCACTTGAAGACTTCATGTGGTGAGCTTCTTGCTACTGTTCTGCACCTTTATTGATGCTCTTGTCATGCTACAATCTGCTACACCTTGATTTTCTATGATTCCCTAGAAAGTCTGGTCCTTTGCAGCCCTTGACAACACATGATCTAGCTTTTTCTTTCCTTCTAGGAGCTCGATATTGAATCTGGTGTATCTTTGTTATTTAATATCCCCAATATGTGATTTTGGGTCTTGTAGCAGTACTCTGAGTCTTCTTTTCAATGCCATAGGTCTGACCCAATTTGGATTCTTCAAGGCAGAGTTATGTCCAATCTCTCACAATGGCCTAATTATGGACTAGTTCAATAGAGCGAACTTGTACGACATGCCACGTGTCACTGTTTCTTTATTAGGCTCTAAAATTGATACAGTGAAAACCAAAGTCTGTGAAATATCCACCACTTTGTACAGAATTCCAATATGATAATTAGAGAGAGATTTGTGACGCTTTTCCCAAGGTCACCTATTTGAGATGAAGTTCAGGAGCCTGAAAAACCCTAACTTCCACAGATCATATCTCTTAAACTATTGTGCACCACGGTCTAAATGTTTTTTAGAATATTCCTCAAGATTTCAGCTTCGCATCATAAAAATTTCAGCTTCTGAACCTTTGTAGAAAACAATTTATAGCGCAAATTCCATGATGACCTCTTTTAGCTAGCGAAATCCCCGCTTGAGGAGGATATGAGGATCATAATTTATATATGTTGGGTATCTGTTATATTATTTCTAGGACTAGTCACGCGTGGGGGGGTCATAGGTGGGGTGATAGACCACCCTGTACATTGCGCCAGGCGCAGCTGGGGGGTCACAGGTTGGGGGGAAGCCCCCCCCCCTGTTCGAGGTCCAGGGCAACAACCCGGGAAAATTTTTTTGGACCCTATTTTTCGATGGGTAGACCTGCCCATGGTTTTGTGCATGGGTTTGCACATGGTTTTGGGGCATGATGGTTTTTTGCCCCTAGTATTTTGTAGATCCGGTCAAGGGAACTACAGTTATGTTCTAATCTAGGGTTAATGGATTGGGGTTTATGTATGCTGTGACAGGTATATATATGTGTTGTAACACTAAAAGGAATATAATGAAAAAACAAGTTGGTCATCCCAATTTGGGATCTAGGGGAAAATCTCTGTGTATATCTGTTTTATGTTTTATGCTCTCGCTATTATTTATTTTCTGTTTTTAAGATTCGTTTGCAGATAATTTTTGTACAAGGTTAAAACATACATTTGGTATCAGAGCTGTTTCGGCTTCAAGGGGTTTTTTGATTAGGCCTGAGGTAGACCCTGTTCAGTGGGAGATCTGCGGGACCGATTCTTGCAGTGAAAGAAGATGGCAAGCGACGGGAAGATAGAGATAGAGAAATTTAATGGTTAGAGTTTTGAGTTGTGGAAGCTCAATATGGAGGATCTGCTGGTGGATAAAGATCAGTGGATCGCAGTAGATTCAGGTACTAAACCAACAAAAATGTCATATGAAGACTGGAAGAAGCTGGATCGGAAGGAAAAGAGCACAATACGATTGTGTGTCTTAGATTCAGTATTTTTTAATGTATCTTGGGAAGATACGGCGAAGACCTTGTGGGACAAGCTAGGGACTTTGTACCAATCTAAGTCTTTGGTGAATAAATTGTTCCCGCAGAAAAAGTTGTATAACCTGAGGGTGAAGGATGGAGAGTCGATGACAAAGCATCTGAATGCCTTCAATACTGTGGTAAGCTAGCTACCATCTGTTGATATTAAAACCTCAAATGAAGATAAGTGCATCAGTTTGTTGTGTTCTCTACCAGATTCGTGGGACAGTCTGGTTATTGCAATAGATAGCAATACAAATACCTTGAATTTTGATGACATTGTCTCAGCCTTACTGTCGGAGGAAATGAGACAGAGAAATATGGAGGGTTAGAATGGAGATGCCTTATCTATACGAGGAAGGTCCCAGAATAGAAACAAGAATAAGGTTTCGAGTGGGAGATCTAAATCTAGAGGGAGATTTAAGTCTCCTAAAAAGTTTGTAAATGTGTGCTATAAATGTGGAAAGGAAGGGCACTACAAAAAGGATTGCAGATCTAAAGCTCCTGAGAAAGGAAAGGGATTCGATGATGCTCCTTCTTCAGAGGAAAAAACCACCTTGGATGAAGGTGGGGATGTGTATTTGGATTCTTCTTCAAATACACATGTAGATCATGAGTCATGGTTGATTAACTCGGGTGCATCCTTTCACTTCACTCCCCATAGGGAATGGTTTTGCGAGTATGAGAAATATGATGGCCATGATGTCTTCTTAGGTGATGATAGGAAGGCCAAAATCGTTGGACATGGAAAATTCAAGCTGAAGTTGCAAGGTGGAAGGATTAGAACACTTCCTAGTGTTCTGCACATTCCTGCATTGGCCAAAAATCTGATTTCTATTAGCAATATTGATGATGCAGGTGTAAAAATAGTGTTCGAGAAAGATACCTGTAAGATGGTTCGGGGAGCACTGGTATTAATACGGGGAGTTTGGGTTGGAACTCTGTACAAGCTTCAGGGCAGCACTGCTTAGCAGTCTTTGGAGAAAAGACCATGCTATGGCATCAAAGGCTTGGACATATTGGAGAGAAGGGCCTTCGGAACTGCATGGAAATGGTATGATAGAAGGTATGTCTAATAGCTCTCTGGATTTCAATTTTTGTGAACATTGTGTATATGGGAAGCAGAATCGGGTGAGTTTTCCTTCTGGTGCTAATAGGGCAAACAAGATATTAGAGCTTGTGCATAGTGATGTGTTTGGACCTATGTCGATTCCATCACTCGGTAAGTTTGTGTACTATGTTTCATTCATAGATGACTTCTCAAGGAATACATGGATGTATTTCTTGAGGAAGAAATCTGAATTCTTTGACAGATTTAAAGAATTTAAGGCTCTGGTGGAAAACTAGATCGAGAAGAAGATAAAGGTGCTGAGGACAGATAATGGTGGGGAGTTTTGCAATAAGGAATTTGAAGAGTTCTGTAAGAAGTGTGGTAGCACGATAGAAGACTACTCCATACACACCTCAAAAAAACAGAGTTGCAGAAAGAATGAATAGAACACTGATGGAAAAGGCAAGAAGCATGCTTAGTGGTACCAAGTTAGGACAAGAATTCTAGGCAGAGGCAGAGGAGATATACATGAAAAAACCTGAAGGCTTTATGGTGAAGGGGAGGAAAGAACTGGTATGCAGGTTAAATAAGTCTCTATATGGGTTAAAATAGTCACCAATGATGTGGTATCATAAATTTGATACCTATATACAGGGACTTGGCTTCACCAGAAGCAAGGAGGATCACTGTGTTTATTTTAAATTAATTGGTGACCGTGTTATTTATTTGGTCTTGTATGTGGATGATATGTTGTTGATTGGAAATGACAAAGAAATTATCCAAGATTTGAAGACCCAACTGTTCTCAAAATTTGACATGAAGGATCTTGGTGCTGCAAACTATATTTTGGGCATGGAAATTAAGAGAGATCGGGCAAAGAGGAAGCTCTGGTTAAACTGGAGGAAGTATGTCGAGACTATATTGCAGAGGTTCAATATGCAGGATAGTAAACTGGTGAAAGTTCCTATTCCTGTAGGTGTAAAGCTATCTGCTGAACAGTGTCCCAAGACACAAGAAGAAGAAGAGGATATGTCCTGTGTTCCATATGCAAGTGCAGTGGGTAGCCTGATGTATGTAATGGTTTGTACTATACCATACATTTCACATGCAGTGGGAGTATTAATCAGGTTTATGAAAAACCTAGGGAAGGAGCATTGGACAACAGTGAAGTGAGTTTTCAGATATTTGTGTGGCACTAGTTATTATGGCTTGTGCTACCAGGGAAGACCAGGATTGGAAAGAATGTTGGACATTCGTGGTTTTGTTGATGCAGACTGGGCTGGAGATCTGGACCAAAGAATATCTACAAGTGGGTATGTGTTTAGCCTATTTGGAGGTGCAATCAGTTGGATGAGTAAAAGACAGTCTGTAGTGGCGCTTTCAACTACAGAGGCAGAATACATAGCAGCCACTCATGCAAGCAAGGAAGCAGTTTGGTTGCAGAGATTGTGTTCAAGTATGGGGTTGGTACAGCAAGCTATAAGGATAGGCTGTGATAGCCAAAGTGCAATTTTCTTGGCTAAGAACCCTGCTTATCATTCAAAGACAAAGCACATTGATGTTCAATATCACTTTGTTAGAGATATGGTTGAGGCTAAAATGGTGTTACTGGTAAAGGTGGACACTTTGAAGAATGTTGCAGATGCATTGACGAAGTCTGTGAGCACTCAGAAGTTCTCTTGGTGTAGAGAAACAACGAGCGTTGCAGAGTTGGGCTAAATACTAAGCTCTCCTGTGGCCACATGCGAAAAGAAAACAAAAAGTGGTAGAATGTTGGATATGTGTTATAATCTTTCCAGTACTAGTCATGCACGGGGAGGGGGGCGATAGCCTCCCCTGTATGTTATCTTCCAGGTGCGACGTATCTTTGGGTACGGGGTAGCGCCCGAAAATTTTGGACCTATTTTTCGGTGGGGGTGACCCACCCATGATTTTTGCATGGGTTTAGACATAGTTTTGAGCATGATGGTTTTCAATATGGTATTTTCGATTCGGTAAAGGGAAATACAGTTATGTTCTAATCCAAGGTTAATGGATTGGGGTTTATGTATGCTTCGACATGTATATATATGTGTTGTAACACTAAAAGAAATATAATGAAAAATCAAGTTAGTCGTCCCGATTTGGGATCTAGGGGAAAATATCAGTGTATATCTGTTTTATGTTTTATGCTCTCGCTACTGTTTATTTTCTATTTTTAAGATTCGTTTGAAGATAATTTCTGTACAGGGTTAAAACCTACAATATAAGTACTTAGGTTGAGAGAGTCTTCAACAAGTGAACGTACAAGGGATTTTAGGAGCTTAAAAATTATTAATTATTTAATTTTCAATGACCCATGCCACAACCCCATGGGGTTTGAGCCCACTAACTGAGGTTAATAACTTCAAACATGAATATCTCTCAAATGGTGAAGAATTACGTGGCGTGCCATATATCAATGGAAACATCGCGACAAGAAGAAACCATTAAAATATCATTGACTTGGAATATAGTAATTTTGTAGGTCAAAATTCCCATGAAAGATCGGGGTAGCCCCTAGTGCTGCTTGGGTTGACATTAATGATAACCATTGATCAACAATCTCTCCCTTTGGCATTGATGGCAACAAAAGTACTCCCCCTACGATCATGACACCTCTTCCTACATAATTATCTTCCCCTTTGACATCAATGAAAAAGGGCACCTCTCCCTGACACACGACCATCCTACGGACCTATACACACTTCCACTCCCCCTTTATTTTATGAATAAGGAAAATATAATGACAACTTGGGAGAATCTCAAGCTTCTGGTGAAGATATTAAAATGCTTCACGAGTGCTCTTATGATCATCAACGCTTCCTACCCAATCTACATATGAAAAGGCTTGAATAATGAGATTTTTACCCTTGGGATACCCCAAGCCATATTCCATTGTTCCCTTTAGATATCGAAGAATTATTTTGATGAAAATAATATGTGATTCTTTTGGTGCTGCTTGGAATCTTGCTAGTTGTACAACTTCTTGCATAACATCTGGCCAGGAGGTTTTTACATATAGAAGACTACCAATCATAGATATGTACAACCTCTGATCCACATCCTTTTATGAGTCGTCCATGCTCAATTTGAAACCTATTACCATTGGAGTAAGGACGAGTTTGTAATCTTCCATTTTGAATTTCTTGAGCATTTCCTTGATGTAATTGGCTTGACATATAAATATTCCTCTCTTGATGAGATATTTGAAGCCCTAAGAAGTATGTCAGCTCACCAAGTAAAGAATCTCGAACTCTTTTTGCATCTTTGAAGCAAAGTTCTTACTTAGTCGATCATCATTGCTATCAAATATTATATCATCCTCTTTAACTAATAGACGTGCCTTAGTTGCTTCATCCAGAAAATATATGTCGTTTGGAGCTCGACTTGCTGTAGCCACGATATTACCATACCCACCTTTCCTGATTTCACATTTTGTGGAGTTGAATAGTATTGTGTATCCTTGATCACACATTTTTCTGACACTAAGCAAATTGTGATTCGTGTTTGCAACCAATAGAACATTCTTGGCTAGAGCATATTTGCTTCCGAGAGTGGTGGTACCTAATCCTATAACATTTGAATATACATCATTTCCAAAGGAAACAGTTCCATCCTTCTTCTCTTTCAGAGATACAAATTTCTTTCTATCTCCGGTCATATGCATTAAACAACTGTTATCAACATACCACACGTCCTTTTTGTTTTGAGCCTTGAGATAAAGATCACAATTATCAGTCTTCTTCGTCTTCCATGTTCTTTCATTGCGTGGATTCGAAGATTCTTCTAGAGGATTTTCAAGTCTGTAGTCTCTGGCTATGTGTCCAAAGTTTCAACATTTGTAGCATTCAATATTATTTCTTAAATTTTCAAATCTATTAATGTTTCGTTGAGCCCTGGGAGGTTCATATTTGACAAATATCCTGGTATTGTATTGGTTCCTAGGGTACGTGCGACATTCTATAGCTTTATGAAAAAAATTTCCATGTGAATAAAAATAGCCATGAAAAATATGTTGGTACCTGGATGGAAATCTCCGTCCGGGAATTTTCTTCCAAGGCTGTTCTTGCAAATATTTTCCAATGAAGTCTACATGCATGTTATATCTCATAGGTTCATTGTATTTTGTTATAGAAGGTCCTTCTTCTTCTTCATTGTAACCGAGGCCAGTTCTGTTGTTGTAAGATCATTGATTGTTGATGAGTTCTTTCAATGCCCTTGAGCTGTTGGCATAGTTTTGGACATTTTTTTCCTTCTTCACTTCCTTACACAACGAGACTACTTCGGCTTCTAATGCTTCCCTTTCTTGATTTCTTTCTTCCAACTTCTTTTGAATTGTCTCTTTAATATATTTGTGTTCTTCAACTTCAATTTTGATACCTTGAACTTGTTCTTCAAGAGTATTGGAACGGATCTTCTCAGCCTTGAGCTCTTTTATAAGCTTGATTACCTCCTTAGAAAATTATTCTATGGTCAACCCTTCCTCTTCTTTGTTTGATACCTATAGTTTATTGTGCTTAGCCATAAACAATGCTCTCTCATTGGCTTCTTCTTCATTGTCACTGTATTCATCGGATGATGAGACATCTTTTTTTTATTTAGACTTGCAGTTGTAGGTCTTTTCCTTTGAAGGTTTTTTGTCCTTATCGGTTTTCTTAGATGTAGAAAACACAGTTTCTAAATGCGAAGTACCCTCTTCTTCATCAAGTCTCATTTCATATGCTATGAGAACTCCATGTAATTCCTCTTTGTTGAGTTTGTCCAGATTTGCACTGTATTCTAAGACCGATACCTCTGGGTTGAATCTCCCTTGTAACGTTCTAAGAATCTTCGATATAATAGTATTATCGTCAAATAGCTCTCTCAATCCTTCCAGAGTATTGGTTATTTTATCAACGTATTGAAAGTATGCAACAATGTTGCAATCTTATTTCATTCCGAGTTGCTCAAATTTTTCTCTATAGATTTGAAGCTTTGCTTCTTTGACATTTGAGTCACCTGCATATATATTCTCAAGCTTGTCCCATACATTTTTGGCAGTTTTACAACCCAACACCTTATGATAAGCAGATTCAATAAGTCCACTAATAATAATATTCTTTGATTTTGCATCATTTACCAAATTCTTCTTACCTTGTTCATCCGTAGTTGATGTAAATCCATTTTGAACAGTGTCCCATACTTCGTAACCTTGCGCCAAGAGATAGACCTCCATTCTTCCTTTCCAGAGTGCATAATTATTTTCATTGAACAAAGGTACACCATTCTTGGTATGCTCCATGACCTCCTTCCAGCTATTAAAATGATATTGAATGAACCAAGTTCTGATACCAATTGTTGGAAATACTGAGAGGGGGGGTGAATCAGTATTCCTTTCAATTAGTATTATTATTAACCTTTCATAGCATTAGTTAATCTTCAATTATTATTAGTGTTTGTAAAATGATAGCAGTAAACAAAAGGAACACAAATGCACAGAGTTTTAAAGGTGGAAACCCCCTCCGAGACAAAAAACACTTGAATGATTTTCTAATAATTCTTTAATATTTAACTCCATTTGAAAAGAAAGCTCCAACTTCCTATAATCTAGAAAAGCATTCTTCTCCATCTCCCACTGGATGGATGCTCCAACACCCGAGATTCTTTAGTAGTCAATTGAACAGATGCCCCAACACCGAATGAGCTACAACACACCCTAGAACCACCCTACCACCCTGAATTTTTCACAGGCTTGAACCTATTGGTGACTTCATGCACCTACCTAGCACTGCCCTACCACCCTATAGAAGAATAAAATAAGAATGGACTCCCGTACCAGGGAAAATGGTCCGCTTTACAATGATATAGAATGATGTAGAAGAAGAAGACACACTATACCATAACCCCAACTATGACACAACCACCTAATGATGATCCTAGACCTCTTGAAACTACCTCTACAACTCTTGGCAGATAGACACCTATATAATAATTACAATGATGCCTTTACAATGAATTAGTACAATGATACCGTTACAATGACTGTATGCAATGCTGCCCACTTGAAGACTTCATATGGTGAGATTATTGCTACCATTCTACACCTTGATTTCTGCTCTTGTCATGCTACCCTCTGCTGCAACTTGATTTTCTTTGCTACCCTAGAAATTCTGGTCCTTTGCAGCCCTTGACAACACATGATCTAGCTTTCTCTTTCCTTCTAGGAGCTCGATATTGAATCTAGTGTATCTCTATTACTTTATATTTCCAATATGTGATTTTAGGTCCTATAGTATTCGTCTGTGTCATATTTGCAATGCCATAGGTCTGACCCAATTTGTATTCTTCAAGAAAACGCTATTCCCAATATCTCAGAATGACCTAATTATGGACTAGTTCAGTAGAGCGAACTTGTACGACATGCCACATGTCATTGTTCCTTTATTAGGCTCTAAAATTTATATAAAAAATACTATAGTCCATGCACTATCTGCCACTTTTTACAGAATTCAAATCTGATACTCAGAGAGAGAGTTATGACAATTTTCCCAAGCTCACCTCTTTGAGATGAAGTTCAGGACCCTGCAAAAACACTAAATTCCACAGATCATATCTCTGCAAATATTGCGTACCATGCTCTAAATTTTTTACAGGAGCTTCCTCAGGATTTCAAATTCACCTCATAAAAATTTCAGTTTCTGAACCTTCGTAGAAAAACCTTTATAGCGCCAATTCCACAATGGCCTCTTTTAAGTAACGAAATCCCTGCATGAGGAGGATATGAGGATCACAATTTATATAAATTCTTAGGTTGAGAGGGTCTTCAACAAGTGAATGTGGGAGATATTTTAGGAGCTTAAAAATGATTAATTATTGAATTTTCAATGACCCATGCCACAAACCCATGGGGTTTTAGCCCACTAACTGGGGATACTAACTTCAAACATGAATATCTCTCAAACCGTGAAGAATTACGTGGCATGCCATATATCAATGGAAACATCTCAACAAGAAGAAACCATAAAAATATCCTTGACTCGGAATATAGAATTTTGTAGGTCAAAATTGCCATTCAATATCAGGGTAACCCCTGGTGCTACTTGGGTTGACATCAATGACAACCATTGATCAACAATCTCCCCCTTTGGCATTGATTGCAACAAAAGTACTCCCCCTGTGATCATGACACCTCTTCCTACAACATTATCTCCCCCTTTGACATCAATGGCAAAGGGTAACTCCACCTAACACATAACCATCCTGTGGACCTGTACACACTTCCACTCCCCCTTTATTTTATGAATAAGGAAAATATAATGAGAACTTGGGAGAATCCAAATATTTTGGCAAAGATATTCAAATGCTTCACGAGTAATCTTACGATCATCAACACTTCCTTCCCAATCTACATTTGTAAAGGCTTGAAGAATGAGATTGTTACCCGTGGGATAACACAAGCCATATTCCCATTGTTGCCTTTAGATATCGACGAATTCTTTTGACGACAATAATATGTGATTCTTTTGGTACTGCCTGGAATCTTGCTACTGGTCCAACTGCTTGCATAAGATCTGGTTGAGAGGTTGTTACATATAGAAGACTACCAATCATAGATTTGTACAACCTCTGATCCACACCCTTAGATGAGTCGTCTATGCTCAATTTCCAACTTGTTACCATCAAATTAAGGATGGGTTTGCAATCTTCCATTTTGAATTTCTTGAGCATTTCCTTGATGTACTTGGCTTGACATATAAATATTATTTTCTCTTGATGAGATATTTGAAGCCCTAAGATTTATGTCAGCTCACCAAGTAAAGACATCTGGAACTCTTTTTACATCTTTGTAGTAAAGTTCTTACTTATTCAATCATCATTGCTATCAAAGATTATATCATCCTCTTTAGCTAGTAGACGTGCCTTAGTTGCTTCATCCAGAACATATATGTCACTTGGAGCTCGACTTGCTGTAGCCACAATTTTACCATACCTACCTTTCCTGGTTTCACATTTTGTGGAGTTGAATATTATTGTGTGTCCTTGATCACACATTTGTCCAACACTAAGTAGATTGTGATTCATGTTTTAAACCAATAGAAAATTCTTGGCTAGAGCATCTTTTCTTCCGAGAGTGATGGTACCTAATCCTATAACATTTGAAGATCCATCATTTCCAAAGGACACAGTTCCATCCTTATTCTCTTTTATAGATACAAATTTCTTTCTATCTCGAGTCATATGCATTGAACAACCGCTATCAACATACCACACATATTTTTTGTTTTGAGACTTGTGAGCGAGAGCATAATTATCAGTCTTCCTCTTCTTCCATGTTCGTTCGTTCTATGGATTAGAATATTCTTCTGGAGAATTTTCAAGTTTGCAGTCTCTGGCTATGTGTCCAAAGTTTTGATATTTGTAACATTCAATATTTTTTCTTAAATGTTCAAATCTATTGATGTTTCGTTGAGCCCTGGGAGGTTCATATTTGACAAATCTCCTGGAATTGTATTGGTTCCTAGGGTATGTGTGACATTCTATAGCTTTATGACCAAATTTTCCATATGAATAACAATAGCCATGAAAAATATTTTGGTACCTGGATGGAAATCTTCGTCGGGGAATTTTCTTCCAAGGCTGTTCTTGTGAATCTTTTCCAATGAAGTCTACATGTGTGTCAAATCTCATAGGTTCATTTTATTTTGTTGTAGAAGGTCCTGCTTCTTTTTCTTTGTAATCGAGGCCATTTTTGTCATTGTAATATCATTGATTGTTGATGAGTTCTTCTAATGCCCTTGAGGTATTGGCATAGTTTTGGATAATTTTTCCCTTCTTCACTTCCTTACGTAGCGAGACTACATCGGCTTCTAACACTTCCCTTTCTCGGTTGATTTCTTCCAACTTCTTTAGAAGTGACTCTTCAATACATATGTGTTCTTCAACTTCAATTTTGAGACCTTGAACTTGTTCTTCAAGAGTATTGGAATGGATATTCTCAGAATTGAGTTATCTTATAAGCTTGATTGCCTCAGAAAATTCTTCTATGGTCAACCCTTCCTCTTCATTGTTTGACACCTCTTGTTTATTGTGCTTAACCATAAACAATAATCTCTCATTGGCTTCTTCTTCGTTGTCACTGTATTCATCAGATGATAAGATATCTTCTTTTTCTTCACTTGCAGGTGCAGGTCTTTGCCTTTGAAGGTTGTTTGTCCTTATTGGTTTTCTCAGATGTAGCAAACACAATTTCTAGATGTGAAGTGCCCTCTTCTTCATCAATTCTCATTCCATATGCTATGAGAACTCCATGTAATTCCTCTTTTCTTAGTTTTTCAACATTTTCACTGTATTATAAGACCAATACCTTTGGGTTGAATCTTCCTAGTAATGTTCTAAGAATATTTCGTATAATAGTCTTCTCATCAACAGACTCTCCCAATCCTTCAAGAGTGTTGGTTATTTCATCAACGTGTTGGAAGTATGCAGTAATGTTGTCATCGTATTTCATTATGAGTTGCTCAAATTTTTCTCTGTAGATTTGAAGCTTTGTTTCTTTGACATTTGAGTCACCTGCATATATGTTCTCAAGCTTGCTCCATACATTTTTGGCAATTTTACAACCCAACACCTTATGATAAGCAAATTCAATAAGTCCACTGATAATAATACTCTTTGCTTTTGCATCATTTACCAAATTATTCTTACCTTGTTCATTCGCGGCTGATGTAAATCCATTTTTAACAGTGTCCCATATTTTGTAACCTTGTGCCAAGATATAGACCTCCATTCTTCCCTTCCAGAGTGCATAATTATTTTCATTGAACAGAGGTACACCATTCTTGGTATGCTCCATGACCTCCTTCCAGCTATTCAACTGATATTGAAGGAACCAAGTTCTGATACCAATTGTTGGAAATACTAAGAGGGGGGTGAATCAATATTCCTTTCAATTAGTATTATTATTAATATTTCAAAGCATTATTCAATCTTAAATTATTATCATTGTTTGTACAATGATAGCAGTATACAAAAGGAACACAAATGCAAACATTTTTTAAGGTGGAAAACCCCTCCGGGACAAAAAACACCTGAATAATTTTCTAATAATTCTTTAATATTCAACTCCAATTGAAAAGAAATCTCCAACTTCCTAGAATCTAGAAAAGCATTCTTCTCCAACTCCCACTGGATGAACGCTCCAATGCCCGAGATTATTCAGTAGTCAATTGAATGGATGCCCCAACACCCAATGAGATAAAACTCACCCTAGCGCCACCCTACCACCTTGATTTTTTCACAGGCTTGAACCTGTTGGTGACTTCATGCACCGGCATAGCACCACCCTACCACCCTATAGAAGAATAAAAGAAGAATGGACACTTGTACCAGGGAAAATGGTCCACTTTACAATGATATAGAATGATGTAGAAGAAGAAGACACACTATACCATAACCCCAACTATGACACAACCACCTAATGATGATCCTAGACCTCTTGACACTGTCTTTACAACACTTGGTAGATAGACACCTGTACAATATTTACAATGATGCCTTTACAATGACTTAGTACAATGATACCTTTACAATGACTGTAGGCAGTGCTGCCCACTTGAATACTTCATGTAGTGATATTCTTTTTGTTTTGTGGACCTTGATTGCTGCTCTTGTCATGCTACCCTTTGTTGCAGCTTGCTTTTCTTTTCTTCCCTAGAAAGTCTGGTCCTTTGCAGCCCTTGACAACACATGATCTAGATTTTTCTTCCCTTCTAGGAGCTTGATATTGAATCTGGTGTATCGCTGATATTTCAGATCCAAAATATGTTATTTTCAGTATTTTAGTAGTCCTATGAGTCCTCTTTCCAATGCCATAGGTCTGACCCAATTTGGATTCTTCAAGTCAAATTTATGCCCAATTTCTCACAATGACCTAATTATGGACTAGTTCAGTAGAGAGAAATTGTACAGCATGCCACATGTCACTGTTTCTTTATTAGTCTATGAAATTTATACAGAGAAAGCTAAAATGTATGCAATATCCGCCACTTTTTACATAATTCCAATCTGATACTTAGAGAGAGAGTTATGACGATTTTCCCAAGTTCATCTCTTTGAGATGAAGTTCAGGAGCCTGCTAAATTCCTAACTTCCATAGATCATATCTCTGAAAATGTTGTGCACCATGCTCTAAAAGTTTTACAGGAGCTTCCTCAGGATTTTAGTTTCGTCTCATAAAAAATTCAGCTTCTGAACCTTCGTAGAAAAAAATTTATAGCGCAAATTCCACGATGACCTCTTTCATGTAGCAAAATTCTTGCATGAGGAGGATATGAGGATCACAATTTACATAAATGCTTAGGTTGAGAGGGTATTCAAGAAGTGAACGTGGGAGGGACTTTAGGAGCTTAAAAATGATTAATTATTGACTTTTCAATGACCCATACCACAACCCCATGTGGTTTTATCCCACTAACTGGTGCTACTAACTTCAAACATGAATATCTCTCAAACCGTGAAGAATTAAGTGGCATGTGATATATCAATGGAAACATATTTACAAGAAGAAACCATAAAAAATATCCTTGACTCAGAATATAGTAATTATGTAGGTCAAAATTCCCATGCAATATCGGGGTAGCCCCTGGTGCTGCTTGGGTTGACATCAATGACAACCACTGATCAAGAATCTCCCCCTTTGGCATTGATGGCTACACAAGTACTCCCCCTGCGATCATGACACCTCTTCCTACAATATTATCTCCCCCTTTGACACCAATGGCAAAGGGTAACTCCCCCTGACACACAACCATCCTATGGACCTATACACATTTCCACTCCCCCTTATTTTATGAATAGGGAAACTCCAATGAGAACTTAGGAGAATCCAAATCTTCTGGCAAATATATTCAAATTCTTCACGAGTACTTTTACGATCATCAACGTTTCCTGCCCAATCTGCATCTATAAAGGCTTGAATAATGAGATTGTTACCCTTGGGATACCACAAGCCATATTCCGTTGTTCCATTTAAATATCGAATAATTATTTTGACGACAATAATATGTGATTCTTTTGGTGTTGCTTGGAATCTTGCTACTAATCCAACTGCTTGCATAGCATATGTTTGGGAGGTTTTTACATATAGAATACTACCAATAATAGATATGTATTGTTTAACCCTTGGTTAAACTAAGAGGGGGGGGGGTGAATCAGTTTAAAGCAGTCATGGTCTTGTAAAGCTTTCTTTTACACTTATTTACATCTTCATTTCGTGATCAACTTAATATACAATGGAACAACAATCTTAATAAGTGAGCAGTAGGTATTAAGCAGATTAAATACAGAATTTCAACACATAATAATCATGCACATAGACAACAGATATAAGTGGAAACCCATAAGGGAGAAAACCACATCTTATTATTTTTATGATGCAAAGGAAAGCTCCAACTCCCTCTCACCACTAATTTTCTGTAGGCTCCAACCTACAAGAGGCTACTACCTCAATTCTACAAGCTACAACTTGCAAGGAAGCTCCAACTCCCATCTATTTTCTGCAGGCTGCAACCTACAGGAGGCTCCTACCTCATCGAGCTACAATTGGACATATATCAGGCTACAAATTGATATGGAAACACAAACTTCCTCACTATACAATAAAATCATATGCTGATTTACCTGGATATCAGCTCTTTTTATCTCCTTCTTTATTGTTGTCCTTCCAGCCTTCAAATTTTCTTTATATCATCTCTGGATCTTCACAACTCCTCTCTCTGCTCCTTCTTCTTCTTCCATTTTCTCACTCATTTCTTCATTCTCTCAACCTTATGCATATGCTTGTAACATTATTTATAGAGGAAATATCATAACTGTTTGCATTCCACAGGGAATTCGAAATGAACAGGTATGAATCTTTGCCTTCCACCTTCTTATTTTCTCGCTCAGCATATTCAGGATGTTACAACAATATATACAATTATTACAGTATCAAATTGGAGCTTTTCTTTGCCTGCGAAGACTTGCCTTTACATCACAAATAATAGAAATTCAATAATACATTTACAGTTACAACAAATATATTCAATTCATCCCTTTCAACTCTTGGTTTTCCGATTATTTTGTCTTCTCTACCTGCTATTATATATCTAACTGTTCTGCATGGGAACAGGTCCTTTTAATTGCACGAGCCTTTCCTTTCCATGTTCAACCTTATCCTTTTGTTTTATGTTATTATCCTCCTTTTCTCTCTGAAACGATTTACAAAAGAAAATCCACATACTTCGGACTTGAAATGCTTTAGGCTCCTGCTTTGTTCTTTATCGCGTCCGCTC
Organism: Pinus albicaulis; assembly: GCA_034641835.2. NCBI lineage: Eukaryota > Viridiplantae > Streptophyta > Pinopsida > Pinales > Pinaceae > Pinus > Pinus albicaulis. Next base: position 973,714,401 of record CM076569.1, read on the forward strand.
TCTTTATCGCACTTCGGTGATTCAAATATCCCATGTAACTTTGTCCCTTTGATCTCCCGATATGTGATGTGCGAAGGGTCCTGCCACGTTGTATTATCGCTTTATCGCACTTCGGCATTTCAAACGCTCTTTGCTATGTGGCTCCTTTTCTTTCCGATGCGATTTACAAAGGGAAAGTCCATACTCCTAGACTTCAAATATTTTAAATAATAGCTCTGAGCTGCATCGCATCCAGCCCCCTTTATCTCACTTTGGCGTATCTGAGTGCTATCTCTTCTAAGCTTTGCGATCAGCAATATGCGATGAACTTCGCATCACCGATTCGCATCGCAACTATGCACTTATGATCTTCACCCCTCCGATCTTGTGATTTGCGATATGCGGGCCAGGTCCACGTCATCTCCATGTCATCATGCCACGTCATCACCATGTCACTGCCACGTCATCTTGATTTATTTGTGATTTTTGGGGTCAGTCCACATTAGTTTCCATGTCACTTTCCACGTCATCCCCACGTCATCACATCGCACTTCACATTTTCTGCGACCACTGTGTTTGTGTAATTTTCTCCTGCCCCGATTGCAATATGCGATCGCATTGCATCCCATCTCTTTTAATCTCATCATCGTGCCGGTCCACCACTAGTATTTTGGGCTTTATGAAAGCGGGTCCCAGTTCATATCACTGCGAAGGCACTCCTTGGTACGAAATCATCATCGGGCTTGTGCTACCATAGTGAATGACAACCATCGATCTGCGGTCAATGCCCGATGGGCTGGTCAACTGCAGAGGCACCCCCTTGGGTTAATCATCTGGCTGTTTGTGCCCCCGTGCTACTGTTGATCCTAGATCAACGATTAACTGTGCTCATAAGATGCGCACGAGGTTTAGCCTTCGTTGGTCCCACACCTTTTCAAAACATTATAATCCACTTTTATAATATTCGGAAGCAAACTCCCCTTCTTTAACTTTGGAACTAATTCCGGACTTCAAACACTTAATAAAACTTCATTGCATACAACGTCGGGTCCATACCTTGTTTTAACTCCCACGCAGCTTTTAACGTGAACTCCGTCGGATCTTCCACAGATCTAATCGAACGGAAATCACGTTCAATCGACACCAGAACTTTATCACCCAAAAGCAATGTGAAATGGATGGTACTGTGATCATTACATGTCGAAATATCATTCAATCATGTTTGAAATGGGAAAAATCGCTCACAACTCAAAGGCTGTGTGACAACAGTGTCTGGTTTCCTTAACCTGCAAACTCTGTTTAAATTGCATTTGAAGCCGGATTTCCACCAGATTTCAGTTTTAACTTCGATTTCTCTAGAACCTTCCTTCTCCATCTTTAAATAGAGGCTAATACAAATTCAAATCCTCCTCCAATCCTTTACACAAAATTTAATTCTACACACTTCAAAATAATCAATTCTTCTATGGTTTAATCTCTATATTCAATTTATGTGGTTCTTATCCATCATTTTCCATTACAGTAAAAAAATCTAAATGGGCAGCCACAACCCACTGATACATTAAACCCTATGTGACATCTATGCAATAATTCCATCTGAAACTGATCTGCTCCCTTGTCTTGGTGCTTCTCCTTTGTGCTCCTTTGCCATCAATGACAATATTTCCAATAGTCTCCCCCTTTGGCATTGATGGCAACACTCCCATACTTCCTTCAGGACTTCCTCCCCCTTTCATTCTGAGAATTATCTTGTCTTTCTTCCTCTGCCTGTTTTACAGAAGACCCTTTCTTCTTTTGCTTGCTTTTCCTCCCCCGTTGACATCAATGGCAAAGGGTTGCACTTTTCCCAGTGTGGTTTCTATCTTTTCATAATACTCTAATCTTGAGAACCTATTCCATGCACTGCTCCATTTCTCTAGCTCGTTTATGACAATTTATTAACTTCTCTCCCCCTGGAATGATGATTTCTTATCTAATATTGACTCTCTCTTGTCTTCTACACTAATCATGTTTCTTGTATGCAGCCCCCCCTTTTTTTTTTCTGATAATGATAGAGAGTAACATCTGCAAACACTACCCCTAGATTGTCTCTTCGATATTCGAATGATTCTTTAGAAAGAGGTTTTGTGAATATGTCTGTTGTTTGTTCCTTAGTTGGTACATATTCCAACTTCACTAATTTCTGTGCTAATTGTTCTTTGAGGAAGTGGTACTTTATTGGGATGTGCTTTGTTTTTGAATGAAGTACATGATTTTTTGATATACTTATTGCACTTGTATTGTCACATTTGATAGAAATAGGTTCATTAATGCTTACCTTCATGTATTGGAGAGTTTGTTTCATCCACATTACTTGTGTGCAACATGCTGCTGCTGATATGTATTCTGCTTCTATTGTAGATAGAGAGATAGAAGTTTGCTTCTTGCTTAGCCATGCCACCATACTTTTTCCCAAATAGAATGCCCCTTCACTTGTGCTTTTCCTATCATCCACACAGCTGGCCCAATCTGCATCTGTATGCTATCAATGTGAAGCTTTTTTCTTTTAGATACCATAGACCATAATGTGAAGTTCCTTGTAGATATTTAAATTTTCTCTTGATTTTGTAGGTTTTAACCCTAAACATAAATTATCTACACATGAATCTTGTAATAGAAAATAAACAATAGCAAGAGCATAAAACATAAAACAGATAAACTCAAAGATTTTCCCCTGGATCCCAAATCAGGACGACCAGCTTGATTTTTCATTATATTCCTTTTAGTGTTACAACACATATATATACATGCCGAAGCATACATGAACCCTAATACATTAACCCCGGATTAGAACATAACCGTAGTTCCTTTGACCGGATCTACAAAAATACCAGGGGCCGAAAACCATCGTACCCCAAAACCATGTGCAAAACCATGCACAAAACCATGGGTGCGGACCACCCACCGGAAATTAAGGACCAAAAATTTTCACCGAGGCGCTACCCCGGACCCCGACTGGGGGGGCTACCGCCCCCCCTGTGACCCCCCCGTTGCGCCCAGCGCAAAGGGGGGGCTATCGCCCCCCCTCTTACCCCTCCGCGTGTGCTTAGTCGTGGAAATAATATAACACATACCCAACATTCTCCCACTTGATGTTTTCTTTCTGCAGGGGGCCACCTGAGAGCTTAGTCATTGGCCCAGTTCTTCAACACCCATTTTTTCTCTACACTAAGAGAACTTCTAAGTGCTCACAGACTTCGTTAATGCATCTGCAACATTCTTCAAAGTGTCCACCTTTACCAGCAACACCCTTTTAGCCTCAACCATATCTCTAACAAAGTGATATTGAACATCAATGTGCTTTGTCTTTGAATGATAAGCAGGGTTCTTAGCCAAGAAAATTGCACCGTCTTTTACTCATCCAAGTGACTGCACCTCCAAATAGGCTAAACACATACCCACTTGTAAATCTTCTTTGGTCCAAATCTCTAGCCCAGTCTACATCAACAAAACCACGAATGTCCAACATTCTTTCTAATCCTAGTCTTCCCTGGTAGCACAAGCCATAATCACTAGTGCCACGTAAATATCTGAAAACCTGCTTCACTGCTATCTAATGCTCCTTCCTTGGGTTTGACAAAAACCTGCTCAATACTCCCACTACATGTGTAATGTCTGGTCTAGTACAGACCATTGCATACATCACGCTACCCACTGCACTTGCATATGGAACACGGGACATATCCTCCTCTTCTTCTTGTGTCTTGGGACACTGTTCAACAGATAGTTTTACACCTACAGGAATAGGAACATTCAACGGTTTACTATCCTGCATATTGAACCTCTGCAATATAGTCTAGACATACTTCCTCTGGTTTAACCAGAGCTTCCTCTTTGCCTGATCTCTCTTAATTTCCATGCCCAAAATATAGTTTGCAGCACCAAGATCATTCATGTCGAATTTGGAGAATAGTTGGGTCTTCAAATCTTGGATAATTTCTTTGTCATTTCCAATCAACAACATATCATCCACATACAAGACCAAATAAATGACACAGACACTAATTAATTTAAAATAAACACAATGATCCTCCTTGCTTCTGGTGAAGCCAAGTCCCCGTATATAGGTATCAAATTTATGATACCACATCCTTGGTGACTTTTTGAACCCATACAGGGACTTCTTCAACCTGCATACCAGTTCTTTCTTACCCTTCACTATAAAGCCTTCATGTTGCTTCATGTAGATCTCCTCTTCTATATCCCCATGAAGAAATGTTGTCTTCACATCCATCTGTTCTATCTCAAAATCAAATGCAGCAGCAACAGATAAAAGTAATCTAATAGAAGTAACTTTGGCAACAGGAGAAAAAATATCACCAAAATCAATTCCCGGCACCTTGGAATAACCTTTTGCTACCAACCGAGCTTTGTATTTCTCCACCTTGCCTTCTACATTCATCTTCTTCTTAAACACCCATTTTCTCCCGATGGGCTTCCTTCCAGCTGGCAACTCCACCAGATCCCATGCCTCATTTTTGTGCAAGGATGACATTTCATCAACCATGGCCTTCTTCCAGAGTTTTCCATCCTCAGAATCTACTGCCTCCCTGATAGTTATGGGATCATAATCAGTTATAGTTAAGAAAAAACTTGAATAGAAAGCAGATGGACTATACCTTTCTGGTTGCCTTCTTTCCCGAACTGATCTTCTCAAAGCTGGAGTTTTTGGCTCTTCTTCTTCTGAATCTTCTTCCACTGTAGATTCTAATTCATACTCCTTTAGCTCAAACTCTATCTTCTCAGGTTCCTTTGGCATGACTTCATGTTTAACAACATATTTCACCTCTCTAAACACCACATCTCGGATGTACACAACCTTCCTTGTTTCTGGGTTCCAAAGCTTGTAACCCTTTAAACCATCCTTATACTCAATAAAGATGCACCTTTCAGATTTATTATCCAACTTGGTCTTTTTATCCTTTGGAACATGTACATATGCATCACATCCAAATACCCTTAGATGTGAAAGAGAGGGTTTCTTACCAGTCCATACCTCTTGTGGAGTCTTAGCCTCCAACACTGATGAAGGTGATCTGTTAACCAGATAACATGCAGTCCCACTGCCTTTGCCCAGAATTCTTGTCTTAACCCGGTACCACTAAGCATGCTTCTTGCCTTTTCCATCAGTGTTTTGTTCATTCTTTCTGCAACTCCATTTTTCTGAGGTGTGTATGGAGGAGTCTTCTGCTGTGCTATACCACACTTCTTACAAAACTCTTCAAATTCCTTCTTGCAGAACTCCCCACCATTATCTGTCCTCAATGCCTTTATCTTCTTCTCTGTCTGGTTTTCCAACATAGCCTTAAATTATTTAAATCTATCAAAGACTTCAGATTTATTCCTCAAGAAATATATCCATGTATTCCTTGAGAAGTCATCTATGAATGAAACATAGTACACAGACTTTCCTAGTGATGGAACTGACACAGGCCCAAACACATCACTGTGCACAAGTTCTAATATCTTGTTTGCCCTCTTAGCACCAGAAGGAAAACTCACCCGATTCTGCTTCCCATATACACAATGTTCACAGAAATCGAAATCCAGAGAACAATTAGACATACCTTCTACCATACCATCTCTATGCAGTATCCCAAGGCCCTTCTCTCCAATATGTCCAAGCCTTTGATGCCATAGCATGGTCTTTTCTCCAGAGACAGCTAGGCTTTCCGTCCCACTTTCAGGAACCACAGAACTGTTACACCCATCAATAACAGTACTACCTTGTAGCTTGTACATAGTTCCAGTCCGAACTCCCCGCATTAATACCAGTGCTCCCCGAACCATCTTGCAGGCATCTTTCTCGAACACTGTTTTTACACCTGCATCATCCATCTTGCTTACAGAAATCAGATTTCTGGCCAATGCAGGAATATGCAGAACACCAGGAAATGTTCTAATCCTTCCACCTTGCAGCTTCAGCTTGACCTTTCCACGTCCGATGATTCTGGCCCTCCTATCATCCCCTAGGAAGACATCACCACCATCATATTTCTCATACTCGCAGAACCACTCCCTATGGGGAGTGAAGTGAAAGGATGCACCCGAGTCAATTAACCATGACTCATGATCTACATGTGTATTTGAAGAAGAAGCCAAATACACATCCCCACCTTCATCCGTGGTGGTTTTTGCCTCTACAGAAGGAGCATCATCAGATCCCTTTCCATTCTCAGGAGCTTTAGATCTACAGTCCTTTTTGTAGTGCCCTTCCTTTCCACATTTCCAGCACACCTTTATAAACTTTCCAAAAGATTTAGATCTCCCACTCGAAACCTTATTATTGTTTCTATTCTGGGACCTTCCTCGTACAGATAAGGCATCTCCATTCTGACCCTCCATATTTCTCCGTCTCATTTCCTCCGACAGCAAGGCTGAGACAATGTCATCAAAATTCAAGGTAGTTGTATTGCTACCTATTGCAATAACCAGACTGTCCCATGAGTCTGGTAGAGAACACAAAAAATTGATGCACTTATCTTCATCTGAGATTTTAATATCAACAGATGACAGCTGACTTACCACAGTATTGAAGGCGTTCAGATGCTCTGTCACCGAGTCTCCATCCTTCATCCTCAGGTTATACAGCTTTTTCCGCAGGAACAACTTATTCACCAGAGACTTAGATTGGTACAAAGTCCCAAGTTTTTCCCACAAGGTCTTCACCGTAGCTTCCCCAGATACATTCAACAATACTGAATCTGAGACACACAACCATATTGTGCTCTTAGCCTTCCGATCCAGTTTCTTCCAGTCTTCATTTGACATTGCCGTTGGTTTAGTACCTGGATCTACCGCGATCCACTGATCTTTATCCACCAGCAGATCCTCCATCTTGAGCTTCCACAACTCAAAACTCTGACCATTAAATTTCTCGATCTCTATCTTTCCACCGCTCGCCATCTTCTTTCACCGTAAGAATCGATCCCGCAGATCTCCCACTGAACAGGGTCTACCACAGGCCCGAGCAAAAAACCCTCAACAACAAAGGCGTCCCCTTGAAGCCGAAACAGCTCCGATACCAAATGTAGGTTTTAACCCTGAACAGAAATTATCTACACACGAATCTTATAACAGAAAATAAACAATAGAAAGAGCATAAAACATAAAACAGATAAACACAGAGATTTTTCCCCTGGATCCCAAATCGGGACGACCAGCTTGATTTTTCATTATATTCCTTTTAGTGTTACAACACATATATATACATGTCGAAGCATACATGAACCCTAATCCATTAACCCTGGATTAGAACATAACTGTAGTTCCTTTGACCGGATCTACAAAAATACCAGGGGCCGAAAACCATTGTACCCCAAAACCATGGGCGCGGACCACCCACCGAAAATTAAGGACCAAAAATTTTCGCTGGGGCACTGCCCCGAACCCTGACAGGGGGGGCTACCACCCCCCCTGTGACCCTCCCATTGCGTGCTTAGTCATGGAAATAATATAACACATACCCAACAAATTGCATGGAAATGTTTTTGTTTTGGTGCTCCTTGATATCTTGCCACAAGTCCTACTACCAACATAATGTTTGGTCTAGAAGCTATTAGGTATATCAGACTTCCTATCATGGATCTGTAAAGGTTTTGATCTACATCTATTGATCCATCATTAGCACATAGTTTTCATCCAGTGATCATGGGAGTTGACATAGGTTTGCAGTCTTCCATTTGAAACCTTTTCAACATTTCTTTTAAGTATTTTTCTTGTGAAATGAATATTCCTGTGTTCTTTTGTTGAATTTGAAGTCCTAAATAGAAGGCGAGCTCTCCAATCATAGACATCTCAAATTCTGATTTCATTTCTTCAGCAAATCCTTTTGCTAACTCATCTTTGTTGCTACCAAACATGATGTCATCTACATACACTACTACAATCAAGAGTTCATTATCATTAGCCTTTACGTACAAATTGTTGTCTACTCCTCTTTCTTGAACCCTTGTCTTTGCAAGTATTTGTCCAGCCTTAAATACCATGCACGAGGAGCTTGTTTCAGACCATATAAGGCTTTCTTTAATTTTCACACATAGTCATGTTTATCTGTTAATGAGAATCCTTCAGGTTTTTCCATGTAGACTTCTTCCTCTAGATCTCCATTTAGGAAGGCATACTTCACATCCATTTGATATACCTTGAAATAATGATAGCATGCAAAGGAAAAAAACATTCTGATTACTTCCATTCTGGATACAGGGGCAAAGGTTTCATCATAATCAAGACCTTCAATTTGTGAATATCCTTTGCATACAAGTCTGGCTTTATTTCTGATTACCTGCCCTTGTTCATTCATCTTATTCTTGAATATCCATTTTGTGCCAATGACATTTTTCCCAGTGGGTCTTGGAATTAATTCCCAGGTATTGTTCTTCTCAATTTGGTCCATTTCTTTATTCATAGCATTTACCCAATTTTTGTCTTTGCTGGCTTCTTCGAACTTGTTTGGCATTATTTGAGATAACATGGATAGGTATACTTCTTCTGTCTGTTCAGCAAGCTGTCTTTGTCCATATGTTCTGCACTCCATGGATTTATGGCCGAACCCCTTACAATAAAAAAATTACCCATGGAAACGATTAGTGTACCTGGTGTAGGTTTGTCCTCTCCATTTGTTTGCTTGAGGTAGTGTTTTCAATTTTTGCATCTTTTGCTGGTTGAAATCGATTATCTTTGTCTGATAGTATGCAGCAATATGTCCTAGATTTTGGCAGGAAAAACAAGTGACATTTCTCATAGGAGGAAATAATCTTCTTTGAGATCTTCCGAACTTATTCAATTGACCTTCAGGAATAATTGAGCTTTTTAAAGCTGCTTGCTTCTTCCTCTCATTCTTTGTCTCTTGATGTTGCTGCTTGTTTCTGTTTGTTTCATCACACATCAAGTTCTTGCTGGATTCTGCTTCTGTGGTTCCTTTTTGAGCTGTTTCATTATCCTTTACAACTTTTACAAAAATGATGTTCTTGTTATCTTCTACCTTGTACTTACTAGTTTCTCCTTCATATCCTATCCCAGCCTTTATGAGAGGAGACCTTTGAGCATTAAGAATCTTGTCCAACTGTTTAGTGCTTTTCATTCGAGGAGTGTTCATTGATAATTCCCTTTGGGTGTTTTCTAGTTTCTTTCTCGGCCATACCACTTCTTCTTCCAATTTCTCTTGCTCCTGATGTTTATCTTTAATTTGCTTTAGCAGAATGTCTTCCACCTTCTTAGCTTCTTCAAGTTCTACTTTTAATTGAATGAGGTCTTCTGAATTTGGTACCTCTTTTACACATTTGAGGAGAAAGTCTTTCTATTTTGTGCACTTGAGTTTAAGTCTGTCTATTTCCTCCAGGGAACTTCTTAGCTCCCCCTCAAGATCTACCTCACCTTCTTCCTCATCTTCTAGAAGGAATCCTTCAGACTCTTCCTTGGCCATCAACACAAATTCAGAGGTTCCTTCTTCATTTGAGGATTCATTTGAGTTTTCAGATGCACTGCTATCTTGCTGAGCATAAAATGATCTTCTATTGAATATATTCCCTTTCTGCCAGTTATTTGTTTTGGTTTTCTCTATCTCTTGAGTTTGATTCTTTTCTTTCTTAAGAGGACACTTAGATGCATATTGCCCAACTCTTCCACAGTTAAAGCATTTAAATGGAAGTTTACCTTTATACTTTCCTAAGCCTCTATCCAATCTTCTGAAAAATTTGGCCTCTTCTTCATTAGAGCAGGAGCATGTATCTTCTTTTTCTTCTTTGTTCTTCTCTGTCTTAAAGGCTGCCTCCCTCAAATTTGACTTCCTCTGTGGAAGTCTCATCTCATAGGCTGTTAAGTTTCCAAGTAATTGGTTCATGGTCAATGTTTCCCAATCAGCTATTTCTTCTATGGAAGAAACCTTGGGGTTAAACCTGGATGGTAAAGATCTCAATATATTTTGTACAATTACACATTCTCTAATGGTTGCTCCTAGAGATTTCATGTTATTTACAATTTCTACAACCCTTAAGAATAAGCTGGCAACATCTTCTTCTTCATTCATTTTTATATTTTCAAATTGAGCGCTATAGACTTGCAGCTAGGCAGCCTTCACCTTTTTATCTCCCTCATGGATACTTTCTAATGTATCCCATATCTCTTTGGTAGTCTTGTTGTGCATTACTTTGATAAATTCTGCCTCACACAAGCCACTTAGGAGAGCATTCATGGCTTTTGCATTAGCTACAAAATCTAGTTTGGAATATTTCTTTGAGTCAGACTCCTTTGGGGAATATCCCAATTCCACAGCAGCCCAAACTTCTATTCCTAGAGACATTATGTACGTCCTCATTCTTATTTTCCAGAAGGCATAATTTGTACCAGTAAACAGAAGGGCTTTATCTGTTGAGAATCCTTCTAAACTAGTCATCTTGGGGACCAAGGATCTCCTTTTAGTTGTTAAACTAATAGAGAAGGAACCCACTCTGATACCAATTTTTGAACCCTTGGTTAAACTGAGAGGGGGGGGGGTGAATCAGTTTAAAGCAGTCATGGTCTTGTAAAGCTTTCTTTTACACTTATTTACATCTTCATTTCATGATCAACTTAATATACAATGGAACAACAATCTTAATAAGTGAGTAGCAGGTATTAAGCAGATTAAATACAAAATTTCAACACATAATCATCATGCACATAGAAAAAAGATATAAGTGGAAACCCATAAGGGAGAAAACCACATCTTATTATTGTTGTGATGAAAAGGCAAGCTCCAACTCCCTCTCACCACTGATTTTCTGTAGGCTCCAACCTACAGGAGGCTAATACCTCAATTCTGCAAGCTACAACTTGCAAGGAAGCTCCAACTCCCATCTATTTTCTGCAGGTTGCAACCTACAGGAGGCTCCTACCTTAGCCAAATACAACTGGACATCTATCAAGCTACAAATTGATATGGAAGCACCAACTTCCTCACTGTACAATAAAATCATATGCTGATTTACCTAGATATCAGCTTTGTTTTTCTCCTTCTTTACTGTTGTCCTTCCAGCCTTCAAATTTTCTTTATATCATCTCTGGATCTTCACAATTCCTCTTTCTACTCCTTCTTCTTCTTACACTGTCTCACTCATTTCTTCATTCTCTCAACCTTATGCATATGCTCATAACATTATTTATAGAGGACATCTCATAACTATTTGCATTCCACAGGGAATTCGAAATGAACAAGTATGACGCTTTGCCTTCCACCTTCTTATTTTCTCGCTCAGCATATTCAGGATGTTACAACAATATATACAATTATTACAGTATAAAATTGGAGTTTTTCTTTGCCTGCGAAGACTTTCCTTTACATCACAAACAATAGAAATTCAATAATACATTTACAGTTACAACAAATATATTCAATTCAGCCCTTTTAGCTCTTGGTTTTCCGATTATTTTGTCTTCTCTACCTGTTGTTATATATCTAACTGTTCTGCATGGGAACGGGTCCTTTTAACTCCGCACGCCTTTCCTTACTGTGTTCAACCTTCTCCTTTTGTTTTACATTATTATCCTCCTTTTCTCTCCGAAACAATTTACAAAAGAAAATCCACATAATGCCGGACTTGAAATGCTTTAGGCTTCAGATTTGTTCTTTATCTCATTCGCTCTCTTTATCGCACTTCGGCGATTCAAATATCCCATGTGCCTTTGTGCCTTTGTCCCTCTGATCTCCTAATATGCGATGTGTGAAGGGTCCCACTAGGCTGTATTATCGCTTTATCGCACTTTGGCGTTTCAAACGCTCTTTTCTATGTGGCTCCTTTTCTTTCCGATGCGATTTACAAAGGGAAAGTCCATACTCCTGGACTTCAAATCTTTTAAATAATAGCTTTGAGCTGCATCACATCCGGCCCCCTTTATCGTACTTTGGCGTATCTGAGTGCTATCTCTTTTGAGCTTTGTGATTTGTGATATGCGATGAACTTCGAATCGCCAATTCGCATCACAACTATGCACTTACGATCTTCACCCCTCCGATCTTGCGATTTGCGATATGCAGGTCAGGGCCACGCCATCTCCATGTCATCATGCCATGTCACCTTGCCATGTCATCGCCATGTCACTGCCACGTCATCTTACCATGTCATCTTGATTTATTTGCGATTTGTGGAGTCAGGTCCATGTCAGCTGCCATGTCACTTGCCACATCATCCCCACGTCATCACATCGCACTTCACATTTTTTGTGACCAATGTGTTTGTGAGATTTTCTCCTCCCCGATTGCGATATGAAATCGCATCGCATCGCATCTCTTTTAATCTCATCATTTCACCAGTCCACCACTGTTCTTTTTATCTTTACGAAAGTGAGTCCCAGTTCATATCACTACGGAGGCACTCCTTGGTATGGAATCATCATCGGGCTTGTGCTATCGTAGTGAATGACAATTGTCGATCTGCAGTCAATGCCTGATGAGCGGGTCAACTACAGAGGTACCCCCTTGGGTTAATCACCTAGATGTTTGTGCCCCTGTGATACTGTTGATCCCATCTCAATGATTAACCACGCTCATAAGATGTGCACGAGGTTTAGCCTTTGCTGCTGCCTTCGCTAGTCCCACACCTTTTCAAAACATTATAATCCACTTTTATAATATTCGGAATCAAACTCCCCTTTTTAACCTTTGGAACTAATTTTGGACTTCAAACCCTTAATAAAACTTCATTACATACAACGTTGGGTCCATACCTTGTTTTAACTCCCACGCAGCTTTTAATGTGAACTCGGTCAGAACCTCCACAGATCTAATCAGACGGCAATTGCGTTCAATCGACCCCAGAACTTTATCACCCAAAAGCAATGCGAAATGGGTGGTATTGTGCTCGTGACCTGTCACAATATCATTCGATCACGTTCGAAATGGGAAAAACTGCTCACAAATCAAAGGCTATGCGACAATAGTGTCTGGTTTCCTTAACCTGCAAACTCTGTTTAAATTGCGTTTGAACTTAGATTTCCACTGGATTTCAGTTTTAACTTCGATTTCTCTAGAGCCTTCCTTCTTCATCTTTACACAGAGGCTAATACACATTCAAATCCTCCTCCACTCCTTTACATAGAAGTTAATTTTACACACTTCACAATAATCAATTCTTCTATGGTTTAATCTCTATATTCAATTTCTATGGTTCTTATCCATATTTTTCCATTACAGTTAAAGCTCCAAATAGGCAGCCACAACCCACTGATACATTAAACCCTATGTGACATCTCTGCAACAATTGCATCTATATCTGATCTTCTCCCTTGACTTGGTGCTGCTCCTTTGTGCTCCTTTTCCATCAATGACAATATTTCCACCATGTACAATATCTGATCCACGTCCTTATATGAGTGAGTCTATGCTCAATTTGTAACCTATTATCATTGGAGTAAGGATAGGTTTGCAATCTTCCATTTTGAATTTCTTGAGAATTTCCTTGATGTACTTGGCTTGACATATAAATATTCCTTTCTCTTGATGAGATATTTGAAGCGCTAAGAAGTATGTCAGCTCACCAAGTAAAGACATCTCGAACTCTTTTTGCATCTTTATAGCAAAGTTCTTACTTAGTCTATCGTTATTTCTATTAAATATTATATCATCCTCTTTATCTAGTAGACGTGCCTTAGTTGCTTCATCCAGAACATATATGTCATTTGGAGCTTGACTTGCTGTAGCCACAATTTTAGCACACTTTCCTTTCCTGATTTCACATTTTGTGGAGTTGAATAGTATTGTGTGTCCTTGATCACACATTTGTCCAACACTGAGCAGATTGTGATTCATGTTTTCAACCAATAAAAAATTCTTGGCTAGAGCATATTTTCTTTCGAGAGTGACAGTACCTGATCCTATAACATTTGAAGATCCATCATTTCAAAAGGACACAGTTCCATCCTTCTTCTCTTTAACAGATACAAATTTCTTTCTATCTCTAGTCATATGCATTGAACAACCGCTATAAACATACCACACATCTTTGTTGTTTTGAGCCTTGAGATCGAGAGCACAGTTATCAGTATTCTTCTTCTTCCTTGTTCGTTCGTTCTGTGGATTCGAAGATTCTTCTAGAGGATTTTCAAGTCTGCAGTATTTAGCTGTGTCCAAAGTTTTGACATTTGTAACATTCAATATTATTTCTTAAATGTTCAAATCTATTGATGTTTCGTTGAGCCCTAGGGGGTTCATATTTGACAAATCTCCTAGAATTGTATTGGTTCCTAGGGTACATGCGAAATTCTATAGATTTATGACCAAATTTTCCACATGAATAACAATAGCCATGAAAAATATGTTGGTAAATGGATGGAAATCTTCATCAGGAAATTGTCTTCCAAGGCTCTTCTTGCGAATATTTTCCAATGAAGTCTGCATGCATGTCAGATCTCATAGGTTCATTGTATTTTGTTGTAGAAGGTCCTGCTTCTTCTTCTTTGTAACCGAGGCCATTTCTATTGTTGTAAGACCATTTATCATTGATGTGTTCTTCCAATGCCCTTGAGTTGTTGACATAGTTTTGGACATTTTTTCCCTTCTTCACTTCCTTATGCAGCGAGACTACTTCAACTTCTAATGCTTCCCTTTCTTGGTTGCTTTCTTCCAACTTCTTTTTAAGTGACTCTTCAATACATTTTTCTTCTTAAACTTCAAGTTTGAGATCTTGAACTTGTTCTTCAAGGGTATTTGAACAGATCTCCTCAGCCTCGAGTTCCTTTATAAGCTTGATTGCCTTCTTATAAAATTCTTCTATGGTCAACCCTTCCTCTTCGTTGTTTGATACCTTTTGTTTATTGTGCTTAGCCATAAACAATACTCTCTCATTGGCTTCTTCTTCATTGTCACTGTATTCATCAGGTGAGTAGATATCTTCTTTTTCTTCACACTTGCAAGTGTAGGTCTTTGCCTTTGAAGGTTGTTTGTCCTTATTGGTTTTCTTAGATGCAACAAACACAATATCTAGATGCGAAGTACCCTATTATTTATCAAGTCTCATTTCATATGCTATGGTAACTCCATGTAATTCCTCTTTGTTGAGTTTTTCCAGATTTTCATTGTATTATAAGACCAATACCTTTGGGTTCAATCTTCTTGATAATGTTCTAAGAATATTTCGTATAATAGTCTTCTCATCAACAGGCTCTCCCAATCCTTCCAAAGTGTTGGTTATTTCATCAATGTGTTGGAAGTATGCAACATTGTTTCCATCTTCTTTCATTCCGAGTTGCTCAATTTTTTCTCTGTAGATTTGAAGCTTTTCTTCTTTGAAATTTGATTCACCTGCATATATATTCTCAAGCTTGTCCCATACATTTGTGGCAGTTTTACAACCCAATACCTTATGATAAGCAAATTCAATAAGTCCACTGATAATAATATTATTTACTTTTGCATCATTTTCAAAATTCTTCTTACCTTGTTCATCTGCGGTTGATGTAAATCCATTTTGAACAGTGTCTCATACTTTGTAACCTTGTGCCAAGAGATAGACCTCCATTCTTCCTTTCCAGAGTGTATAATTATTTTCATTGAACAGAGTTACACCATTCTTGGTATGCTCCATGACCTCCTTCCAGCTATTAAACTGCTATTGAAGGAACCAAGTTCTAATACCAATTGTTTGAAATACTGAGAGGGGGTTTGGGGGGGGGGGGGGGGGGGGGGGTTGAAACAATATTTATTTCAATCAGTATTATTATTAATCTTTCATAGAATTAGTCAATTTTCAATTATTATCAGTGTTTGTACAATGATATCAGTTAAAAAAAGGAATTTAAATGCACATAGGTTTTAAGGTGACCGAGACAAAAACCACCTGAATTATTTTCCAATAATTATTTAATATTCAACTGCAATTGAAAAGAAAGCTCCAACTTCCTAGAATCTAGAAAACCATTCTTCTCCAGCTCCCACTGGATTGATGCTCCAATGCCCAATATTCTTCAGTAGTCAACTGAACGTATGCCCCAAGACCCAATGGGCTACAACTCACCCTAGCACCACCCTACCACCCTAAATTTTTCATAGGGTTGAACCTGTTGGTGACTTCATGCACCATCCTAGCACCACCCTACCACCCTATAGAAGAATAAAAGAGGAATGGACTCCTGTACCAGGTTAAATGGTCCACTTTATAATGATATAGAATGATGTAGAAGAAGAAGACACACTAGATCATAACCCCAACTATGACACAACCACCTAATGATGATCCTAGACCTCCTGACACTGCCTCTACAAATCTTGGCAGATAGACACATGTATAATATTTACAATGATGCTTTTACAATGACTTAGTACAATGATACCTTTACAATGATTATATGCAGTGTTGCCCACTTGAAGACTTCATGTGGTGAACTTCTTGCTGCTATTCTGCACCTTGATTTCTTCTCTTGTCAGGCTACCCTCTGTTGCAACTTGCTTTTCTTTGCTGCCCTAGAAATTCTGGTCCTTTGCAACCCTTGACAACAAATGATCTAGATTTTTCTTTCCTTCTAGGAGCTCGATACTGAATCTAGTGTATCTCTGTTATTTCAAATCCCCAATATCTGATTTTTGGTCCTGTAGTAGTCGTCTAAGTCTTATTTCTAATGCCATAGGTCTGACCCAATTTGGATTCTTCAAGGAAAAGTTATGTCCAATCTCTCACAATGACATAATTGTGAATCGGTTTAGTAGAGCGAACTTGTACGGCATGCCATGTATCACTGTTTCTTTATTAGTCACTAAAATTGATACAACAAAAACTGCAGTCCGTGAACTATCCACCACTTTTTACAGAATTCCAATCCGATACTCAAAGAGAGATTTATGATGATTTTCCCAAGGTCACCTCTTTTTGATGAAGTTCAAGAGCATGCAAAAACCCTAACTTCCACAGATCATACCTCCGAAAATATTTCGCACCATGCTCTGTGTTGTTATGATAACCCTCATCTTACAAGGTTCAGTAAAAAGATAACTTGAGGTAAGCAAAGAAATAACCTTTGGAAGTGTAAGCGTACCAAATAGATATAAGGAAAGTATGCAAACCCTCCCCTCATAGAAAAATGCAAACAAAGGAGTGAATGTCGCGTTACAACTAAGCAAAGATACCACGGGCCATACGTGGGATAGCCCAAGTAGTGTTGCGACATGGAGGGTTTCCAGGGGTACCCAGGATGATATAAGGAGGGTAGAGCTATACCCCGTGGAATTCATGATGTCACAGGTTGGTGGGGTTGGTTTTGACAGTTCCATGGGGTGGTGGTGCATTTGAGGAGACTTCACATGTTCCCGCTGGAACTCTTCAATGGGCCCTTTGAGACTAATAGGTGGCACGTGTAAAAGCAAAGGTAAGGTAAGTCAGGAAAGTCGGTACACGACTAGTACCAGTATTAACCCGGCTCATGGCTCACACCTACCCGACTCCTGGTAGCCAACAACCAAATGCCACGTGCCTCAGTGTCAACGTCCTTATGATGTCAACCCTCCAAGTTGTTACCCAAGCCTTTTTTTTTCTAAATATATGGCCTGTTTAACCCTATATTACGCCCATTTTTGGTAAAATACTTGTTTTACAAACTCGCCGAGTAGTTAAGCTTGGATTACAGCACCAGGTCACTTTCAACCTCGGCGTCGCTTTCCCTCTTGGGTTTTCCTCACTGGTTATAGGTATTTAGTCATTCCTGCATCTTACAATTTTCCTTCCGCTTTACTTTTCAAAATGGTCATTGGGAAAGTCAAGTCCAGAAAGTGTGAACTTGAAACCCCTCAAGCTCGTGAAGTTAGGGTCGTCCCTGGACCTGAGCCTCTCATTCACACACAGGCTCGTATCTGCGACCTGCAGTACCCTTTCAGTGTCTCTCGTGTCAGACCCGACCTGTTAGAAAGCCATCTAAAAGGCCAAGACCGGTTCAGAGTCATTCGGTCTGGCCTATATTACCAAATTGCTCCACCGACCTTTCCAGTCACCGAGTTCATATGTTGGCTCAGAGATGCCTATGACGAACGCAGAGATTTATTTATTTCGGCTTAGGGAAATAAGGTTTTACATATATCCCCTGAGCTCATTAAAGAAGCCCTCTATTTCCCTCACAACCAGGAGTATGTTGAGTTCACGAAGTTGTCCCTGTCTCGTCAGTTTTCCAAATTACCCTAGAAACAATAGAGTGAATTCCTCTCTTCCATTTCAGACTCTCGTTCATGTCTATCCCATCTTCAGATATGGTGCCTTTGACCGCATTCACTGACAATCTCCAGCCTGTTCTCACTTTCATCTTAGGGTTGCTAGGTCTCAGAGAGGTAGAGAGGGTGTCAAAAGAATGCATAACCCTCCTCTGGCTCATGTTCCAGCTGGGTGTTGTTTTGGATATCCCCATTTTCTTGGCCTCGGCCATCCAAAACCAGTTTCAAGAACTACCCTCTTCGGGGCTTTCCGTTTTGTTCACGTGTGTTTTACCTCTTTTGGTTTGAGCACGCTGACAAGTTTGAAGTTTTAGGCCTCGAAAAACTCTCAAGAATGAACAGCCAACCAAGAACTGTCTTTGAGTGGAACGTCTCAGTACGTCAGCAGCCTAACAGGAGGGGTTATTCAAGGTTTTTGAATGAGTTCATGACCATTGCCTACACCATACTTCACGACAGCCCCCCACCCAAGATTTTTCCCAAGCAGAAGGATTGGCTACAGTTTCATGATGAGGAAAGCACAAGGGACTAGTACTTGTTTGATGACTACACTGAGATCAGAGTCTATAGTGCAGATGTACCCCCCTACAGCCTGCCGTTGTTCCCTGCTATGTGAGTTTTCACCCTTGAATACATACGTCAAACCCTAAAATCAGACCAGTTCCACTTCGTCCCCATGAATAAAGGCTACATCCTCAAGCTCCCTACCACCATCGACCCTTTTACCGTAAACTCAAGACATGCCCTCTCCACAGTGGAGAAGCTACTTCAGGGGATGGATTTAGTGCTGGGGAAAGTTTGGCCCTATGACCCAAAAGGAATCCTCTCTAATAGGAAAAGGAAGATTAGGTCCACTGCATATGTGCATGAGACTAGGCCCTTCATTGAATGGAGAGCTAACCTTGACACATGGCCTTTGGCTTCGCAGATGGAGGCCGAATCTTTGGCTGCAGAAGGAAGGGGCGACACCACTTTAGCAAGTATAGGAAGGAAAGGGCAGACCAGAAAGGCTGATTTTTCAGAGGAACCAGAAGGTTTGGATATAGGGGAGGGATCCCATCCCTCCAAGAAACATAGAATTGATGATGTGGAGATTACCTAGGAAGAGTCGCCGCAAGAGGAATTGATCCGATATGGGGAGCCTGACAAGAGTAAGGCCGGTTTCAGGGTAAATTATGATGGCACTTCCTCTTCGGAACCCTCTAGGATATCACAGGATGTTTCGGTAAATAGAGCCGAAGTAAGGGAAGAAATTGGAAATAGAAACCAGACAGTAAGGGAAAAACTCTAAGCATAATTTTCCGGGTTCGTGGATAAATATCATACCTGGCTCACCTCAGAGCTAGATATGGATAAATAACAGTTGATAATAGCTATCACAGAGGCAGTGCTAGACCCTACAACTGATGGAGTTAGCTACCGAGCTTTGGAGGTTGCTGTGAATCTGGCAAAGGTCCCTTTAACTGACAAACTTGGCCTTCACCAATGCATCGGGGATATGTTAAGGGATGGGGTTGTGAATCTTGCGCTTGCACTAAGGAAGCTGGAAGACAAATACAAAGAGGTGTTAGAGAATCAGAAGAAATAAAGGGCTAGTGCCAGGGACATCAACAACAACCTGCATAATCTCAGAAGAATAATGAGTGAAAAATGAAGAGACAAAGATGGAACCCAGAAGAAAATCATCTTGGATTTAGAGTTCAAAAACTCAGAGTTGAGGAGGAGACTCAACATCCCCTACGGGGAATATATACAACTTGAGGAATTAGTCTAGGCAGAAAGAGAGAAATCAGCCCTCACTGATACCATTGCTCGGGAAAGGGCTGAGAATGCGAAAACGGCTGCAGAAATGGTTGCCCTTAGATAAAGATTGGCTGAATTGCAAGGGAAATGGGACACACATGTATGTGTGACTCCAACCTCTGATACACCAGGTGCCACTCTAGCACAATCAACCAAGGCTCTGTCGGACCTATAGGTCTCAGAAAATCAAGCCCATACAACACAACAGAAAGTTTAGGAGTTGGTAGCTAGGTTGGAACAAATGACAAGGTGATAGCGGCCCTGCAAGAAGAGGTGGAAGGAGCGAAAAGGGAGAAGCTGCAGCAGGAAAAGGTCATCAAGGATATGAACAATCGGATGAAAGGAAACACAACCCTCCTGGAAGCTAGGCGCCTCATCTGGACCGACATTATATCAGAGGTAAGGAAACGTTGGAAGTATATTATGTTAATGGATGATAAGTAGATTGTCGTCCAATTGTTCAAAGGGAAGCTACAGGAAGGACAAGCGGAAGCCGAGGCAAAGGTGGTCATGGCCACAAATTATATCACTTACCTCGATGGATTGGACTCTGAAGAGTTGGTTGTCTAAGGGATTGAAGACCGTTTTAGGGGAGTGATGGAAATCATAAGGGTAATTGAGAAAGAGACGGCGCGTGTAAATGCATTGAGTGGTTTGGAACAAGTTTCCAAGGGAGTGAAGAAGTTTGAGCAAGAGTGGGATGAGCTAGTGAAAGTAGGCCTCCCATCATGCTGGGAGCCTGTAACGGCTGCATTTTTAGGACTAAATAATTATGAAGAGGCGCTGACAGCTGTTATGAATCAGACCAACCTTCCCCATGAAAAAACCACTCACCTGAAAGCTGAAACCATAATTGCTACCCTAGACAAGGAGATTTCCCTTCTCTGTGAGATCAAACAATGCTTAGCTGTCCATGTGGATTACTCTGAATTGATTGATATACAGGCCTTAGTGGAGATTTTTTCCACTATGCCCGCGCCAGGGGTGACCATATGGCAGAAATGCAGCGAGTATGTAAATGTACCAGTCGCCACACCATCCCTCCAGTCCCTGCCTCCTCAAAAACATAAAGTTGGCTTGTCTGCGTCATTAGTGCTTCCAAATCAACCGGAAATAGCTATGCCTCATCTTTCCAAAAAATGATGCTCATGATCAGGTCGTAGTGGCCTTTTTACTTGTTATTTCTTTTACTTTGTAATATTGGGTGAAATCTTCATTTTACCCTATGCATTTTATTTTCTTTTTAAGTTGTTTCATCTTTGATTGGTGCCTTCATTAAGGCCACTACATAGATGATGAGAGGCATCTTTCCTCATCATCAATTTTGTTTTTGGTAGAGACAAGCAACAGAAAAGATATTTTTGTAAATGAATATTGGTCTAAAAATATCTTTTGCAAACGGTCAGCAAGGGATTATAAAAGAAAGAACTTGAGTTTATGCAAGGGTTCTAGATTTTCCAGAACAAAGACTATTAGTTGTAAACACTCCTTTTTGTAAAGTTTTAAGGCTTTCTTATGGTTAACGTTGAAGAATCCCATTGGGAAATCAAAGTGTATTATTATGTTGTGAGATGGATTCCTGGTGAGAACAGTCACAGTTTGTATTCCCTCTGTTATACTCTAATTCAAATGTTTTTCAGCATTTCAATCACTCTCTTTGTATTATAAGCTATCGGAATGCGAGTGTTGATTAATTGGATGTGAATTTATTTGTCAAAGGGTACTCATGTCTATTGGTCTATGGTGCTTTAAATATGGCTCGAAGCTTTGATATTATGTTCATATGTTTTATCTCATTTACTCGCCTTTCTTCTGATATTAGCTTGTGATAGATTATTATATGATAATAAGCCTATCTGTAGTTATTACTCTCATCATTTGCTGCCATCATTTCCACACTTATTCTTTTGAGAAATGTGCACTGTGTTTCATGCTTGACCCTCGTCATAGATTTTTAAATCCAGATTCATCTTTCATATGTGCTTATAGACCTTTATTGTCTTACTATTGGGCATTATTGTAGGTTTATCTCTATTCTTGATGTCTCGGTCCCACCTTATGAAGTTTCAAAACCAATTCTGAATAAGAGGCTTTAAATTCCTGACCATAGAAAGTTCCTCCAAATCCTCTTAATCTTAAGATGTCCTAGGCACTGGTCCTTTGCAACTCAGGGTTGTCTCTAGCAGTGACAACACTCTGAAATGTTTACAGGAGCTTCCTCAGGATTTCGGCTTCCCCTCATAAAAATTTCATCTTTTGAAACTTCATAGAAAAAATTTTATAGTGAAAATTCCATGATGACCTCTTTCAGGTAGCAAAATCCCTACATGAGGAGGATATGAAGATCAAAATTTATATAAATGCTTAGGTTGAGAGGGTTTTCAAAGTGAACGTGGGAGGGATTTTAGAAGCTTAAAAATTATTAATTATTGACTTTTCAATGACCCATGCCACAACCCCATGGGGTTTTATCCCACTAATTGGGGTTACTAACTTCAAACATGAATAACTCTCAAACCGTCAAGAATCACATGGTGTGCCATATATCAACGAAAACATCTTGACAAGAAGAAACCATAAAAAATATCCTTGACTCGGAATATAGTAATTTATTAGGTAAAAATTCCCATGCAAGATCGGGGTAGCCCCTGGTGCTGCTTGGGTTGACATCAATGACAACCACTAATCAAAAATTGTGAAAGCCTTCTACATCTCCAACCAAAGGGAACAAGTGATCAGGAGGATTGAAACCATTTCAAAAGATGTTTTAGGAGTTCATGACCATCACAAGGATATTTTGAGACTACCCAGTTTGCTCCTTTTTGTCTATGGAAAGAAATAAATATACAGAACTTGAGGCACTGTGAAATTTATTGTGAAACTCGAAGTTTTGCAGTAGATGATGGGTTTTCACACAATCTTGATTTTGCCTTGTAAATTCGATTTTTTTGGGTTCCAAAGGCGGTTTAATAAAAAAATTTAGGTGAAATTACTCTTAGGATGGTATGGTTAGTGTTTTTTTATGAGTATTTCTAATTTTAATGATGTATTAAGTATAAAATGACAATTTCTAATGAGTTCCTATTTTTAAGCAAAGTAGGTGAACAATTTGATGTATCTAGCTGATTGACTAGTTTCCTTTTGAAAATATCAACTTGGATAGTTGGGATGGAATATTTTTTGATATATATAATATGGAGAAATATAAGAGGGGGTTCTGTTGGTTAGATTGGAGAGAAAGAGACTTTCTGTGTACTGTATTTTCTTAAAAAAAATCCAGTGAATGAATGAAAGATATAAGGTGATTTGCAGGGATCATGTGTCAGATCTTGATGGTGTTGTGCTTCCTTATATTTGTAAATTTTTCTTATGTTTTTCATCTCTTGATTGTATGTCTTCATGATTGGAAAAACCAGATGTTTAACTTAGAATTCATCCAAAAGATGCTCTGATTTAGTTTTTCCAAGTGATCTATGAATTCCTCTTAAAGAAACAATCAAAATTTATCTGTAGTTTAATACTCTTTGTGTTGTTTCCATATTTTCTCACACTCACCCTCCTACAACGAATTAATTCCACCACCAAGAATACCTACCTTTCCCTTGTGGAGAAACCTTTTCTCTCTTCATCATATCACTGGACAAATAATCAATTTGACATGAATCCATGCCCAATGGACTTGTCTCATTTCTTACCAGTAAACATTTGAAAATCACACCTTATTGAGTACTATACATAGCATAATATTATATTAGTTGAGAAACCCAAGTGAGAGAGTTGTCTCCAAGGCTAGAAGGGCTAGATTCTAGCCTAAAATTTTATTTGTGGCTACCTCTGAAATTTATCTCCTTAGACTAGCGAAATTTACGAAGAGCTAACATGTCACACTTCAATATTTTTGGAGCCTTTGTTTACTACCATGTCTCCAAAGAATCAAGGAAGAAGCTTGAGTCGACAACAGAATTGGGGGTATTTTTGGGTTACACATAAACTCCTCACAATTGTCGTGTGTACTTTCCATCCCTCATAATTACTTTTATGTGAAGGGATGTAAAATTTGACGAGGATAAAGCAATGTGGCTCTCTTTTGAGAGCAAGCTTTAGATCCCAATAGAAGAGGAGATTTTAGCTTCCAAAGGAGCCCCAGGAATTTGTGGTGCAACCACAAATTGAGGATCAGAGAGTGGAGACAACCTCTCAAGCATAACCATCCAGAGAAGGTATCAAAATAACTAAGGAAGTTAAGAGACTTGTGCAATATGTGAGGGAGAATTTGGGTGCTCCTTCAAATTTTCATAGGTAGAGAAGGTCACCAGATCGGTACACTGGCTACATGGCTCTAATGACTGAGCTTGTAGAGACTGATCCATCCTCTTTTGAGGAATAAATAGAGAAATGTTAATGGTTTGATGCAATGGTGGAGTAATACGAACCCATTGTAAATAAAAATGTTTGGGAAGTGGTCCAAAGACTAGAAAATAAATTAGTTGTGGGTTGAAGATGGATATTCAAGGTAAAGCAGGCAGTAGACGAAAGAATAAATAAGTATAAGGCCAGATTTGTGGCCAAGTGGTACGCTCAAGTTGAAGGAATTGACTATGAGGATACCTTTTCTCATGTATCAAGGTACTCATTCATTAGATAAATCATTTCTCTGGTTTCGTAGATGGGGTGGAAGTTCCACCAAATGGATGTAAAAACAACATTCCTCAATGGAGTTATTGAGGGTGAGGTGTACATCAAGAAAGAAAAAGTCTTTGAGAATTTTGATTATGAGTCTCATGTGTGCAGACTCAAGTGAGCATTATACGGTCTCAAACAAGCACCCTGTGCTTGGTACATCATGATTGAGCTATCTCATCGGTTTGGGCTTCACCAAAAGTGAGATGGATAAAAAAGTCTATCATATCTTGGTAGAAGTTAAATTGCTCATTATTTTCTTATATGTTGATGATTTAATTTTATATAGTGATGAAAAATTGATTAGATCTTGCAAGGAGGACCTTGGAAGAGAATTTGAAATGAAGGACATGCGTCTCATGCACTACTTCCTTGGCTTGGAAGTATGGAAAGGCGATGGGGAAATTTTTGTCTCTCAAGGCAAGTATGCAAATGAGATACTGTAGATATTTCTTGTGGAGAGTTGCAAACCCATGGAGACACCTCTAGAGACTAACTGGAGGAAGGAGGATGCCACATCAAGTGAAGAAGTGGATGCTACAATTTATTGGCAGCTAGTGGGTTCACTGATGTATCTTGTGAACATATGGCCATATGTGTGCTATGCAGTCAAATAGCGGAGCCAAGCTATGGTTCAGCCAAAAAAATTATTCTGGAAGGCAGATAACCATGTTTTATGGTACCTCAGAGGCACTACCTAGTTTTGACTATGGTACAAACAAACAAAGGGAGTGAATTTGTGTGGCTTCACAGATGCAGATTGGGTGGGGAGTCCATCAGACTGAAAGATTACATCAAGTGGAATTTTTAGTTTTGGGTTTGCAACAGTTTCCTGGTATGACAGGAAGAAAATATATATGGTTCTTAGCTCGACAGAAGAAGAATAATTGGCTGCATGTCAAGCAACATGGAGGAGATCTGGATGATAAAGATACTTGTTGGATTGTTTTGTTAGATGACAGATCCAACTATGATATAATGTGATAATTAGAGTTTCATTAAGCTTTATGAGAATCTTGTTTTTCACGATCGATCCAAGCATATAGATATATGGTATCACCATTTGCAGGACTTTGTGCAGAGGTAGATAATGTTGTTGCGGTACACTCCGACAGAGGAACAAGATGCTGAAATTTTGATAAAGGCCTTATAAAGAGGGAATTTTGAGTTCTACAAGTGCAGGATATGGGTGGTTGATAATCCCTTTCTTTCTGAGAGGGAGTGTTGAAAAATATAGCTAGAAATTCTCAATTTGATTTTGCCTTGATGAAATTGAGAAAATTTGAATTTGCACATCAGCAGACAACTTGGATGAAACTAACTTGTGTGACATGGCTTGTGTCACCCAATCTACTCAGTAAATTCGAGTTGTAGGATTTATATTGCACTTAATCATGTGTGATTGCTAATTTGTAGCAATCAAGGTCAGTTATCTAAGGTATTTTTCTATTAAACTAGTTCTAACTGTTGGAAGAACTAGTGGAGGGTCAGTTGTGAAGCAGGACTTCAGTCAAACTCAATGATCATCTAGTTAACTGATCAATCAGCCCAAAATAGCTAGTGTATGCAAAGAATTCGAGTTCCCCATGTTGGAAATGTTGTCATTGATGGAAAAGGAGATGGCAAAGGAGACAACATACAAGTAGAGAGATAGAAAAATAAGACTATTGTAAATGTTGACAAGGAAAACATTAGACATGAAGAAAGGCAAAGAGAGCAAAAGAGGTAGAGAAGTAGCAGAGAGGAAACAAAGAAGAGGATGCATAGGGTCGAGCAGCTGCAAAGTACGGTGATTTGAAGCAACCCAAGCTACAGAATACACAGAGAATATATAGAAACGGTCATTCACTGACAGGCACTTCCTGTACACTGTAGAGAGGGTCGAGCAGCAGAGACAGGTTGTAGAGAATATAGAGAAACGGTCTTGCACTGACAGACATTTCCTGTGTAAAAAGGTTATTGATGTTTGGAAGTGCAGTGGTGACGAAGCAAGGATGAACAGATGAGAAGGAGCGAGCGAAGAATAACAAAAGAATCGAATGAAAAAGAAGTTAAAGAGGTGAATGGAAACACTGTTCAAATACCAAAGATGGTTTTCTGAAACAAATACAACCCATATTGCGTCGCTTTTGGTCCAGAATGAAACCATTTCTAAAAAACGCAATTCAGTATAAACTTGCCACGTTAGCTGCCCAAAAGCGCTCATATCACGTTCTTTTGGAACGCTAATCTCCTATCGTGGAAATTACGCGATATCATTGAGGGTCGTCCAATCTGGAGGCTGGTAGATCAAACGAAAATCGCGCAATGAGTTTCACGGGAGATAAGTCAAGGTATGGCCCATTTGTTTTATGATGAAAACTACTCGTTTAACAAGTCTTTATGTGTGGGACCATGGCGATGCATTAAAAAATGTTGCGTTGGTAGTGAGTTTTAATGTAAGTGGGTTTTATTATAATGTCACAACAGAGGCTGTAATATATGATGCGCAATGT
Organism: Pinus albicaulis; assembly: GCA_034641835.2. Taxonomy (NCBI): domain Eukaryota; kingdom Viridiplantae; phylum Streptophyta; class Pinopsida; order Pinales; family Pinaceae; genus Pinus; species Pinus albicaulis. The sequence goes on from CM076569.1 coordinate 973,741,560, forward strand.
ATAAAGGTATGGAACAATTCTGTGGGCCTGAGTGTAGTTACATGGTGTTTTTTCCTTGAGTTTAATATATGGTCCGGAGGTAAGCTACAACACACGTTAAGATATATGGTGAGCGCAGAGTTATACTTTGGGCTTATTGTAAAGTCGAGCCTTGATATAGATCGAATACACAACAAAAGAAACCCATGTATATGTATGTTTGGAATGGTTAGTTAATCAAGGCAAAGGGTGCACCTTCGGAATATAAGTATAGTTAAATGCACGAGGGTGAACCTTTATGTAGATGAATTATGGTTGCTGCGATCTAGTATTGTTGTATTAAGAACTGGGTTCTTAACCAAGGTCAATCAGTTAACAAAACAAATATATATATATACTGTTTGATATGCATTGAATGAGGATGTGGGCCTGAATACATTAAGAGTTATATATAAAGTGAAATCCTTCACAAATGAAATCTTGGGTTTGTATAGCCTTCATAAAGGAAATGTCGCACATGAGGATTGAAAGTTAAAATATTACAATGATCCAAATTGTAAATTAGTATTCGAATTTTTATATGAATGGTATGATTGATATATAGCGGTGGATGTGACTTATTTAACTCAAAGGTTCTATGGTAAACCTATTAAAAGGGTTCATCTTTTTTTTTATAACTAAGGGTGAAGACCTTGGAATATGTGGGACCGTTTGTTCATTGCACCGATTTGTTGGAGGACACGATTGCAATATTGAGATCACGATAAAGAAGTGGACCCGATACATTATAAAAGGTGATTCTCATGTGTTTGAGTTCCGGCTTAAAGGGCATCGAAGTGATTCATCGCATCAGAGGAGAAACAGTGACGAACAAATTGAAATGTGCGATTGCGATTGAGTGATTGAAGAACAGCCATCGGATTTGCTGAAGAATGGATAGCAGATATGAGTCGCTTAATTACAATGGTGGGACCTGTGCTAATCGCATTGGCGGAATTCAAATAATCAAGGCTGAAGAGGAAAAAAATATTAACGCGGTAAGTATATATATATATATATACTTTTATCAGTGAACAGTAATCCATCGCATCTGAATAAAAGGGAGCAGTGGCACATACTATTTGAAGTTTCGATTGCGATTGATCGCATTAAAACAATCGCAAAGGAAGCAATCGCATCGGAGATTGCAAATCGCATCGGCGCAGTGGAGGTGTGAGTGGGTAAGGAATTATAGGTTGCGATTACGATTGAAAAGATAAAACAGGTGGAGTGTATATGTAATGTGGGCTCCATACAAAAAGAAATATTAATATACGTTTACTCCAAGTTTTTGAACAAAGCTGAAGAGTTAAAAGAAAACAAAGTGGCAAATATATATATGAAATAATATATATACATATTTACATCGGTGAACAGTGAATCATCGCATCAGAGTGAAAGCAGAGTATCGAAACATGCAACTAAAAGTTGCGATTGCGATTAATTGCAATCAGAAGTATTCAAGAGGTTATTCATCACATCAGAGAATAGAGAAAGTTTGGCGAGTGGGCCCGAAAGGGAATTTTATGTATTAAAAGGGTCTATTATGATTATATCACTGAGAGGGATTTGCGTTATATAAAAAGGACAGTTATATATATATATATATATATATATATATATATATATATATATATATATAGAGGAGTTATGCAATTTTTGTGAACAGCAGAGCAAGCAGAGATGAAAAAGATAGAGACAGCCATAGAAAAGACAAACACACGGTGATCCAAAACTAAATGTGTTGATTTGTAATCCATATTGTAACTGAATGTAAATGGTTGTAATTGGTTTATATTGTTTGTGATGCACTGGAAGGTCTCTGTAGGAAACAAAACTCCACTGTAAAACTGAAATTTGTACAAATTGTTGTAGTTTTCTAAATGAGCTAGACAAAGAAATGAGGAGGCAGAAGGCGAAGAGTCAGGGCTATTCACTTCGAATTCCCTATGGAATACGAACAATTATGAGGCAAACTGTATAAATGATATCACATTGATATGCATACTGAGGTTAGAGAATATAGAGAATGAAGTATTGAGGTAGAGAAGATAAGAAGAAGGAGGAGCAGAAAGAGATGCTGTGAAAAATTAGAGATGATATAAGACAGATTTGAAGATTGGAGGACAACACAAAAGAAGGTAGAGAACAGAGTTGATATCCAAGGTAAATAAGCAAATGTTTTCTTTTGATAGAATGAGGAAGTTTGAGCTTCCCTATCAAGTTGTAACTTGATAGATGTCAATTGTAGCTGACTAAGCTTGGAGCCTCCTGTAGGTTGGTGCTTGCAGAAAATTGATGGGAGTTGGAGCTTCCTTGCAAGTTGTAGCTTGCAGAATTGAGGTTGGAGCCTCCTATGGGTTGGTGCCTACAGAAAATCAGTGGTGAGAGGGAGTTGGAGCTTGCCTTTGCATCACAACAATAATAAGATGTGGTTTTCTCCCTTTATGGGTTTCCACTTATATCTGCTGTCTCTGTGTGTGATGCCTATGTGTTGAATTGATCTATTCAATATGCTTAATACTTGCTGCTCTCATAATAAGTTTGATGTCACATTATCTTAATACTTGCTGCTCACATATTAATATTGTTCATATATAAAGTTGATCATGAAATTAAGTTGTAAATAAGATTAATGAAAAGTTTTAAAAACCTCATGAATGTGTTAAAATGATTCACCCCCCCCCCTTCTCAGTTTAACTAAGGTTTCAACACTTGGTATCAGAGACAGGTTCCTTTTGTATCAGTTTAACAACTGAAAGGAGATCCTAGGTCCCCAGGATGGCTAGTGAAGAAGGAAGCTCAACCAATAAAGCCATTTTTTTCACTGGTACTAATTATGACTTCTAGAAAATCAGAATGAGAGCATACATAATGTCTCTAGGAATAGAATTTTGGGTGGCTGTGGAATTTGGATATGCCCCAAAGGCAACTGACTCAGAAAAGGAATCCAAACAAGATTTTGTAGCTAATGCAAAGGCCATGAATGCAATCTTAAATGGACTATGTGAGGTATAATTTATCAAATTAATGCACAATAAGACTACCAAAGAGATGTGGGATACTCTAGAGAACATCCATGAGGTTGAAAAAAAGGTGAAGACAACCAAACTTCAAGTCTATAGAGCCCAGTTTGAAAATTTAAAAATGAATGATGATGAAGACATTTCCAGCTTCTTTTTAAGGGTTGAAGAAATTGTGAATAACATGAAAGCTCTAGGAGAAACCATAAAATAAGTTGTAATGTTCAAAATATTTTGCGATATCTTCCATCCAGCTTTAACCCCAAGGTTTCTGCCATAGAAGAAACAGCTGATTGGGAAACCTTGACCATGAACCAGTTACTTGGAAATCTAACAGCCTATGAGATGAGACTACCACAGAGGAAGTCAAATGTAAGGGAGGAAACCTTTGAGATAGACAAGAATAAAGAAGAAAAGGAAGATATATGCTCTTGCTCCGATGAAGAAGAGGCCAAATTTGTCAGGAAATTGGATAGAGGCTCAAGTAAATATAAAGGTAAAATTCCATTTAAATGCTTTAACCGTGGAAGAGTTGGACACTATGCTGCTAAGTGTCCTTATAAGAAAACATGGAATCAGGCTCAAGAATCAGAGAAAACTATATCAAAGAACTGGAAGAAAGGAAATAAATTCAATATAAAATCTTTCTATGCTCAACAAGACAGTAGTGCATCTGAAGACTCGGATGAACCCTCAAGTGAAGACGGAACCTCTGAATTTATATTGATGGCCATAGAAGAGCTTGAAGGACTCCTTGTAGAATATGAAGAAGAAGGTGAAGTTGATCTTGAGGGGGAGCTAAGAAGTGCCCTGGAGGAAATTGACAGACTCAAACTGAAGTGCAGAAAACAGAAAGACATTCTCCTCAAGTATGCAAGAGAAGAACAAAATTCAGAAGTTCTCACTCAGTTGAAAGTAGAACTTGAAGAAGCCAAGAAGGTAGAAGACATGTTACTTAAGCAAATTAAGGATAAAATTCAGGAATAGGAGAAATTGGAAGAAGAATTAGTATGCTTGAGGAAGAAATTAGAAAATTCCCAAAGGAAAGTGTCAATAAATTCTTCTCAAATGACAAGCTTTGGAAAGTTTAATGAAATTCTGGATGCTCAAAGATCTCCTCTGATAAAAACTGGGATAGGCTATGAAGGAGAATCAAGTAAAGGCAAAGAAAAGGAAAACAAAAATATCATTTTTGTAAAAGCAGATAAGGATGATGAAGTAGCTCAGATGATTCCTATAGAAGAAGAAACCTGCAATGAAAGAGATAGAAACTAGAAGGAACCTCTAATGACAAAGAATGAAATAAATACACGGCCAACAGAAAAAGGCTCATATACTCCTGAGTACATCAAAGTTGGAAGCCATCAAAGGATATTCTTCCCTCCTATGAAAAATGCCACCTGTTATGCCTGCCACAAGCCTGGACATATTGCTGCATACTGTCATACAAGGAGAATTAATTCAAACCAGCAAAGGATGCAAATAGTGAAGAGATTATCTCAAGCAAACAAATGGAGAAGACAACCTTTCATCAGGTATGCAAATTGTTTCTATGGATACTGCTTTTACTGTAAGGAATTTGGCCATAAAATCATAGAATGCAGAAAATATGGACAAAGACTGATGTTCAAAACCTTAAGGAGGTTTATGAATCATGGAGATTTTACTCATACTCATAATTCTGCTAAAAATATGATCAAGTGTTGTGTATGCAATAAAATTGGACATATGCCTCCCAAATGTCCTCTCAAAGAATGTGGTCCATCAACTCAGAAAAGGTACCAAACAAAAGGATGCATGCAATGGAAAAAGAAGGTGAATAAATGTGATCTGGCTCTAACAGCTCAAGACCTGAAAAGCCAATGGTATTTGGACAGTGGTTGCTCAAAGCATATGACTGGAGGTAGAAGCAAGTTTATAACCTTTGATGAAAAGAAATCTGGAAATGTTACTTTTGGTAATGATAAAGCAGGGAAAATCAAAGAAAAAGGCTCAGTCAGTCTAGATAATGGCAGAGGAAAGGCCCAAGATGTACTATTTGTGGATGGGCTGAAAGAAAATATGCTGAGTGTCAGTCAAATGTGTGATAAAGGCTATGAGGTTCTTTTTAGAGCACAAGACTGTGAAGTCAGATCAAGCACCACAGGGAAGACTCTGATCAAAGGTGTTCGAATAGAGAGTAATGTCTACATAGTGAAAGAAGAGAATGAAGCATGCCACCTTAGCAAACTTGAGGAGTCATGGTTATGGCATAGGAGATTGGGACATCTTAACTTCGACCATATCATCAGTCTGAGTAAGAAGAAAGCAGTCAGAGATATGCCAGCAATAAATAAGCCTTAAAATACCATATGTAAATCTTGCCAATTAGGCAAATAGACCCAGACATCCTTTAAGACCAAAGATGAGCTATCAACAAGTATGCCACTTCAGCTTGTACACATGGACCTGTGTGGACCTTCAAGAACTAAAACACCAAGTGGAGAATCCTACTTCATGTTGATAATAGATGATTTCTCCAAAATGACATGGGTTGCATTCCTCAAATATAAATCGGAAGCACTTGAGAAATTCAAGATATTCAAGGCATTGGCAGAAAATCAAACAGGATGCAAGCTAATGTGCATCAGATTAGACAGAGGAGGTGAATTTACAGACTATGATTTTGCAGACCTATGCAATGAACATGGGATAAAACAACATTTTACTATTGCAGGTACACCTCAACAGAAAGGAGTGGCAGAGAGACAAAACAGGTCTGTACAACAAATTTCCAGAGCCATGATGCAAGAAAGTAACATTCCCCAAACCTTCTGGGTAGAAGCAATGCACACAGCTGTGCATATTCTTAATAAAGCTCATTTAAGGCCAAACAGTGACAAGACTCCTTATGAACTATGGCATGGTAAACCAGCATCAATCAAGCACTTTAGAGTCTTTGGAAGCAAGTGTTACATAACGAATAATGATGAAAATCTAGGGAAATTTGATGCAAGAGCGGATGAAGGAATATTTTTAGGATATGCATCCAAAAGTAAGGGCTACAGGTGCTACAACAAAACTCTTCACAAAATTGTGGAAAGCATTGATGTAAGATTTGATGAAGAACTACCAAACAAGACAAGAAGTATAGGTTGCAGCAATCCTCTAGAAGATCATGAAGAAGAGAACCAAGATGATGATGAATCAAGCAAGACAATAGAAGATGCTGAGTTAAACTCAAAAGGTTCCTCAATATACACTCAAAAGAACCATCCAGAAGATCAAATCATTGGGGACAAGAGTGTAGGAGTCCAGACAAGAAGACAGCTAGCTGAATAAACAGAAGAAGTATACCTGGCTATGTTATCTCAAATAGAACCAAAGAAGTTTGAAGAAGCCAACAAAGACAAATTTTGGGTGAATGCTATGAATGAAGAACTAGACCAAATTGAGAAGAACAATACCTGGGAATTAGTTCCAAGACCCACTGAGAAAAATTTCATAGGCTCAAAATGGGTATTCAAGAATAAGATGAATGAACAAGGACAGGTAATCAGGAATAAAGCCAGACTTGTATGCAAGGGATATTCACAAATTGGAGGTCTTGATTATGATAAAAAATTTGCCCCTGTAGCCAGAATGGAAGCTATCAGAATGTTTTTGGCCTTTGCATGCTACCATAACTTCAGGGTATATCAAATGGATGTGAAATTTGCCTTCCTGAATGGAGATCTAGAAGAAGAAGTCTACATGGAACAACCTGAAGGATTCTCATTAACAGATAAATAAGACTATGTGTGCAGATTAAAGAAAGCCCTATATGGGCTGAAACAAGCTCCTCGTGCATGGTACTCAAGGCTGGACAAGTACTTGAAAAAAAAAGGCTTTAAGAGAGAAGGAGTAGACAACAATTTATACATAAATGCCAATGAAAATGAACTTCTGATTATAGTAGTGTATGTAGATGACATCATGTTTGGAAGCAGCAAAGATGAGTTAGCAAAAGGATTTTTTGAAGAGATGAAATCAGGGTTTGAGATGTCTATGATTGGAGAGCTCACCTTCTACTTAGGACTTCAAATTCAGAAAAAGAACATAGGAACATTCATCTCACAAGAAAAATACTTAAGAAAAATGTTGAAAAGGTTCAAAATGGAAGACTGCAAACCTGTGTCAACTCCCATGATCAATGGATGCAAGCTATGTGCTGATGATGGATCTGCAGATATAGATCAAAGACATTATAGATCCATGATAGGAAGTCTGATATACCTGACAGCTTCTAGACCAGACATTATGTTGGCAGTAGGACTCGTGGCAAGATATCAAGCAGCACCAAAACAAAATCACTTCCTAGCAGTCAAAAGAATATTAATATATCTACCAGGAACTGCACAGTATGGGCTATGGTATCCAAAAGGCAAGAGCTTCACTTTGAAAACATATATAGATGCAGATTGGGCCAGCTGTGTGGATGACAGGAAAAGCACAAGTGGAGGTGCATTCTATTTGGGAAAAAGTCTAGTGGCATGGTTAAGCAAGAAACAAACATAGATCTCTCTATCTACAGAAGAAGCAGAATACATAGCAGCAACAACATGTTGCACACAAGTCATGTGGATGAAACAAACCCTCCAAGACATGAAGCTAAGCATTGATGAACCTATCTCTATCAAATGTGATAATACAAGTGCAATAATTATATCAAAAAATCATGTACTTCATTCAAAAACTAAACACATCCCAATCAAGTACCATTTCCTCAGAGAACAAGTAGCACAGAAGGTAGTGAAGTTGGAATATGTGCCAAAAAAATAAAAAACAACAGATATATTCACAAAACCTCTTGCTAAAGAACCATTCGAATACCTAAGAGACAAACTGGGAGTAGTATCTGTAGATGTTGCTCTCTGACATGAAAAGAAAGCATCATTCCAGGGAGAGATCAGAGAATAAAAAATCATTCCAGGGGGAGATCAATCATCAAATATTTTCACAAACGAACTAGAGAAAGTGAGCAGAGCATGGAATAGGTCCTCAACATTAGAATATCATGGACAAGATGTGGAAAACACACTAGGAAATGTGTAACCCTTTGCCATTGATGTCAAAGGCGGAGGAAAAGAAAGCAACAGAAGAAAGGGCTTTCTAAAAGGCAAGTAGAGGAAGTGTATTTCCATCAATGACAAAGGGGGACTGTTGGAAATGTTGTCATTGATGGCAAAGGAGATGGCTAAGGAGACAACATAGAAGCAGAGAGATAGCAAAAGAAGACTGTTGTAAATGTTGACAAGGAAAACATTAGACATGAAGAAAGGCAAAGAGAGAAAAAGAGGTAGAGAAGTAGCAGAGAGGAAGAAGAGGGTCGAGCAGCTGCAAAGCAGGGCCATTTGAAGCCCCCCAGGCTACAAAATATGTAGAGAATACAGAGAAATGGTCATTCACTGACAGAAACTGCCTGTACACTGTAGAGAGGGTCGAGCAGCAGAGACAGGTTGTAGAGAATACAGAGAAACAATCCTGCACTGATAGACACTACCTGTGTAGAAAGGTTATTGGTGTTTGGAAGCGTAGTGGTGACGAAGCAAGGATGAACAGATGAGAAGGAGCGAGCGAAGAATAACAAAAGAATCGAATGAAAACAAAGTTAAAGAGGCGAACGGAAAAATTTTTCAAATACCGGCGATGGTTTTCTGAAACCAATACAACCCATATCATGCTGCTTTTGGTCTGGAACGAAACCATTTCTAAAAAACGCGATCCAGTATAAACTTGCCATGTTAGCTGCCCAAAACCGCTCATATTGCGTTCTTTTGGAACGCTAATCTCCTGTCATGGAAATTACGTGATATCGTTGAGGGTCGTCCGATCTAGAGGCTGGTAGATCAAACGACAATCGCGCAATGAGTTGCATGGGAGATAAGTCAAGGTATGGCCCATTTGTTTTATGATGAAAACCGCTCGTTTAACAAGTCTTGATGTGTGGGACCGTGGCGATGCATTAAAAAATGTTGCATTGGTAGTGAGTTTTAATGTAAGTGGGTTTTATTATAATGTCACAACAGAGGCTGTAATATATGATGCGCAATGTATAAAGGTATGGAAATATTTTGTGGGCCCGAGTGTAGTTAAATGGTTTTTTTTCCTTGAGTTTAATATATGGTCTGAAGGTAAGCTACAACACACGTTAAGATATATGGTGAGCGCGGAGTTATACTTTGGGCTTAATGTAAAGTCGAGCCTTGATATAGATCGAATACACAGCAAAAGAAACCCATGTATATGTATGTTTGGAATGGTTAGTTAATCAAGGCAGAGGGTGCACCTTCAGAATATAAGTATAGTTAAATGCACGAGGGTGAACCTTTATGTGGATGAATTATGGTTGTTGCAGTCGAGTATTGCTGTATTAAGAACTGGGTTCTTAACCAAGGTCAATCAGTTAACACAACAAAAATATATGTATATATATACTGTTTGATATGTGTTGAACAAGGATGTGGGCCCGAATACATTAAGAGTTATATATAAATTGAAATCCTTCACAAATGAAATCTGGGGTTTGTATATCCTTCATAAAGTAAATGTCGCACATGAGGATTGAAAGTTAAAATATTACAATGATCCAAATTGTAAATGATTATTCGACTTTTTATATGAATGGTATGATTGATATATAGCGGCAGACGCGACTTATTTAACTCAAATGTTCTGTGGTAAACCTATTAAAAGGGTTCATATTTTTTTTTAAAACTAAGGGTGAAGACCTTGGAATATGTGGGACCCTTTGTTCATCGCACCGATTTGTTGGAGGACGCGATTGCAATATTGCGATCGCGATAAAGAAGTCGACCCGATACATTATAAAAGGTGATTCTCATGTGTTTGAGTTCTGGCTTAATGGGAATCAAAGTGATTCATCGCATCGGAGGAGAAACAGTGACGAACAAATTGAAATGTGCGATTGCGATTGAGCGATCAAAGAACAGCCATCGGATTTGCTGAAGGATGGACGGCGGATATGAGTCGCTTAATTACAATGGTGGGACCTATGCTAATCGTATCAGCAGAATTCAAATAATCAAGGCTGAAGAGGAAAAGGATATTAACGCGGTAAGTATATATATATATATATATGAAACAAGATCTATCTATCTATCTATCTATATATATACTTTTATCAGTGAATAGTAATCCATCGCATCCGAATAAAAGGGAGTAGTGGCACATACTATTTGAAGTTGCGATTTCAATTGATCGTATTAAAACAATCGCAAAGGAATCAATTGCATCGGAGATTGAGAATCACATCGACGCAGTGAAGGTGTGAGTGGGTAAGGAATTATAAGTTTAGATTGTGATTGAAAAGATAAAACAAGCAGAGTGTATATGTAATGTGGGCTCCATACAAAAATAAATATTAATATACATTTACTCCAAGTTTTTGACCAAAGCTGAAGAGTTAAAAGAAAACAAAGCGGAAAATATATATATGAAACAATATATATACATATTTACATCAGTGAATAGTGAATCATCGCATCGGAGTGAAAGCAGAGTATCGAAACATGCAACTGGAAGTTGTGATTGCGATTAATCGCAATCAGAAGTATTCAAGAGGTTATTCATCACATCGAAGAATAGAGCAAGTTCGGCGAGTGGGAGCGAAAGGGCATTTTATGTATTAAAAGGGTCTATTATGATTATATTGCCGAGAGGCATTTGCGTTATATAAAAAGGGAAGTTATAGATATATATATATATATATATATATATATATATATATATATACAGGAGTTACAAAATTGTTGTGAACAACAGAGCAAGCAGAGACGAAAAAGGCAGAGACAGCCACAGAAAAGACAAACACACGATGATCCAAAACTGAATGGGTTGATTTTTAATCCATATTGTAACTGAATGTAAATGGTTTTAATTGGTTTATATTGTTTGTGATGCACTAGAAAGTCTCCGTAGGAAACAAAACTCCACTGTAAAACTGAAATTTGTACAAATTTCTATAGTTTTTCTGAATGAGCTGGACAAAGAAATGAGGAGGTAGAAGGTGAAGAGTCTGGGCTATTCACTTCGAATTCCCTGTGGAATACGAACAATTATGAGACAAATTGTATAAAGGATATCACATTGATATGCATACTGAGGTTAGAGAATATAGAGAATGAAGTATTGAGGCAGAGAAGATAAGAAGAAGGAGGATCAGAAAGAGATGCTATGAAAAATCAGAGATGATATAAAACAAATTTGAAGACTGGAGGACAGCACAAAAGAAGGTACAGAACAGAGCTGATATCCAAGGTAAATCAGCAAATGTTTTCTTTTGATAGAATGAGGAAGTTTGAGCTTCCCTATCAAGTTGTAGCTTGATAGATGTCAGTTGTAGTTGACTGAGGTTGGAGCCTCCTGTAGGTTGGTGCCTGTAGAAAATTGATGGGAGTTGGAGCTTCCTTGCAGAATTTAGGTTGGAGCCTCCTGTGGGTTGGTGCCTATAGAAAATCAGTGGTGAGAGGGAGTTGGAGCTTGCCTTTGCACCACAAAAATAATAAGATGTGGTTTTCTCCCTTTATGGGTTTCCACTTATATCTGTTGTCTCTGTGTGTGATGCCTATGTGTTGAATTGATCTATTCAATCTGCTTAATACTTGCTACTCTCATAATAAGTTTGCTATCACATTATCTTAATACTTGCTGCTCACATATTAATATTGTTCATATATAAAGTTTATCATGAAATTAAGTTGTAAATAAGCTTAATGAAATTTTTTTAAAAGCTCATGAATGTGTTAAACTGATTCACCCCCCCCTCTCAGTTTAACTAAGGGTTCAACACCCCAGGCTTGGTGGATATTCCAAGGCAGTGTAACATTGGTTGTAGACTAGTATTGAGTGTACAAGTGTTGCATGTAGTCAGATGATCAGCCTAAGGAATTTCACAATCCATTTTTTATAAATTCCTAAATAAGAGGGGCCTAATTTCTCAAGGAACAACGCAAGGAAATAGGAGCTCAAGAAGAGGAATAAATTGACTAAGTCTGGGTCAGAGCTTCTCAGTGAGTAGAGAGATAGGTTATTCACTTTCAGGTTGTGTTCAGTTGAGAAAATCAATTACAATACATCTCTATTCATGAAATTAGCACAAGTAGACATTGGGGTTTTTAGAACATTTCTTTCCCCATAAAAAATATTGTGTGCATGTGTGTTATTTCTTATTGCATGTTTGAGGTTATTGTTCTAAATTTTGAATTGATTTTTGCGGAGAAATAGAGTAGGTTTGTGTCTTGTGATTTTTATTAAAACTTCATAAGCAGTTTCAATTCTACATATTAATTTATACATTATACGCACATGAATATTAGCTAATAAAATATAAGAAATCATATTTACTATCACCTTGGTTCTATTAGCCTATTGGTGTATATCCATCTAAAACATCGCATCTCAAGATAACATTCCTATTATAAAATAATAATCACATCAAGGTTAGTACTTGCATACAACATGCAATCTATATTCAAATGCTACACCAACATACAGTAAAAAATCAAATTGATTACCACACTCAGTAACATATCATCTAGATTTTCCCCAAAGGATGAGTGTTGAACCTTCAATTATTATATGAATCTCTAACACCCGCCCACCCCCTTGTAGAAATAATGATGTAGATTTGCAACTTCCCATGAAATTTTAATCCAAATCATAAGACACAAACCTACTCTACTGCTCCATTTAATTCCAATATAGAACAATAATTTTAGACATGCAATAATAAATAACACACATGCAAAGAGAATTTCTTCATTGGGAAAGGAATCTGCTAAAAAATCCCTTATGCATGATTGCATTAATCCGATGAATAGAGATGTATTAAAATCGATAGCATACTCTGAGCTCAACCTGTAAGTGAATAACCTATCTTTCTGCTCACTGAGAAGCTCTAACCTGGACTTAGTCAATTTATGCCTCTTCTTGAGCCCCTATTTCCTTGCACAATTCCTGAGGAAATAGGCCCCTATTATATAGGAATTTCCTTCAAAATGTTTTCGTAATTCCTAAGGGTTGGTCACCTGACCAATACGATAAACTATACACTCAATCTAGTATATAATTAATTGTACACTACCTTGGAATCTCCACCACAATTGTGGAAATAAAATTCACTACATGCATGAACTAATTTTGTTGCATGCATCAATTAACTGGATCTCTAAGTTATATTTTTGGCCCATTACTCAACTGACCATGCACTAGTTCTATTGACTGTTGGAACTAGTGTGTCTGAGTACAACTTAAACTAACTGAACTTGATTGTTATAAATAAGAAATCACACATGATTAATGGAACTCTAACTCCTATAACTTGAATTTATTGGGCTAAATAAGTGAAAAGAGCCATGTCACATAAGTTAATTGCCTCCAAATTGTCTTTTGATTTTGAAATTTGAATGTTCCCAAATTGACCAAGGCAAAATCAAATTGATACTTTCTTGCTGCAGTTTTGAACACTACCTCTCAACAAGAAAGGGATTATCAACCACCCCTATCCTGCACCTGTGGAATGTACTACATGAAACACCCATCAGTGTTGTTGTTGCTACTGCAAAATTTGCAATTGAGAAGCATAAAAAAAAACTGAATCAACTATGTGTGCAATTGTCTAATGGGAAAATTGTGTTGTTGCGGACTCTGCTACTGAGCCTCTTGCTTTGTTGTAACAGACCCAAGAAAAATATTTATGTAATAAAATTTAATAAAGGAAAAATAATACCACGGTTAAAGAGCGCTTATTCCAAGATGAATGTTGGGAAAATATATCCTAATGGGCATCACTAGATGTGTTTATGGCTAAGGGAAATTGGAAAAGGAAATGGTTGAGGTATTAAAGAGGAAAAAAGTGTTTTTGGCACATTTATTTATGAGAATAAAGGAAATTAGGAGAAAAGGAAGGTAAAATGTCATAGGTTGCATGTGAGGATGAAAATAATGGAAAATGAAGAAAATAGAGTCCTAATTGATAAAAAGGTTTTTGAGGATCAATTGGTAGCTTTTGCCAGATCAGGTTTGGAGCTCTCTCATTACATTCTCTCTCTCTCTCTCTCTCTCTCTCTCTCTCTCTCTCTCTCTCTCTCTCTCTCTCTCACTCATAATCTTGGATACTTAGAGTTTTCTTATAGAAAACAAGCATTAAGCCAAGAAGGATGAAAGAAAGAAAAGGAATGGAAATCAAAGATCAAGCAAGGAAGAGCAGTATCTAGTAGCCTTAGCAGGAATACTTGTAGGTAACATGTTGTATGTGTAATTTCCTAGCTGGTTTGGACATGCATGGAATATGCATGTTGGTATTTGGTTCTCTTGTTTTTAGTGGCATGGTTTTGCCAAGTTTTGACAGTGGTCTTCAACCTTGCCTTGACTTTTACTGGATGACACGGTGTGTTGGGATTTTTCTCTCAGTTTTTAGCTTTGGAATTGTCGGATGGATTTTGGAATCTAGGGCATTGGTGGTCTCAGGTTCATTCCCAAAGGCCTAGGAATCCCTTGACTATTTTTGGCGAGATACATAATATAGCCTGAGGGAGGTGTCTCGGTTTAGGGCCTAGTGATCCAAGATTCAATTTCGGTAAAGCCTAAGGGAGGTGTCTTGGTTTATGGCCTAGTGATACAGGATTGGATATCGGTAAATCCTAAGAGATAAGGAGACATAAAATTCCTCAAGGATAGTGATGGATTATGGATGGCATTCCAAGTTCTTCTCAGTTTTGTGATCAAAGCACCGGTTTTGGTGTGGTCGGGGTATGGTGAGGGTGGAGGTGTTTTAACCTCTGGATTCCCTTGGTTGTGTTTTGTATTGGATTATCCATGAGATCCCACATTCATGCTTGGAAGATGGCACGAGGGTGACTCGCCTAAGAGAGATTTCTCCCAACCATGTCTATGGTCGGGTGGTACATGGAAGTCTAGAACATAGTCGGTTATTACCTATCATTAATGAAAGCTAATTTCTCTTAATTTTTTACTTATTACTGTGTGGATTTAATGATTTTTATCTCACTATTATTTCCATGATTTTATGTTGGTTATAAGCATGGTTAAATGTCTAGTTCATGCCATGGTTATTTCATGTATTTGCTTGTATTTATTAAAATAATGGATGTAAGACCTAATTGATGTAATATATGTTCAAGGAAGAGGGTGGTAATCCTTCTAGTAATGTACCATAAGATTTTTTAGTCATTCATGCTCTTTCTTATATCCTAGACCTATAGATTTCATTCATTCCAAGTGTTTGATAGAATGTTAGTCCTCGTTGGGGATGGTCAGGCCTAGTCCTAGAGTCAGGTTTTGGTTATTTGGAATTTTCATCCTGTTTTTAATGATTTTTGAAAGCTACAGGAAATTATGGGAAGTGTCTAGAATTTTGGGCTTAAAAGTGCCTTAAATTATTGAAGAGGTGTCTGGATTTTCCACAGTGTCATAGAACATTTTTCGACGTTTCGAATCCCAACGGGGATCCATCTTCATGACATAATTGTTGAATGAAGGAATGAAAGAAGGAATAAGGTCATAATTAATAGTGAGAGGGGAAATTAAAAAGAGCCGATAGATTAATAATAATAATTTTTTAAAGTTGTTATTTTAATTTTTAAATCCCGCGGACATAGGCACAGGTCTGGAAAATTGAGTCCCTGGACGCATGCATGCTTATGTCATGGGAGCATCCAGAGCCTCCTAGATGAACCATTTCCAATATCAAGGGAGATTCTGAGGTTTTTCTTCAACAAAATTAAATGGGACTCAGGGATAAGTCATCTTGAGGGCTGGGATAGCCTATGGGGGTGTTGTAGCAAGTGCAAGGAGTCTGTGTTATGGTTTTTCGCGTCGATTCCACTTCCTTAAAGTCACCAAGGAGGCTGATTCTGCTCTTAACTGCCCTTAGCTCATGTTTACCTTGATTGTCTAGTTACTTGGGTAGATGTGAGGGGAGGTGTAGGTTACAAGTGGTATCAGAGTCTGGTTGTGCTGTCCTTAGGAAAAGTCTGATGTTTTCAAGCTTATTGTCGTCATGCATTTGTGTCAGTTGTGCATTTGTATCTCATTCTTGTGGTCGATGTACTTATTGCATCTGCATTGTATTGGTCATGGTGGCAGTGATGTATACATGGAAGGGTTGATGGTGTTGTGGTAAATGTGTTTTCATGATTATATGACTAGTTATACATATCATGTGCTTACATTTTGTCAAATGTACAGTGGTATGGTTGAGGTTGTCATGCATGAGGGCACGGTGTGCAGTTGATGTGGTCATGCATTGATGATTGGACTCTAACTAGAATGATGTTTATGTGTTGGTATACCATGTGTTAAAAGTCTATATGCTGTTATGATTATGTTTATACATGCATTACACTGTTTTGTTGATCTTGCATATGAGATATCCTCCTCGAATTATGATAAGGTATGTTCCTTTATTGTGATTTGGTTTAAGCTTACATGAGATGCCTTGCAGGAAGAAATCAAATATGTCTATCAAGATGGTAGAATACAAATATTCTCCTTATGAATATAATGAGAAGCATGGTGTTGGGAACTCATATGATTTAGCAGATACACTTAAAAGTTTGAAGGTAGAGATAAAGAGTTGTAAGGCAGGCAATGATAGAATCATACATGCACAAGAAAATCAAGCATAAGTAAATGCGACAATCCTTCAAATTTTGTCAGATTTTCAGCGAAAGAGGCCACTTAGGATCAGTTATGGACAGGAGGATTGAACTAATGGGGCATATGGAAGTAGGTCTCCCATGGTTACAGGTCGAGTAGAGATGACACAATTAGATATGGCATATTCTTGGACACTCTAGATAGAAGAGGTGAACAAACATAGGTACTACTCTAGTTTTGGTTTTGAGAGGCATCATGATCATCATCGCTATCATTCTTACAAGAGGAGTAATAGGGGATATTTGTCAGATGAGTTTAAGAAAGCAAAGCCACGTGCCTTTGAAGGAGAGATGAAGAAACCACAGGATGTAGAGGCATGGTTTCTTGGTATAAGGAAATTCTTCAGGTTGCATGAATATTCAGAAAACATAAAAGCCATAATAACTACACTAAGTCTCAAAAGTAAAGTAGAAATTACTGGTAATATGTGAAGAATTTTAGGGGTATTTATGAGGAGGAATTGACTTGGAGTGAGTTCGAGAGGTTATTCTAGAAGAATTATTTGTCAAAAAGGTACTATGATGCTAGAGCTAAGGAGTTCTATGACTTGCACATGGGTTCCATGAAAAATGATGAGTATACTAGAAGGTTTTTTGAGTTGTTGAGATACGTGCCTTACCTCAAGGAGTTCATAGATTCTTCAGTGGGTTTCCAATAACATACATAGACCATATTTAATTTGATGAGCCTAGATAATTGGAGGAGGCCATTCGAAAGCTGAAGCATTGTTATGAGTAGTCAAAATGAAAAGTTGAGCTTAAGTGTGATTTGAAAGGAAATGAGAAATCTAAAGTAATATGGCCATGAAAACAGGAAAGATTGCCAAATGCAGGTGAAAATGAAAATGTGGTTCCTTACAAGAATTTCAATACAACTCGGAATGCAACTGGAGAGTAGTAGACTAGAGGTGATGGTAGAGCATTATTTCATTGTTAGATATGTGGCAAGGATCATCGTAAGAGGGACTGTCTTCAATATCAAATTGGTAGATCCCAGATCTGTAGTGCACATGAGGCACAAACAGTTGGGGATGTTGGGTATAACATTCCTCATATTTATGCAGATGTGGACAACAGGAAGGCAGATCATCAAGATTCTATCATTGATATGGAAAATAAGCTTTGTGATCAAGTTGTTTCTATTTTTATTGACCCTAGATCTAATTATTGTTATATTAGTCTTGACCTGGTGGATACGTGTAGTTTGAGAAAAGAAATGCATGCAGAATCTTGGTTAGTGCAGTTGGTTACATGTACAAAGAAAAGAGTCCATCATTAGGTAAGGTCTTATGCATTTGAGTTAAATGGTATCCCTACAACAACGCACTTGAACATATTCCCATTTGGTTCATATAGTATGCTATTGGGTATGGAATTGCTATACCTTCATAGGACCAAGGTGGATTGTTATGACAAGGCCATTCAGTGCTTGGATGACAACGGGGAACCAAGAGTCTTACAGGGAAAGAAGAAAGCCACATCAGTTAAGATGGTGACAGCGATGTAGGTCAAGCGCAGTCGCAGGAAAGGGAGTGCAATATTTGCAGTACATATCTCTAGTGACAAAGGTAAGGAATTTGAGGATGTAGATTTTTTCAACAGGTATCTAGTTCTACAACAGTTTTAGGATGGGTTTCCCGCCGAGATTTCATAGTTTCCACCTCACAGGGAAGTATAATTTTCTATTGAGTTGGTACCAGGGGAAACACCAACATCTAGGGTAGCTTACAAGATGAGCACACCTGAGTTGGTAGAGTTAAAGTTGCAACTGAAAGATATGCTTGATAAGGGTTACACTAGGCCAAGTGTATCACCTTGGGGTGCACTAGTGTTGTTCGTGAAGAAGAAGGATGACACTCTCATATTGCGCATTGATTACAGGTAGTTGAACAAAGCTACCATCAAGAACAGGTACCCATTACCGAGGATTGATGACTTGTTTTATTAGTTGAAGGGAGCATCAAGGTTCTCTAAGATTGATTTGAGATCAGGATATCATTAGATATGCATCAAAGAAGAGGAAATCTACAAGACTACATTCAGGATTGGGTATGGGAATTATGAGTTTGTTGTAGTTCCATTTGGTTGAACTAATTCTCCATATACATTTATGTATTTGATGAATAGTGTATTATGTCCTTATCTGGACAAGTTTTGCATTATGTTCATTGATGATATATTGGTAATTTCTAAGAATGAGGAAGAGAATGCCAAACATTTGAGATTCGTATTGAGACTTTTGAGAGAGAATCAGTTGTATGCTAATCTCAAAAAATGTAGTTTCTTCCAAACTTAGGTACATTACTTAGGAAATTTTGTCTCCAAGGAGGAAATTGCAATAGATCTAGAAAATATAAGGCCCATCTTGGAGTGGGTAGCTCCTAGAAATTTAGATGACATGAGATATTTCATGGGATTAGTAGGTTATTATAGGAGGTTCATCAGGAATTGTAAATTTTTGTAGATGTTCTATGCTTGATGCAACTTTAATTTTTATCCCAATATTAGTCACCAATCACATAAACAACAAAGTAAAATGCTGATAGAACATACTAGTAGATTGATAGAAGACAAGCCAAGAATATATAAGTGTGTTGGTGCGTTATGGCGATTAGCAAGATGCTTCAACCAGAAAAGTCTCAATATGGTCAACCAACCGGCAATGTCACACAACCCTTTAGGACAGCCAAAATGGTCAACACAAAAGTCAACCCAAAATTCAACGTTGTCAGTCAACGGTCATCGCAAATAGTAGCAGCAGCTAGGTCAATGCAGAAAAGTCAAATTCAACATCTAGCCTTGGGAATAGTGCCAAAAAGTGTAGATTTGAAAGATCTAAATTTTGGGAGAGTTTCAAGTCAGTTTGACCTTGCGTTGACCAAAGTCAACGCTGGGCAAAGCTGCTGTAGAAACCCTAGGCCACAAACAGAAAAGAGTTGCTCCTAAAATTTCCCACATGTGGAGAGAAGAGTCTCCAAGTTCATCGAACCAATCAGATGAGGAGAGAGAAATGTGTGAGGATGAGATGAGTGAAAATGTCCTCCAACGTTGACCAATATATATCTATCAATGAGGGTGTGTGACACAACTACTTGGACACAAAACCTTAAGGCCAACCTGCACATATTTTGAATAAATTCAAAATAAATGTTCTTCTCATCGGATTAAGATGATATTTAGATCAATCTTGCACCTCTTCGAAAGAGGAGTCCAATAAAAATATTGGCATCTTCATATGAGCATCACAACATGGAATTTGGACCTAGTTGTCCAAAAATTAGCACTCCCTCTCAACTAGGGAGAATTCCATCCACCTGTGCAATCCAAACATCATGCGTCATTCCACCGTAACTTGCTTTGTTGGATTCCTTATTTCAAAAAAGTAGTGGGTCAATCACAAATATATCATTCCCTATTGACAGATTTAGCCTAGAGGTCTAAAACCTCTATAGGACTCACAAAGAGTCTCATACCAAACCAAAGTTGGTTTACCTGACCTGAAGTTAGTTGAAGGTTCAAAAACCCACTATACTTGATCCCAGGTCAAGTGGTTGGATCGTGCCATCCTAGATAGAGAGTATAGAAATCTTTGATGCGTCCATCAATCTTTTCTACTAGTCTCTAGCTTTTCCCACCTCACTGTCCAAATGAGAGGTACTTCCCATGAGCCCTGAACTCAATGGGTAGGATGCATACGAGGCACAGATAATGAGAGGTGAAACAACTCAATCATCATAATGGTGGGGCAGAAGCACACCAACAAGGTTTAGCAAGCCTAGCCCTATAGTTTCTTATAGCTCCGAGAAGCTATCCTCAAAGCCCCCCAGAGCTCCTAGATCTCATCGTCCAACAAGACCCTTAGCTTAGGTTCGTTCCATGATACCAAGATTCTCACGAAAGGTTAGGAACTTGACCTTCCCCGGGTGCTTTGTGAGAATATCCATGACCTCCTCATCAGTTCCTATATGATTGATCCTAACGGTGCCTCGCTGTACCATATCCTAGATAAAGTGGTACCTGATATTAATATGATTGGATAAATCATGGAACAAGGGATTATCGGATAACTGAATCCCACTTTGGTTATCATAGAGTATCACAGTGGTATCTAGCACATGTCCGAACAACTCATTGAAGAGATTTCACAACCAAACTGCTTCACAACAGGCCATGCTCACTACAATGTATTTGGCCTCCATGGTGCTCAAATCCACCAACTTCTGCTTCCTTCTCATACATGATATCGAAGCAGAACTAAGTGTGAAGCAACATCCTGATGTGATCTTACGATCCACCACCCTATCAGCCCAATCGACATCAGTATATCCATAGAGTGTCACGCTCTCGATAGTGTATCTCATCCCATGGTTTATCGTGTCCCGAAGATATTTCAACATATTCTTGGCACCAACCCAATGAATGTGATGAGGCTCAACCATATGTTGACTCAAAGTGTTCACTGCAAAACATACATCCGAACAGTTGTTCAATAAGAACATCAGGGCCCCTACGAGTTGACGATACTCAATAGGATTTTCTAGCATGGGCCGAGCAGCGCTGCCACTCAACTTCTTAAAGTTGAGCTCCATCGGTGTCGACACAGACTTACATTACAACATTCCAAATCTTTCCAAAAGCTTCACAATGTATTTTCCTTAAGAAAGGAAAATATTGCCAGGTCTTTGCCAGACCTCCAAGCCTAGGAAGTAATGCATCAGCCCTAGGTCCTTCATCTCGAACTTAGTAATGAGCTCCCTCTTGCACTGATGAATGAGAGGGTCAGCACATGTCAGGAAGAAGTCGTCCACATACACCACCAAAATGAGATTCTTTTCTCTATCAACCTTGAAGTAAAGGTTCGGATTAGCATTAATAAAAGTGAAGCCCAAATTCATCAGGTAGCTATCTATCCTCTCGTACAAAACTTTGTGTGCTTGCTTCAACCCATAGAGGGCTTTCTTCAACCTACAGACAGGTGTCCCGATCCTGGACTTCGAACCCCAGAGGTTGCTCCACATACACCTCTTCCTTTATCGCACCATGTAGAAATTTGGTCTTCACATCCATCTGATGAAGACTCCATCCTTGTGTAGCAGCAAGGGCTATGATAGATCATATGGTGGTATATCGGGCCATAGGTGAAAATATATCATCATAGTATATTCCTTCCTTTTGAGAGAAGCCACAAGCAACGAATATTGCCTTGAAATTTTTAGCACTTCCATCAGATCCATGCTTGATCTTGTAGAGCCATTTCGAGGTGACAATTTCTTTGTCCTCCGATCTTGGAACCACATCCCAGACATCATTCTTCATTATGTACTCATACTCTTTGTGCATAAAATCCTTCCATACTTGATGCTTTATGGATTCCTCAAAAGATCCAGGCTTAGATTGTACAATAGTACTCACGGCTACTAGATATCCTTGGTATCTATTCAGTTTCTTGCTTTCATGGAATGTGCCCCTTGGGGCCATATATCCCTCGGCATCCTCGAGAGTGTCCCTAAGCCATGATGGTCTCTTCCTCATCGAAAGAGGTGGATCAATCAGGTCCATCAGTCCTTCAACATTAGGCATCATCTCATCCTTCGGTTCTTCTTGATTTCTAGGCCTCACCCGATGATCTTCCTCAGATCTCGGAAGATTAACTGCTTTCCTCAAGGAAGCATCTTCATCAAAGGTAACATCGTGGCATATATCCACTTCCCTTTCACCAAGCACATAGACTCTATAGGCCTTCAAATTTTTGTTGTAGCCCACAAACATTCCCTTCTTCCCAGAAGCATCTAGCTTGCTCCTCTTCTCCTTCGGCACATGAAATAAACAGGACATCCAAAAACTCTAAAATGTGAGACGTCGGGTTTCTTACCAGTGAAAAACTCTTCGGGAGTTTTGGAGTCTAGAGCAGAATGTGGGCATCAATTTTGTATGTACAAAGCAGTGTTGGCAGCTTCTCCCCACAGAAACTTCGGTAGACCCCGGTCACATAGCATGGAACATGTAGCTTCCACAATGGTTCTATTATTTCGTTCAGCAACACCATTCTTCTTGGGAGTATAGACAGTTGTGGTCTCCTTCTTGATTCTATCTTCTCTACAAAATTTTTTGAACTCTTTCGTCTTATATTCAGTGCCATTATCGGTCCTCAGTATCTTGATCTTCTTCCCTGTCAAATTTTCCGCCAAGGCTTTGAAGGTACGAAACCACATGAAAGCCTCATCCTTCTTATTCAAGAAGTATATCGAGGCTTTGCAAGAGAAGTCATCTATTAATGTCATATAATAAGAAAATCCTCCCAAGGATGTCACAGGAAGCACCCCAAACAGATAAAAATGTATCAATTGCAATACATCATATGTTTTTGTGACACTTGAGGGGAAAGGTCCCCTTGTATGCTTTCCTTTGGCACAACCCTGACATACACCTTCATGATTATTTGAGAACTCGGGCATCCCTATCACCACCTTCCTTGCTTAGGAAGGGCTTTGTAGTTAAGGTTTCCAAACCTCTGGTGTTATAGTTCAGTCTGTCAGATATTATCACACGTCATCGCTCCCAGTGGAATTCCTCCAACCTGGTAGAGTGTATCAACTCTAAGCCCAATTTTAATAGCTTCCTTGAAACTCTTATTCTAGATATGCACCTTCCCATCAATGAATGCCACATTGAAATCTTTGTCTTCCATGGCTAAAATAGACACAAGGCTCTTCTTTAAATCGAGTACATAGAGTACATCCTGCAAGCAGAGGACTTGATATTGAGACAAGTGGAAGGTCACAGTCCCTGTCCCTTTCACAGGATATGTGGAATTATCTCCAAGGATAATTTCCAGATTAGTATCCTTGTCAACCATATCAGAAAGTTCTTCCTTGAACCCAGTGATGTGCCTTGAGGCACCACTATCTATCGACCAAACATCCATAGTGTCGGGTGGAGATGCAACAGGGAGGGTAGATACAAGAATGAATTCATTTATTTTATCAACAACATTTGATTCCTCATACCTGGAATTTCTCGACATTTTGAAAGGTTGACCATTTCTACCGGAGGGAGCCTTCCTCTTCCCCTTGAACCTGTTGTTCCTTTGATTACCATTTCTCCGATTGTTTTTGTTGTCATCATCATCAGGAGAATCCTTCTTGATAGGGCATTATCTAGCATAGTGACTTGGCTTGTGACAAGTGTAACACTTGCCCTTCTTTCCTTGGGCCCCTACTCTTCCTTTTTTTCCTTGGACCATCAAAATTCTTGTTTCTAGAATGAGCAGCGAAGGCAACATTTAATTAATTTTCATATTCCTTCGTCCTTGTCTCTTCTTGTACACATCTCGATAGTACTTCATCAAAGTCAGGTATCACATTTTTATTGAGAATGGTAGTGTTGAACACATGCCATTCGGATGAGAGACCTCCAAGTGTGGTGAGAACCATCTCTCGATAAGCTATTGTCTCTCCAATAGCCAGCAAATTATTCCTGATTTCAGTCAGCTTCGAAAAATATGATTGAATAGACTCATCCCTGCCTTTCTTCAGATTCTTCAATTGATTCTTGAAGAATAGGACTTGATTTGCATTGTTGGCCTTGAAAATGTTGTCCAACTTATCATACATCTCCTTGGATATTCCCAGCTCATAAATGTAGGAAACTAGACTCTTATGAATAGATTCCCTGATCATCAGCTTTGCTTTGATTTCTCCCTTCTTGTACTTTGTTTCAGCAGCAGTATTTGCAGTGGATGGAGGCTCTTGAATTTTACCCATCACATAGTCCATGACATCTTGGTCTTCCAAATTAAGATCCAATGTCATCTTCCAAACATGGAAGTCATCCTTCCCAGTCAATTTGTCATCAGCCTTAAAGCCATTGTAGTTTAACGAACCCATCCTCTTCTTCGGTGATTACTACAAACTAGGGCTTTATCTTCACCTCAGCTCTGATTCCATGTAAATTTTTATAGATGTTATATGCTTTATGAAACTTTAATTTTTAACCCAATATCAGTCAAAAATCAAATAAACAACAAAGTAAAATGCTGATAGAACATACCAGTAGATCGACAGAAGATAAGCCAAGACTATATAAGTGTGTTGGTGCATTACGTCTATCAACAATGTGCTTCAACCAACAAAGTCTCAATATGGTCAACCAACCAACAATGTCAAACAACCCTCTAGGACAGCCAAAATGGTCAACACAAAAGTCAACGTTGTCAGTCAACGATCAATGCAGCAAATTCAAAGTCAACGTCTAGCCTCGGGAATAGTGCCAAAAAATGCATATTTGAAAGATCAAAATTTTGGGAGATTTTCAGGTCTGTTTGACTTTGCTTTGACCAAATTCAATGTTGGTCAAAGCTGCTGCAGAAAACCTAGGTAGAAAACACAAAAGAGTTGCTATTGAAATTTCTCACGTGTGGAGAGAAGAGCCTCCAAGGCCATCGAACCAATCAGACGAGGAGAGAGAAATGTGTGATGATGCGATGAGTGAAAATGTCCTCCAATGTTGACCAATATATATCCATCAATGAGGGTGTGTGACACAATTACGTGGGCACAAAACCTTAAGGCCGACTTGCACATATTTTGAATAACTTTAAAATAAATGTTTTGATCATCAGATTAAGATGATGTTTAGATTGATCTTGCACCTCTCTGAAAGAGGATTCCAATAAAAATACTGGCATCTTCATCTGAGCATCAAAACATGGAGTTTGGACCTAGTTGTCCAAAAATTAATAGGAACTTCTCACGTATTGATTATCCAGTTACATCATTGCATAAGAAAGGTAAGAATTATGAGTGGAAAGAGGAGTGTGAGGTTAGTTTTAAGAAGCTTAAGAAGTTGTTGACATATTATCCTATGTTAAAGATCACAGATCCAGATAAAGAGTTTGTGGTATGTACAATAATTGGTGGAGTTCTTATGTAGGAAGTACCGGTAGTATTATATGAGTCACAGAAACTAAATAAAAATGAGCAAAACTACCCAACACATGATCTTGATCTAGCAACGATCATACATACATTGAATATGTGGAGGCGCTATCTTCTTGACAGGACGTTTTTACTGATGAGCGATCACAGTGGGTTGAGGCACTTGTTTGACCAGCTAAATCTGAATTCCATGCACGCTATATGGTTGGCTATGATCAATGAATTTTATTTTGAGATCAAATAAATCAAAGGTAAAGAGGACAAGGTCATAGACTCTCTTAGCAAGCGGATACAAGTAAATCACATTGCAGTTATGAGCTCCTATGGGATGGATTTATAGGATACGATCTTGCAGTTAGGTCAACAAGATGTTAGGTATATGGAGCTTAGGCACAGATTGCAGTAGAGTACATG
Organism: Pinus albicaulis; assembly: GCA_034641835.2. NCBI lineage: Eukaryota > Viridiplantae > Streptophyta > Pinopsida > Pinales > Pinaceae > Pinus > Pinus albicaulis. Next base: position 973,767,669 of record CM076569.1, read on the forward strand.
TATAATTACAGGTGCAAGTGTATAGGATGTGGACTATCGTCTCACAATAGATGGATTGGTCAGATTTATAGACAGGATATATGTTCCAGAAATTAGTGAACTCAAGAAGGTGATCTTGACGGAGTTTCATTCAAAACCATATTCAGGCCACCCAAGCTATCAGAAGACATTGACTGCAGTGAAGAGATTCTATTATTGTCCGAATCTGAGGAGGGATGTAGAATAGTTCATGGCTAAGTGTTTGGAATTTCAGCAGGTAAAAGTAGAGTGTAGGAATCCAGATGGTCTACTGAAACCTATTGAGATTTTAGAATGGAAATGGGAGGTCATTTCCATGGACTTTATCAAAGGTTTTCTGAGGACAATGAGACATCATGATTCCATCATGGTTGTTGTGGAAAGGTTGACAAATGCACACTTCATCCCAGTGAAGACTATGTATTTCTCTAGTGATGTAGCATAAATGTTCATCAGATATGTGGTCAGATTGCATGGTTTTCCAAAGAAGATCATGTCAGCAAGGATGTAAATTTCACTTCTAAGTTTTGGAAGGAGTTATTTGCATGCTTGGGAAAAAAGTTGGCCTTCAGTATAACTTATCATCTGCAGACAAATGGATAGATTGAGAGGGTCAACATGATCTTGGAGAGCATGTTGAGGATGTATGTGATTCATAAACAATGAAAGTGGGAAGAGTACATACCATTGGTTGAGTTTGCATACAAAAATGGGTATCAGGAGTCATTGGGGATGAGTCCCTTCGAGGCACTGTATGGGAGGAGTTTTAATACTCCCATCAGTTAGAGTGATGTAGTTAACAAGGTGTTGATTGGACTAGACATGTTGGTAGACGTGGAGCAATAAATGCAGGCTATAAATAATAATCAAAAGGTAGCACAGGACCTACAGAAGAGTTATGCAGACTAGCACATGATATTTAAGGTGTTTAAGGTGGCATGTTTATTTGCGCATCAAGCCCAAGAAGAGATCCTTGAGGATCAGATCATGTTCCAAGATGGCACCACAATATTGCGGGCCTTTTGAGATCCTTGAGAGGATTGGACCAGTGGCATATTGACTTGCACTACCTCCAACAATGAAATTCCATGATGTGTTTCATGTTTCAATACTTAAAAGTTATATAAAGGATGTTGATCATGTTGGTGATTGGTCTGTATTATAGGTAGAGAAAGAAGGATAATTCCAGTCGGAACCTCAGTGCATATTGTAGCAGAAGCAACTCATGCACAGGAACAGAGCTATAAAGTAGGTTAAAGTGAAATGGAAGCACTTTGTGCCTGATGAAGCTACATGGGATATGGAAGATCAGATGCGAGTCACGTATCCCCCAATGTTTTCCAGTTGAGGCAAGGCAGTTTTGGTTTGATTTTTGGCATATGTTTGGTGATGTTTTGGTATATGTACATATGTATATGGATGTAAATACCACCATGAGATAAGTTATAATGCTCCAATAAGCGGTATGGATGTTATATGGTCATGTTATCATGGTTTTTCTTGAGCAGGCTACTCATTGTAAATACTACATCAAGCTAAGTTATAAAGCTCCATGAGTAGTATGTTTGCTTTTCAATGGTTTTGCTGAGGTGTAGGTGTGGTTAACACTAAAGATGGAGTTCCCCAAGGGGGAGGGTTCTATAACAGACCAGGAAAAATATTTATGTAATAAAAGTTAATAAAGGAAAAATAAGACCACGGTTAAGAGACACTTATTCCAAGATGAATGTTTGGAAAATATATCCTACTAGGAATCACTGGATGTGTTTATGGCTAAGGGAAATTGGCAAAGGCAATTGATAAGGTATTAAAGAGGAAAAAGGTATTTTTAGCTCATTTATTTACGAAAATAATGGAAATGATGAGGAAAGGAGGGTTAAATGTCACAGGTTGCATGTGAGGAGGAAAATGAAGGAAAATAATGGAAAATGAAAAAAATAAAGGCCCCACTGATAAAAAGGCTTATGAGGATTAGTTGGTATATTTTTTTAGTTCACTTTTGTAGCTCTCTCATACCCTTGGATACTTAGAGTTTTCTTGGAGAAAATCAACATTGAGCCAAGAAGGAGGAAAGCAAGCATAGGAAGGATAAGAAAAGGAAGGGAAAGCAAAGATCAAGCAAGGAAGAGAAGGATCTAGTATCCTTAACATGAATACTTGCAGGTAAAATATTGCATGTGTGATTTCCTAGTTGGTTTGGACATGCATGTCTTATGCATGTTGGTATTTGGTTCTCTTGTTGTCAGTGGCATGGTTTTGTCAGGTTTTGACAGTGGTTTTCATCTTTGCGTTGCCTTTTTCTAGATGCCATGGTGTGTTGGTATTTTTCTCTCAGTTTTGATATTTGGAATTTCTGGATGGATTTCAAAATCTGAGGCGGAGGTGGTCTCAGGTTCATTCTCAAAGGCCTAGGAATCAATTGACCAGTTTTGGCGAGATACAAGGTAAATACTGAGGAAGGTGTCTTGATTTTTTAGCCTAGTGATATGGGATTGGATTGTAGTAAATCCTAAGAGACCATGAGATGAAAAATTCCTCAAGAATAGTGATGAATTACGGATGGCATTCCAAGTTCTTCTCAGTTTTGTGATTGAAGCACCAATTTTGGTGTGGTTACGGTATGGTGAGGGTGGAGGTAGTTTATCCTATGGATTCCCTTGGTTGTGTTTTGGATTGGTCTGTCCATGAGATCCCACATTCATGCTTGGAATATGGCACAGGGGTGACTGGTTGAAGAGATATTTGGCTCAGCCATGTCTATGGTTAGGTGGTACGTGGAAGTTCCAAACCTAGTCGATTATTGCATATGATTAATATAAGCTAAGTTCTATTTATTTTGTACGTATTACTTTGTGGATTTAATGACTATTATCTCACTATTACTTCCATGGTTTTATGCTGGTTATAAACATGGTTAAATTACAGGTTTGTGTCATGGTTATTTGATGTATTTACTTGTAATTGTTAAAATAATGGATGGAATACCTAATTGATGTCATATTTGTTCAAGGACGAAGGTGGTGATCCTTTTGGTAATGTCTCATAATCGTTTTCAGCCATTCATGTGTTGTCTTGTATCCTATACCTGTATATTTCGTTCATGCTAAGTGTTTGACAGAATGTCAGTCCCAGTTAGGGATGGTTAGGCCTTGTCCTAGAGAAAATTTTTGGTTATTTGGCATTTTTTTCATGTGTTTTGTTATCACAAAATTTCACTTGATTGGCTTCTGATCAGAAAACTCTATGTAACTTTTTCAAACCAGATTTTGATTGAAGCTTAGCCTTTGCAGGCTGAGAGGGCTCTCTTAAAGGGGTTTCTGATATTTGATAATGATAGTACTAGATGGCTAACTCTATTTGAAAATTAACTTGTTTTTTATGTATGTAGGTTGAAAAGAATGCAGATTTGCTAACATTGGGCTTATGGAGTCAACAATCAGTATTTTCAGTGGCAAGGTTTCTTGACATGGAAGCTGAGGTAGATAGGGGTCTTTAACAAAGGCAATTCATTCATAAAACAAAGGAAAACACAATCATTTCATTACTAAAGGAAGTCAAATCATAGAGTTATGAATTCTGAGTAATAGAAATGAAATATTCTGCAAGAGGTAAAACATACGATGTAGATCAATAAGAAATTAAAAACTCCATGAGAATCTCAAGTCTGTCAAGAAGAATGTCACTCTGTATTACTGATATAAGTCAAAATACATAAAGCAACAGTTTGGTGAAAAAAATCTCCAACCCCTCACTACTTCAATGATTTGTCTTAAATAGACATTCTTAAAACAAGGATGATCTTCTTGGTGGTTAGATTCATCGAATTCTCCTATGACACATCATATAAATAAATAAAAAAACATGACTTCTAACAAGAAACAGACAGCTACGCCTTAAAGAAGACATCTCCTAATAGGATTCAAACTCATATTTATTACATACTCTACCTTATCTTTTGAAACAATTACATGAAAGTTGCCAAATAAGTATCACATGCTCGAAAAATCCATAACATATTTCATCACCACTTTACATATTAAAAACTCTCCTAGACATGTGGAACAAAAACCTATTTTTCAAGGATGCATAATCCTTATCTTCAACGAATGCTTTAGCTGATGACCTGTCTCTATAACACTTCCTTCAAGTCATAATTTTTTTATGATAAGCTTTTTTGAGATGTTGGAAGAGTCCAACTGTCCAAATCAACCATTAAGATGCTCCAAAACCTTCAAAAATACATTGCTACAAAACCAGGACAGTTTCGTAGCGAGCTTTAGTAGTGTCTAAAAAGTAACTTCTACACCCAAAAACTCTGCTCCTTTTTTGTTCCATGGTGTCAATCAAGTCATGAGACATCCACACCATCATTCTCCCTCCTTAAAAACTGCAACAATTGAATTTAGAGGCAAAAGGGCTGCTACAGGTTTTTTCATAGCATTTTCCTAGCTTTAGCCTAAGAAACACTACGAAACTGTGTAAAAGTGCAGAAATTCCATATTTCCAAACTGTTTCCAAAAAGTGATCTTCATATGTAAAAAATTGATCTTATGAATGTAATGAACCTCTCTAAAGCATATTTAACCTTAACTTATGGTCCCTGTGGTGTTTCCTCCTCATTTGTGATTAATTGAGCAATGGGCTCCTCAACCACAATCATCTTTAAGCCATTCTTTTCCAGCTCATCATGAATCAACTCTAGTTGTTGTTCTAAGTCTTTCACTTGATCCTTCAGTGTCCTGTTCTTGGCTTGCAGGTTTAGATTTACCTTTTGAGGTGCTTGACTTCTTGTCTTAGTGGTTGATTCCACTTTATCAATTTTTCTGAATTGTCCTAGGTCTTTGAGACACTTGTGACTTGATCTTCCCACAACTTGCTCATTTGTTCAAACTAAATCCTTTTAGCTCTATGCTTCTTTGCCTCCTTCTTCAATATTGATATCTCTTCCCTTGCCTCTTTAAACTGTTCCTTAAGGGCTTAAACTTTTATCTTTTCAGTGATTTTCTCTTTGCTCTTCTTTTTCTTGATGAATATTCTTCTTTTGCAAGTTAGGAGAGGTCAATGATGCTTGGTGGTGGCTGAACAGTTTCACCGACCTTATGAGTTTCTTTTCTGCTTTCCAAGACTTTTCTGGCATGTCTTTTCATTATTTTTCTGGCTTGAAACATGAAGCCTGCATCATCCCCTGCAAATTCTAACTTAGATGTTTTTCCTTTCTTAAGCTTCCTTCCTCCCTCATCTATGTCTCCAGCTTGGACTATAGGAGTTTCTTCAATAGAAATGGCATGCAAGATGTCTTATAAGTTAGCCTTAGCCACTTTTTGGCTCCTTGTAATCCTCTTGCTGCCATGTTTGCTCACTATTGGCTTTTTTTTTTGCAGGTGTAGCTTTGGTTTTATCAACCTTCTGCAAAGGCTCTGTCTCCATGCTCACTGGCTCAACATGCTCTGCCATTGTAGGTGATGAAACGTCTCTAGGTTTGGGAACTCTTTTAGGAGTGAAAGCATCTACTTCAAAACCACTGATGAACAGGAAAGATGACCGGTCTCTACCTAATCTCTTTAACTCTTCTAACACCAGAAACTTGATCAAACCAAGATGAAAAAGAGAGGTTTCATTTCCTTCTACTTTAACTTGAATCACTATTTTCAGTGGCAAGGTTTCTTGACATGGAAGCTGAGGTAGATAGGGGTCTTTAACAAAGGTAATTCATTCATAAAACAAAGGAAAACACAGTCATTTCATTACTAAAGGAAGTCATAGCATAGAGTTATGAATTTTGAGTAATAGAAATGAAATCTACTGCAAGAGGTAAAACATAAGATGCAGATAAATAAGACATTAAAAACTCCATGAGAATCTCAGGTCTATCAAGAAGAAAGTCACTTTGTATTACTGATATAAGTCAAAATAAATAAAGCAACAATTTGGTGCAAAAAATTTCCAACCCCTCACTACTTCGATGCTTTGTCTTTAAATAGACATTCTTACAACAAGGATGATCTACCTGGTGGCTAGATTCATCGAATTCTCCTATGACACATCATATAACTGAAAAAAAAGAAAAAAAGAAAAAAACAACATGACTTCCAACAAGAAACTGACAGCTACACCTTAAAGAAGACATCTCCTAATAGGATTATAACTCCTATTTATTACATACTCTACCTTATCTTGCGAAAAAATTACATGACAGTTTCCAAATAAGTATCACATGCTCGAAAAATCCATGACATATTTCATCACCACTTTACAAATTAAAAACTCTCCTAGACATGAGGAACACAACCCTATTTTTCAGGGACGCATAATTCTTATTTTCAACGAGTGCTTTAGCTGATGACCTGTCTCCCCAACACTTCCTTCAAGTCATAATTCTTTGATGATAAGCTCTCTTGAGATGTTGGAAGAGTCCAACTATCCAAATCTGCCATTAAGCTGCTCCAAAACCTTCAAAAATACCTCTCTACAAAAACATGACAATTTCGTAGCGAGCTTTAGTAGTGTCTAAAAGGTAGCTTCTGCACCCAAAAAATCTGCTCCTTTTTTTTTCCATGGTGTCAATCAAGGCATGAGACATCCACACCATCATTCTCCCTCCTTGAAAACTGCAACAATTGAATTTAGAGGAAAAAAGGCTGCTATAGGTTTTTTCATAGCGTTTTCTTGGCTTTAAGCCTAATAAATGCTATGAAACTATGTAAAATTGCAGAAATTCTAGATTTCCAAACTGTTTCCAAAAATGACAGCTGTAAAAACTTGATCTTATGCATGTAATGAACCTCTTTGAAGCATATTTAACCTTAAATTATGGTCCCTGTGGTGTTTCCTCCTCATTTTTGATCAGTTGAGCAATGGGCTCCTCAACCACAGTAATCTTTAAACCATTCTTTTCTAGCTCTTCATGAATCAACTCTAGTTGTTGTTCTAAGTCTTTCACTTGATCCTTCAGTGTCCTATTCTTGGCTTGCAGGTTTAGATTTACCTTTTTGAGGTGCTTTACTTCTCCTCTTAGTGGTTGAGTCCTTATCAATTTTTCTAAATTGTCCAAGGTCTTTGAGACACTTGTGACTTGATCTTCCCAAATCTTGCTCATTTGTTCAAAATGAATCCTCTCAGCTCTATGCTTCTTTGCCTCCTTCTTCAATACTGATATCTCTTCCCTTGCATCTTTCAATTGTTCCTTAAGGGCTTCAACTTCTGTATTTTTAGTGATTTTCTCTTTGCCCTTCCTTTTCTTGATGACTAATTCTTCTTTTGCAGGTGAGGAGACTGTCAATGATGCTTGGTGGTGGCTGAATATTTTCACTAAACTTCTAAGTTTCTTTGTTGATTTCCAAGACTTTTATGGCATGTCTTGTCATTTGTTTTCTGGCTTGAAACATGAATCCTGCATCATCCCCTGCAAATTCTAACTTCTCAGTTGTTTTTCCTTTCTTAAGCTTCCTTCCTCCCTCATCTATGTCTTCAGCTTGGACTATGGGATTTTCTTCAATATCAATGGCATGCAAGATGTCTTCTAATTTACCCTTAGCCAGTGTTTGGATCCTATAGTCCTCTTGCTACCATGTTTGCTCACTATTGGTTTTTTTTTTTTTGCAGGTGTAGCTTTGGGTGTATCAACCTTCTGCAAAGGCTCTGTCTCCATGCTCACTGGCTCAACTTGCTCTGCCACTGTAGGTGATGAAGCATATCTAGGTTTGGGAACTCTTTTAGGAGTGACAACATCTACTTCAAAACCACTGATGAACAGGAAATATGACCAGTCTCTACCTAATCTATTTAACTCTTCGAACACCAACAACTTGATCAAACCATGATGAAAAAGAGAGGTTTCATTTCCTTCTGCTTTAACTTGAACCTTGTCCAAAATTTTAGCTAAGCTTCTGTATAAGTAGAAAGGTAAATCAAGAGACCTCTTACCCACAAAATGCAGCAGATGCCTAAGGGGGTAGGAATAAACCATGTGGTACCTCCCTTCATAGGTGAAGTACTTCTGAATGATCAACAACAAATTTGAGTAGTTTTCCTTCATATAGCTCCTTGGGATAGCGTTTGTGAGATAAATTTCGTTATGCATTGTCTTTATTAATTCTTTATAGTCCTGCATGGGGAAATTGATACCTTTTAACCATTTCTCTCCTCCTCTGGGGATTCATGTTGCTACCACAATGGTCTCTAGTGTTACTGTGATATTTAACATTGCTACCTTTGAAGCTGTACCATTGAAAATGATAGCAAACTCCTTTGAAACCTGCAAATGACACCCTTGCAGACTTTAGAAAAATTGCAAACACCTTGTTCTTCTAAACACCTCTAATGCAGTTGGGTCTTCATTCAAAAAATTCATATCCATTGGTCCATATTTGAGGCAGTGAACACCTTTGTTGGTCTTCTTGTTTGTAGCCATGGTGATTTTATACCTTCTCTGCCTCGCTTGATTAGTGACACCTACAACTTTTCAAAATGCTAGCAACCAGCTTGGCTTGATGAAACAACTCTCCATAGCTCGATAGAATGCAAAGATGGAGCAGAGAATGAAAAAGACTCAATTGGGTAATTTTTTGAAGTTTCGATGAAAACTCATGCCTTAATCATGACTCATACATGCTAAAAATAGTAATGATGACCTCATACATGACCTTTGTACCTTGAAATAATCCTAACTGACTCGAATGACATCCACCCTATATTCTTTAATCATGAACTAACACCTTGCACCAGATTTGACAAGACAAGAAGAAAAACAATTTTTCATAGTGAATCTAGTTCAATTTCTGACAATTTCACTACAAAACTATTAGGCAGTTTCGTAGCGAAAACTGCCTTTTTACAGTGTAATACACTACGAAAACATGAAATACTAGCTAAAGTGACCTTTTTGAATTCAAAAGCTTGGGAAATGAAATATGTCAGTAAATGAGGACTGATGGGACATGATATGACTTGAATGGAGGTGGGTTTGAACTTTAGGATAGGTTAATATGAAAAATTTTAAATTTTCCTAATGAACTCTATGACCATACCTTTGGCAAATAAACTCTATGACCCTGTCAAATAATGTTTCATTTTTTCTGAGTGATAACAGTGGCTCCACTTGGGATGGTGTGCCCATGTGGTACACCAAATAACCTGTAGTTCAGTGCTATATATCTTCTTGGAAATAAAAACTCTAAAATCTGCCAAGCTTTCCTTCAAACTCTAATGGCCTTCACCTCGGGCTCAAGCTTGATGATCAAATTGTCTTTATTAGCATAAAAAAATAACAAAATGGAATATATAAAATGGAATGAAAGATCAATAGAGCTTAAAAGGAATAGTGCTTCAAAAACCTACCATTGATAGACCCTCCAACACAAGGTTGTCCATCCATCTCCCACAGTATGTAAGTGTTGTTTTCATGGAATGCAGCCACTTTGAATGGACCTTTCCAAATATTCTCAAACTTACTGTGTTTCCCCTTTTCTTCAATCCTAGCCTCCCACTTCAAAACCACATCTTGAATCTGAAATGTTTCATGTTTGACCTTCCTGTCAAATGTCTTTTTAATTATGTTTTGATATTGTTGATTCATGTTATAGACTTCCTCCCTTTTCTCATACAGAGATATCAACTGGTTTATTCTCCTCTAAATTTCATTTGGCTCCTCCTCTAATGCAGTGAATTCATGATAGGCACTCCCAAGGATGTAGGAAAGATGGCTTCAGCTCCATATACCAACTCATAAGGTGAAGTGCCAATTGATCTTTTTGTGCAAACTCTATCAGCCAACAAAGAATACTTCAGCTTTAGATTCCATGACTTTTTATTTTCCTACAAAAACTTCTTAATAATCCTTACGATGCTTTTGTTAGAAGATTCATCAAGACCATTACCTTGTGGATAATATACAGTAGAATGTCCAAGTGTAATGTGATATTGATGACAAAAATTGATCAGCCTCTGGGATTTGAATGCTTGTGCATTGTCAGTGATGATCTTCATAGGGCAGCCAAACCTAGACAATATATTATTCTTCAAAAATTAAATGATAATTGAATCATTTTCTTCCCTAGTTGGGATTTATTCAATCCACTTGGTGAAATAATCAGTTGATGTTAGGATCCAGTGATGCTGACCTGAAGATGATGGATGAATATCACCAATAAAATCTATCCCCCAGTCCTGGAATGGCGCCTCAACATAAATAGGCATCAAGGGTAAAGGAAAAAGCTTCTTATTCCATAATAAATTTTGCATTTGTGGCAGACAACAATATTTTTGGAGACATCTTTGAACATTGTAGGCCAGTAGTACCCTGCTTTGAGAATATTGTTTTCTGTGGCCTTCCAATAATGATTGCCTCCACAATCTCCTTTTTGAAACTCTTCAATCACTTTTTCAGCCTCCTCTTCAGCACACAATTCAAAATAATACCACCAATATCTTTCCAATACATATTTTTATCAATGACGTAGTAACTCAAGGATTCAACTTCACAAACCTTGCTTTAGACAATTCAGTAGGAGCCCTATGATAATGTAATATAGAAAAAATATCTTTGTACCAGTAAGAAATGATGTACTTCTCTTCAATGGGAATCATCTCTTCATCTTCATTTGATAACTCTGAAATTTCTGCAATTAAATTCATATCATGACAGTCAAAATTGGACTATGCCATTAGCTTTGCTAGCCCTTGAACTTTCACCAATTTTGCAGGTTTGATCTCTATATCATATTCCAACAATTTTTCTATCCACTTCCCTCTTTTACCATCAGGATCAGCTTGAGTTAGAATGTACTTCACAATAGCATTAGGAACAAGAGCTATGACATGAGAATGCAGAATGTAAATCCTGAAATCTTTGATGGCTTTGACTAAAGCATAGGCTTGTTTCTCTAAGATGTTGTACTTCAACTCTGAATTAGCTAAATTCCTGCTAAAAAATGAAATAGGCTGCTCAGTACCTTATTGTACTTTCTACAGCAAAGCTCCAGCAATTGTATTTTCTGATGCAAATGTAAAAAGCCAGAAATTCCTTTGGAAAGTCAGGGTTGATCAACGTTGCTGCTTGAGTGAGTTCCTTCTTGATTTCCTCAAATGACTGCTTTGCTTCTATTGTCCAATTGATTTCAGCTCCTTTGTTCAACATCTTGGTTATGTATTTGACAAGATCCACTTTCTAAATGGCATTGACCCTGTTTGGATCAATCTTAATCCCATATTTAGATATATATGCGCAAGTAACTATCCCTGAAGTTAGAGAAAAAATGCTTTTAGTGGGATTGAGAGATTCCAAACCTTCTACACTTTAGCATAAATTTTTCTAGATGCTTCAAGTGGCCCTCCTCTCTCCTTGATAAAACTGATATGCCATCCAGATAGACAACCACCAACTTATCCTTCTCCTCAGCAAAGGCAATGTTGATTGCTCTTTGAAAGGTAACTCCTTCATTCATCAGACCAAAGGGAATCTTGGCATACATGAATGTGCCCCATGGTGTGGTAAAGGAAGTTTTCTCCTGATCTTCTGGATGCACTAGTATCTGATTGTATCCTGAAAAAACATCCAGCATAGACATTCTTTTGGAACCAACAATATTCTGCAGAATTTGATCCATCTTAGGAAGAGGGTAATTGTACTTCAGAGAGGCTTTGTTAAAGTTTCCGAAGTCAATGTAGATTCTGATCTCTTCACTCTTCTTTTTTACTGGAAGTTGGAACCAAGTTAGCAAGCCATTTTGAAAATGTGATGAGAATAATGATCTTTGCATCAAAGAGCTTCTTAATTTCCTTCTCAATCAGAGGCATAAGAAGTGGACTAATCCTCCTCAACTTCTGTTTGAAAGGCTTTTCATTTTCTTTAATAGGAATGGTATGCTGAATAATGGTAGGATCATATTTCTTCAAATCAGCATAGCTCCATGCAAAAACATCTATGAACCTTTTCATTATCTCAATATATTTCTGTCTCATGTCTACTGAAAGAAATTTTGAAAGCTTAATCATTTTTGGCATTGCTACTATACCAAGGTTAGAAATCTCTACCTCTTCATCATCATCTTGTATCCTAGGAGATTTGAACACATTATTTTGGTAAAAAATATTTTCAAGTGGGATAAGACCTTTGGGTATAGAATTATTCTTCAGTTGTAACACTTAAGAATTCCCTTTTGTTTCAGCAAGCATGTTTTTTTGATCTACTTGTGTGCTTTCAAACTCCCCGTTCAATTCTATGAAGTTTTTTACTTGCTGGTCATCCTCAAAAAATTTCCAATGAATGATGTTGTCAGGGATAGCAGGCCTATGGCAAACCTCATATCTTTCAGTGGAATGCGTAGGAATAATAAATATACTTGCAGAGACAGCTAGGGAGTCAGCTACTAAGTTTTGGCCCCTATTCTTCACAATAAATGAATATTCTTGAAAATTCTCTAACATCTCCAGTATCAAATTTTTTTATGCTCTTATTCTCACATCCTTGGTTTGATATGCACCCTCAACTTTTTTAATAACTAATTCATAATCTTCACAAATAGAAATATTTTGGGCACCCAATATTTTCAAAATTTCTAAACCCAAAAATAGAGATTCATACTCAACCATGTTATTTGCGCAATCAAAGTTCAATTTGAAAGAAAAGAACTTACCTTCATCCTCTGGAGTTGTGATCTAAATTCCTGCTCCAGCCCCTTCTCTTCCTGTTGATCCATCAAAGTGAAAAACCACCAAACTTTTTCCTTTTCTTCACTGTATTGCTAATTTTTTGTTTGCAGATTTTTTGCTTCCTGAATTTTATTTTCATCTTCTGCTTCATCATTCAATTTATTGAAAACTATAGCAGATCCTAATTCAGTATCAACAACATATATTGGGAAATTATGGGTTTTTCCTTACTACTTACCATATAAGCCATCCTTGTTTCTCCATATAGTCTTCTTTGCTCACCAAAAACAGGAATGGTGGCATAAGTTAGGTCCATCTGCATGGTGCCTTTGATATTTTCTGCCCAAGACCTTGATAAAAAAATGCCAAACCTAGGTGGAATGTCTACTACCATAATGTCCATTACCACTCTCTTGGTAGGGACTTGTGTAATACCAACAACAACATATTTTATCAAACCAATGCATTGAACTCTTTTGGAATCAAAAGAAAACAAATCCTTATATGGCCTAGTAATTTCCAATCCCATCCTTTCCATAATTACTTTAGGCATGAGGTTATGAGAGGCCCCTAAATCCAACATGGCATTGTGTAATGTCATATCATGAATACTAAGACTAACATAAAAAAGAGGTACTTCTTCATTCTGCTCATCTTCCAATCTTGGTCCCAAGTATATGGTTGGATAATATTCTTGAACATTAAGGATGCCAGCAGCTCCTGGTTGGGAATTCATCATTTTCAAAATTTTACTTCTATATTCATTGAACTTAAGAATTTTCCAAAAGGGATTGGGATTTTGATCTTGGAGATCTCATTCTCCAAACTGAAAACATAAGCAATTTTTTCAATCTCTTTGACAGGAGGAGGAGGTGGTGGATCCTTTCTAACCTCAAATACTTTGGGGGCATCTTTCTTGGGTTGTGTTTTGTTTGTAGTAATTGGAACATTTATGTTTATGAGGTTGTATTGTTTCTACATCTCAAAGATTACATGTTGGTAACCTTTAAGGTAATCAGATGGTTCCTCACCCTTGTTAACATCATGATCAGACTCATCATGTTCTTCCTTAGTCAAAAACATCCCTGACATGTTTTCATCCAAGAAATCAATAAATTCTTCTGGTATTTCACGCTGATCTTCTTCATCAACTAATTTTTTTTGAAAATGAGGCCTTACTTGAGGGTCAGGATGATTTCTATTTTCCCTTGGTCTCTGCTAGTTTTGAGGTCTTCTAAACTGAGGATTCCTAAATTGTGGTTCATGTTGTGTAGGAGGAGCAAAGGCATTCCCAAGGGCAAGCCTATCCATCAATTTTTCCATTGTCTTCATCATGGAGTCAAATTTATCATCTGAGGTGGAAGGCTTGTATTCTTATTTCAATTTTGTCTTTCCCATATTGGAATTTTTAGCTGCTATCATATTTACCTCCACCTTCACAGCATCATTTTTCATTTCATCTAATGAAGGGGATTCTCTTTCTCTTAGCAGGATAGAAAATTCATACTCAAAGGCCTCATCATATCTCAGTTGAGCTGCTCCTGGTGGAGGCTTTAGATGGGTAGGGATGGAGTCATCAACTTTGTTAAATCTCTATGAAAAATTTTGGATAGTTTCATCAAGAACTCTTTTCAAACTATTATACTCAGTAAGGGCTTGAACAGGGTTAGTTCTATTTCCCCACTTTCTCAAGAATCTATCTTCAAATTCGTTCCAATTATGTAGGCTTCCTGTAGCAAGGGCTTTGAACCACTTTCTGACCTCACCAGTAAAGATTTGAGCAAATAATCTCATCTTAACATCCTCATGGTCAACCTCCTCCCTGCCTATGAAGTCATTAATGTTAGTATGAATCCTTTGTCGAAGTGTACGAAAAAAGACCACTTTAGCTACGCATAACTAATAGCCCTAACATCAAATATGGCTGCCAATATCTTCAGATCTACAATTAGTTGATCAAGACAAGAGCTGCAAAAAACCAGATCTATGCATAGAAAGACATTAAGCAGTAAAAAGAAGGGTTTGCTCCATATATCCAATAGACAAGACAAGAACAATTTTGAAAGAATTTTTTGTATTAAGGGCACCTGGGAGGAAAACAAGAAGATGTTTCCAATTCTCCTCAATGGGATGGGTTCTTGGAAGTCCTCAGCACTTCAGATCTAGCATTTCTCTCTCTTGTTGGTGTAGAAAACCCAGACAAAGATAGAAATCAAAGGGAGCTCACACAACAAATAATGGAAAATATGACAATGATAATGGCTCAAAGTCAGACCAAGAGTCTAGATCCAGAGTGATCTAATAGGCAACAAAAGGTGAAGAATGGTAGAAAACACCCTCCTATTTATAACAAAATATTGGGTCATTCTAGATCTTGGTGCATGATTAAAATAACATTAACCAAATCTAGATCCACCTTTTATGGAATATTTTATTATATTTGTTGGAGGGAAAAAGTATTTGACTTGGGTCAAATCCCTTTTATTTGTGAATAATAAATAAATAAATGATTTATTTATCATTTTAAGGAAGTGGTTGAAAGATAATCAAATAAATAATGATTTATTTAATTATTTATGGGTGGTTTAGTCATATTTAACAAGGAATATTATTTAAATAAGATTTAAACAATTATTCCTAGAAAATAATAAGATAAATAAGGATTTATCTAATTAATTTCTTTGTTTTGGGTTAAACATGACCAGGAATAATAATTAAATTATTTTTTAATTAATTATTCCTTGAGGAAAATCAAACAAATATAGGTTTGTTTAATATTTCCTTTTGGGGTTTCCTTTTTAGACCATAAACAACCTAATAAATGTGTTTTATTAAGTTATTTTACATAGTGAAAGCAATTTTACTTAGGGTAAAATTGGTCTTGCATGGTGTACTTGGGTCCATCTAATGATAGTAGGTTAGATGACCAAAAAATGGTGTAACAGATTGCCCCCCAGCGTGCGAGTGTTAGGAGCAAATCGTATGACCGAAGTATGTTGTAAGAACTCAATCACCAGACATCAAAAGGGAAGTCAGAGAGAGAAATGTGAGGTAGAATAATGTGCTGAAGAACTAGATCCTGAGGAGATGAGACTTACAGGTCCGCCGAGACAAAGTACAAAAGAATAGTGTGTCCAGTAAACAAGGGACCGAACCATAAAGTACAGCCGACATAAACATAAGCCAGATAAAAATACAATGAGGAATCCCACATACATGATGTGTCTGGGATAACAGCCAGGACTTATACAATAATATCTGAGTACATGAGATACAAACACAACCCAAATGCCCCCTGAAAATGGGGAAGGGCTCGCAAAATCTGACTGATACATGCAAATCAAAGAGGCGTTGCAAGTGGCTAAGGCCAACATCATCAAATATATGGAGCTGCATCGAAGGCTGCAAGGAAGATGTCATCCAGGCATGTGGGGGGCTACCTGCAGGGCCACCCCCTCATGAGGGTTGAGACATCTCACACAAACTCGGGAATCACCAAGAGCTGCTGCTGCATCACTGAACCATCAAGTATACGAATCTCGAGCATGCTGAAAGGAGCTGGAGTGGAGAAACAATCAAATCAAGGGGGAAGGAGAGATCCCTTTGCCTGATCCGAGGCACCGAACAAGAGTGGAAGCTGGAACCAAGGTACACCGCCCTCTAGACCTGTCTTCTGGAATGAAGGAGTTGATGTCGACAGAAGGAGGTCCACCATAGGTGAGGCAATGAGAGATCCTCAACTAAGGCACGAGAGAAAATAGTAGAGCGACGGACAGACTAATACCAATGATGATGATGAAATGGAGGGGACTGAGTAGCGAATGGACGACTTCCCTTGTTAGAGAATAAAGGGCATGAATGACATGGCAGCGACTGACACAATATCATGAGGGATAGGGGACAGTGGGACTGAAGGCCATAATGTGCGACACAAGAGAGGGACCAAGCAATGAAGGATGGAGGACTATGGCAGGGTACAAAGGGACTCGGGATAGACTCCATGAATGCGATGATGACTCAACTTGGATGCTCTAAACAAGGGCAACTTGATGGTGCTGCCACATAGTAAAGGTCCAATGGGGGACCATGAAAACATGAGTACAAGATGGTAACTCATGACAAACATCAACACGTGCATAGATAAGTATGGAGGCCAAATGGTGCCCCTAGTATGAGTGTTGCAAGTGAAGAAATTCGATTTTGAGGAGGGTTATGGTTGAGGGGCATAGGTGCCCCCAAGCATGGTGTGGTCATGCCAAAATGTATTTAGAAAAGGGGGGATCTAAACACATTTTAATGATGTGGTGCGCCATTTGTTTTCGTTATGATTATGCAGTTTTTAGAAAGGGAATGGAGGATTACCAATCTCTTTTGGTACTGCATATAGGAAGCAAATGGACTTTAAGTCTCTGGGTTGGCATACCTAGTGTCACTATCCCAAAGAGAGGAGTTGGAGATAATGAACTGATGCTCTCGTAGAAAAGCTATAGGTTGGTCAACAACAATGTCTAAGAGATGGAGTTGCTGATGTAAGATGAAGGAATGATAAGGGGTATCATCCTTAGAGTGATCTGAAGTGATATGGGACTCTAGAGGTTCTTCTAAATGTGGAATAATAATGGTACTAAATTCAGCACGACCAGATACACTATGAGAGCTGTGGAGAATTGCTTCTCTTGGTCTCTCGAATGTGGGTGCCCCCTTACTCAAACATTGGGTTTCAATGTAATGGCTACAAGGTGTATGTGGTGTAAACGCATGGGTTCAATGTAAAGGGGAATAGAGAAAGTCAGGGGTGGGGATTTTTTCCATAATGTCGTCATCATGATAGAAGATGGGGTGACTGGTGGAAGAAAGACCACCTGACGTGGCGAAGCTACCTGAATCATCATCATGAGAAGAGAGGGTAACATGCGCGTCGTCACAAGGGGTGACAGAAGAGTAAGAAGATAAAGGATCTACTGATGTTGAGCCCAAGGTGATTGCTAAAGGAAGGTCAAGTGAAACAACAGGGGAAGATTGAGATGGAATGTTCCCCGAGGGTCTCATGGATGATGATAGGTAGAAAATGCTGGACGAAGGCTCCGTCATCTTGACATCAGGAGGGGGAATGTCAATGGGAGCAGTCATTTCTGGTAGTTTTTCCAAAGAAAAATGCACAAATAGGGGAGAGGTGGACTCATTGCGCTTGGCCTCGAATTGGCAAACCGCGGCTAGAGAGGTGAAGAAGTCCTCGAGGCGGGGAAAAAGGTGGGTGTAATGGCCATGGAGATCACACAAAGCACAGGGGTGGTTGGTGTGAATAGTCTTTGGGTTCTTGGCCATGGTCGTAGAAGGAACAGAGGCTTCCGGGACCGTGGACTCAGGGAACGCGACATTAACCATGGGCTTGAGATGAAGAAATTCAGGACAGGTATGGGTGGCATGACCGACAATATCACACAAAGCACACTGGATGGTATGCTTTGGAGGCTGAGGAGGGGCAGGGTTTGCCAGGGCAGCCTTGTCCTTTGATGCCCCCTTGCGAGATTTTCCCTTCTTACCCGAAGCGGTCGCAACAGGAGGTGGTTCCTGTTGAGGTGACTGAGGCACTGTTGCGGCGGGAGAAGTCCTGGGGACCGGTTGAACCGGGGTCAAAGCAAGATAAGGTTTGGGTTGAATAGGAAAGGTTGGTGTTAAAGGATCAAGGTACCAGACGGGAATCCCAAGGGTCAGGTTAGGAAGAGAGAGGGTGGCCATGACAGGTACCGTGTACACTCCTGGTGGGGGAGCTAGGAACGGTATCTGACCAGAGGGGTAATGGCCAGGTGGGATGACTCCTAAAGGGCTAAGGCTTGGAGGAACTGTTCCAGGAGGGTAAAGAGGCTCATGAATACTAGCTGCAGGCGAAGGGCTAGGAGTAGGTTGTGAAGAGTGCGATTGCTGACTAGCCGAAGCAGGTTGCTTGAGAGCAGCCCGAGATGATTACATCATGCAAACATTCGATGAGCTGGGGTCGGAGACAGGAGGAGGAGGAAGACCAGGGAAGGTTCCAAGCAAAGAGGAGTCTTTGTAGACACCGGGAGAGACACTGGTCAAAGAATCGACGGTTTTCTTATTGGCTACAGAAGAGATGGTCGTCTCAGGGGAGGTCTGAGATTTTGGCTCATGATACGTCAACTGGTCAATGGTGACTATCTTTCCATTGTGAGGAAAAGACATCTTGCGAAAAACCGCGGATGGGACAGCAGACATGGCATAGGTGTAGCTTCGCCCCAAGAGAATGTTGGAATCGAGAGGGGCGTCGATGACTTCTACGTCAACGCAAACAGTCTTGCCCACAAGAGTGATAGGACAATTACAGAAGAGGCCAATCGGCTGGGAGGCGTGGCCATCCCACGCTTGAAGGGTGATCGTGGAAGGGGCCAACTCAAGATATCCGAGTTGCTTCCAAACCGAAGCGAACATCACACAGGTGGATGCCCCCTCGTCAATTATACACCGAGAAACCTTAGCGTTCCGGATTTTGACTGGGATTTGGAAGGCTACGGAAGCGAGAAGGGGAGGATGTTCTGATTGATGGGCGTCGAAAAAAATCATTTGGTCATCAGCAGGATCCACAGTGCCCATGGCAGATAGTAGAGCCTTCTTTTGGGAAGGGCATGACTGGAGGAGTTCCAATGTGGAAATGGCAGCAGGAGATTGCGCCAAATCATCTACTATGCTATACGACTGAGCAGCTCAACCAGAAGCAGCATTTCGGCATAATGGTCCTTTAGGAATCTTGGTATTAACCTCAACGTTGGGTTGAGGGATAGGCAAGGGACCATTGGATGTTGAAAGAGGCTCTGTAGAACCTGAAGAAGGTGACTCGGGGACAGACGGAGCGGAAGGCTTGGGGTACTAAGGGGCCCGAGTTTGAAGGTTAAGGTCGACGGTTGGAGGTGGAGCAAAGTTAATCATGAGGATCTGGTAATTGGAGGAACCAGAAATGGAAGGTGGAGTGGTGACCGGTCCGTCAGGTGGTTGGGTAGCCACGAATCCTTGCTGAGGGAAAGGATCAGTAAACACAGCTGGTTGAGTAGTGGCCACATTAGGGGGAGCATGAGGGGAGGCGTGTTGTCCGCGCAATGTGGCTTAAGACTCCCACATCTGTCGCATCTATGGTAAGAGGGGACAATCGTGGGTGTAATGACCATAAACACCGCAACATGAACAAGGCTTATTTGTGCGAAGAGGCCTGTCCGGCTTGGGCTGAGTGCCTTGTTGCTGGTTAGCAGTGTTAGGGTCAATACCTTGAGGATTAGTTCCCCAAGTACCAGGGGCAGATTGGTTTGGATTGCCTCTCCACCTTCTTTGAGAAGAAGGGGTATTAGTCGCGCCCTGCTGTGCAAATACTTGCCCTGGAGGGGGCTGTAGGTGCTGTTGCGGGGTTGGGGGAGGCAAGGGAGATGGAAGCGCATATGCTGGAGGAGCTGGCGCACCAGGCTGCGGATAAGGGTAATGGTTAGGTTGGGCAACATTGAGGTAAGAAGGAGTTTGGGCAAAAGGATGAGGCATGCCGTATCCTGGATACATGCTACCTGGAGGGGGAAAAGTGCTAGAGGTGCTGGCCCCTCCCTGAGGGAGACCATAGCCCATAGGAGGTTGAGCATACGGATGAGAAAGAGCTCCAACGATACCGTCGGCGGAATGAGATGCCCCCGAGGCGTTAGTGCCTCCGGGCCTGGGGAGGTCAGGAAGGACGGTATAAACATAACCAAACTGAGCATAGATCAGGTCATATTTCAAGGCTATTTGGAGGGCGGCTTCTTCGGTTTGAGGGAAATGGGAGGCGACATCTTTGCCAATGGGAGCTAAGAGAGTGCGAAGGAACCAGTCTATATAAACCCGATCTTCGAAGGGGGCCCACATAAGCTCCGTCTTCTTCGCCATTCCCGGACATGGGTAGAAAGGCCGGTCGAAGAGGTTTGCTTGAAGGAAGTCAAGAGCTCCGTACCAGTATCGTATCGGAGAGGGAGCTGGAAATAAGATAAAAAGGCTTGGGCAATGGTCGCAAAGGTGGTATGGGAAGAGGTGGCTTGGTCAACATACCATTTAGAAGCTTCGCCGGTAAGCGTGTGTTGAAACAACCGAAGACGGATGGAATCATCGGTAATGGAATTGGAGGAACACCACATGTGGAAAGATCAGACATGTTTGGTTGGATCTTCTCCAGCAAGGCCTTCGAACTTAGGGATGTCGGAGGGGAGCTTGGTTGGCATAGCAGGCCAACCAACATCGTGGCGGATAGGATCATTGATCAACTGATTGAAATCAGGGAGGCTGAGGCCTGCGATGTACGGTAGCAAGGGTGCAACTGAGGTAGTTCCTGTGGCGGTTCCTCTAGTAGTAGTTCCGGCATTAGGGCCAGGAGTACCACTAGCGTTAGGCCCTGGAACAGACATAGTGAAGGTGACAGGGGGAGAACCAGAAGTAAAAGGAGAACCCAATGAATCAGAAGAGGAGTCGGAATGTGGACTCGTAGGAGGACTGGCTCGACGACGGCGGGACAGAGCAGGTCAATCGACCGGAAACTGAGGGTGAAGGCCAAGAAGTCTCCAGGAAGCGCGCCTTGGGGGCGCGATGATGGCAACACAAACACGGCACAAGGGTAAGAAGAACGACCGACAGAGGCAGGGAGGTGCAGAATCAAGTGATTACAATGTCGAAACAAGGGCAAAAAGGTGCAGTGTTAATTGATTTTAAATTCTTTTCCTAGCAGTGTAAACCAAGCTCTTCTTTGCTTAAGGTGAGTGTGTGGCGTGCGTTAATTTTAATTTTTAAACCCTTTTCATTTTGAGAGCAAGAGAAAAAGTGTGCTGCGTAACTGAAAATAAGGCTGCAAAAATAGTGTATAATGCTGAAATAACAGAAAATTAATAGCTACTATTGCATCGATTCAACCCAAAAAGGCGGGTCTCTCAAAACTAATCTAAAAGAGGGAAAAAAAAAACTAGTCAAAACACACTAAAAAGAGGCCAATAGATCTAGGGTCGAAAGGGACAGGGATCTAAAGGAGAAAGCTGCTGAAAAGAGGTGGAGATCACATCCAAGAGGCAGAGGCAAGGTGGCTGGAAAAAAGGAGGAAATCAACAAAAAGCAGAAAGGACATGGATGAGGTCCTAAAGGGAGGTCCAAAAAAAACTACAAGAGGTGGTTTGAAAGGAAGAAGAGCTGACTTAAAGGGATCTGAGAATGAGGTATCAGATCTGAAAAAGGAAAGGTTGAAACTCTGAAAAATCAGACACCTGAAACAGCTAAAACTCTTCCACCAAAAGTGGAGGGTACTGAAGCCATAGGGGGCAAGGTTCCCACTTAGATGATCAAATATGATTAGAAACAGGTCCAAACGGGCGGAGACAGAGGCTGGAAAACCCTGACAGAAGCTTCAGCAAAACCCAGAAAAATTGCAGAAAAACAGCAAAAAAAAGCACAGGTCGCAGGTTCTGACCTGTTTTCCTGTTCAGGTCGCAAAAAAGGGGCTGAAAAGTGCGACTTGGAGTCTAGGTCACATTTTTTGGGCTGAAAAGTGTGACCTCCAACTCCGGTTGTCCCGGCGGCAGATTTGCGGAAAAGTTGTCGTCTTAGTTGTGGCTGATGTCTGTCACCTGCGCAATAGGGCCAGAAACACGCGGAAGTTAGAAATTTTAATGTTTTAGGGTTTTGTAGGTGAAAAACAACATGAAAATAGGAAAAACAAAAAGCTGAAAAGAAACCCTAGGGTCTAAAGTAGCTGGATATGCAGGAATATGAAAAACGACAGCGGTCGTAATTGAAAACCCGTGTGGAGTCGCCAATTGTTAGTATGAATCCTTTGTCAAAGTGTATGAAAAAAGACCACTTTAGCTACGCATAACTAATAGCCCTAACATCAAATATGGCTGCCAATATCTTCAGATCTGCAGTTAGTTGATCAAGACAAGAGCTGCAAAAAACCAGATCTATGCATAGAAAGACATTAAGCAGTAAAAAGAAGGGTTTGCTCCATATATCCAATAAACAAGACAAGAACAATTTTTGAAAGAATTTTTGTATTAAGGGCACCTGGGAGGAAAACAAGAAGATGTTTCTAATTCTCCTCAATGGGATGGGTTCTTGGAAGTCCTTAGCACTTCAGATCTAGCATTTCTCTCTCCTGTTGGTGTAGAAAACCCAGACAAAGATAGAACTCAAAGGGAGCTCACACAAAAAATAATGGAAAATATGACAATGATAATGGCTCAAAGTCAGACCAAGAGTTTAGATCCAGAGTGATCTAATAGGCAACAAAAGGCGAAGAATGGTAGGAAAAACCCTCCTATTTATAACAAAATATTGGGTCATTCTAGATCTTGGTGCATGATTAAAATAACATTAACCAAATCTAGATCCACCTTTTATGGAATATTTTATTATATTTGTTGGAGGGAAAATGTATTTGACTTGGGTCAAATCCCTTTATTTGTGAATAATAAATAAATAAATGATTTATTTATCATTTTAAGGAAGTGGTTGAAAAATAATCAAATAAATAATGATTTATTTAATTATTTATGGGTGATTTAGTCATATTTAACAAGGAATATTATTTAAATAAGATTTAAACAATTATTCCTAGAAAATAATAAGATAAATAAGGATTTATCTAATTAACTTCTTTGTTTTGGGTTAAACATGACCAGGAATAATAATTAAATTATTGTTTAATTAATTATTCCTTGAGGAAAATCAAACAAATATAGGTTTGTTTAATATTTCTTTTTGGGGTTTCCTGTTTAGACCATAAACAACCTAATAAATGTGTTTTATTAAGTTATTTTACATAGTGAAAGCAATTTTACTTAGGGTAAAATTGGTCTTGCATGGTGTACTTGGGTCCATCTAATGATAGTAGGTTAGATGACCAAAAAATGGTGTAACAATTAAACTGCTCTACATGCTCTTCAGTTGTAATCTTTTCATCACTTCCCCAAGTTTTGATTCTAGTAGAATATTTGCTAGGAAGGGAATTAATAACAACTAGGAGAACAAGAGGGGCATACCTAGCAGGTGCAACAGGTGGAGGTGGCACATTCCTGCCATGATGATTAGAACTGTGGTAGTTTTAGGGACATCAGTAGTAGAGGAAGAGGAACTGTTAGGAGGTGGGCTGGTTGGTCTTTGCAAACTAGTTACAATTGGATTCCAATCAAGTAGAGGGACACCAAATTTTATTCTTAGCAAAATTTCAAATGGGTCTAGTTCCTTCAACCTATCCAAATATTCCCTTTCTAACAACAACTCTGATGTGACTGCTTCCCAAAACTCTTCTTTATCCTTTTGGGTCACTAAGGCTGAGGTATCAATACCTCTCCTATGTAGGTCTAAGACAATTTCAGTCAATTCCTTTTCATTTTCAAACCAAAACAAGACTTATTGAATTTTATCATCAAACTTTTTATCTTCAGGACTTCTTAAAACTTTAGAGGACGAGGCTTTTGTGTGTAATGGAGTACTTGATTGTGTAGAATTGCCTTGAATGCCTTTGGAAATTGTCTTTGGATTATCCACAATTGTAGGTGGATCTAGGTCAGGATTACTCCTCCTATATATCCTTTTCGAAGCCACCTTTGAACATGAGAATTTTGAATGGAGTCACCAAGGTAGATGCAGCCTCGAACAACTTCTAAGCTCCTTCTATCTTCAAGAGTTTAGCTTCAAAATTTCGGGAAACGTATATCCTCAGTCTCCCAGTAGACACACCAAAATGTTATCACAAAATTGCACTTGATTGGCTGCTGATAAGACAACTCTATGTAACCGTTTCAAACCAGCTTTTGACTGAAGCTTAGCCTCTTCAGTCTGACAGGGCTCTCTCAAAGGGGTTTATGATATTTGATAATGATAGTACTAGATGGATAACTCTATTTTAAAAGTAACTTGTTTTTTATGTATGTAGGTTGAAAATAATGCAGGTGTTGATCCTCAGGATTACCCTCTCTTTGACATTTTTTCCACCTCATTCCATCATTTTTCCATAAGATCACAAACCCTAATCAATGAAGAATGCTTAGTTTTGTCTTAAGGATGCATTTAAATTATTTTTATATTATATTTTCATGATTTTTATATTTGGATAAGTTTTTGCAATTAAGCTACAGAATGCAGCCTGTTCTGCAGCTAACTGTTCATTTCATAGCCACTCTTATGTTTAAGTAGGTTCCAGGTGTCGGCTGAGGAATTGAGCCACATGGGTGTTTCTAGAATCATGCCTAGATGGATTCTATCCTACTCACATGGTCTAGATTGACATAAAAAGGAGCCTAAAATCATGGTCAAAGATACAAGTCAAAGTACGTTTCTTGCAGCAATAGGAATCCTGATTTGTTCTTCGTAGCAAATCATGAGTCCAATAGTCCTATTTCAATTTCAATTCGAGTTAGACACATGTAGCTAGTTTAAATCACAATTAGTTATGTAGTTTCTCTATAAATATTGGTTCCACAGAACCAAGAGACAGTTTAGTACAGTTCGGATTTCTAAGTGGATACTCTGTTTCCAGACTTTGTTTTCATTATAATAAAGAAGTTCAATTTGCTAATGATTGTTTGATTTCAGATTTAACAAGCTATGATTTCAGCAAAATCAGTTGCAAAGGGCCCCTACTTCTGAAGGAGGTTTCTATTGTGTTTTCTAGTTAGATTTCCTTAACTATGTTTTAGCAATTTCTGTTTATGCTTCATTTCTAGTTTTCAAATAGTTTAATGATAAATTACAATTGTCCAGACTTACTCTTCCTAGACATTTCATGGAAATAGAAAATCTGTTTTCAAAATTGAATTAAGGATTGAAGAGCTAAGAAACCATAGTTGTTTAGTTTTATTGTTCCTGTCTTTTATTTTCATTAGAATAGAGTTGTCAATTGTTGTGTCAAAAGATGTTTATGAAAGTCATTTTCAATATGCTAAACATGCATTAAATGGTTAAATATCTCACATATACAGTAGTTGAATTTATCTTGCTCATTGTCTTTTGCTTGCCAAAGACTAAGGCATAATTGATTTCTCCGAAGGCATCTCAAGAGGTTAAATACTTTACATTTGAATGTTGCAGACAGGTCAATTATACATTAGTTGATTTTAGTTAAATATTACATGCTTTTACTTTCGAGACCCTCACTTAATTGCAAACAATAATCTTCCTAAAAATCACTCTAGAGGAATTGATCTGATCAAGTTTCAAGTTGGGATGGTTGAATGATTAATGGAATGCAATTTCTGGGTTATTCATTTGTAGATTTTCTTAGTTCTCTAGTTCAACAGGTGTAATTAGTTACCTAACATTATCTCAAGAATATCACTCTTTACAAATTGAATAATTGGGAGTAACTAAACATACCTTAGAAGTTTTCATTACATTCTTTGCTTTCTGTTCTAGGACCTTAACATACTAAAGTACAAAAAGTTGCTAAACTCCATCTCAATAGGGTCATGCCTAACAATTGAATGTTGAAGTAACCAAAGGTACAATAGTTGTTCATTTTATTCTTTCATTTAAGATAGGCATTGTAATTCTCAATCTTAGTTTTAGAAATATATTCATGGATTAGGACTAATCAATAGATTAGGTAGATGCTTTGATTCCCAAAATAAGTCTTAAATAGCCCTTATTTTTTGGTTTGTTTTTATGAAAATTAGATTAGTTTTGGTATACTTCCTTTTATTCCTTCTAAAATTCATTTAGATTCACTTAAGTCTTTCCAGAGTTTTAGATTAACCATCCTTATATCTCAAAGAACAAAGCCCCCCAAAAAAAAACATAAAACACAAAACAACGAAGTAAGGGATATGTTTCTTAAGCACATATAGTGCACCACACTTCATCAGTTTACTAGCCCTGGTTGATAATTGATGAAAGAAATTTAGCACACTAAATTGACTAAACATTTTGGCACCATTGCCGGGGAAGTGTAACTGGGAAGCATTATTTCTTACATAAAAAAAAAAAACAATGATATGTGTAGAGAAAGAGACTCTAGGGGCATATTCATAGCTAGAGGTAGGAGTTTAATCCCTACAACACCACTCACTCTACCAAGACCAAGAATTAGTACACCACCATCTTAAACTCATATCCCATATTTCACTGGCCATAGACTTCCAGAAGTTATAAGATCAGATATCCAGTTAGGAGGATCTCCTACTTCATCCACTGAGGCAATCTTAGAGGAAGAAGATCCTAGGACTCCAACAGAAGGAGTAACCTTTTTCACTCATACAGGGGAACATATTCTAGCTGAAGAGTTAGAAATCCCCAGTGAAGAGGAAGAAGAAGAACCTTTCTTCAACATACCATTGATAGAGTAACTAGAAGAGCAATTAACCTTGCAAGTTGAATCTTATATTAGTTCTAAAGAATCTATCATGGTAGGAAGAGGAGAAGAAGGAGGAGAGGGAGAAGGAGAAATTTTTAATAGAGAAAATGTACTACTTGGAGGAGGTAGAGGTAGAGGAGGAGATAGAGGAAGAGGTAGAGGAAATGAAGAAGGAGGTAGAGGTAGAGGAAATAGGGGAACTAAGAGTTCTTTTGGATTCCTTATAATAGATGAAGAGACAAATGCTACCATGAAAAATATCTCACCTTCTATCCTCCAAAACTTTCATGGATTAAAAAGTGAAGACCCTGAGACCCTTTTATTTGAATTTGAATTCTTGTGCAGAACTTATGATTATTTACAAGATTCTCAAAAACTCAAATTGTTTCCTTCAACATTGAAAGGAGCAGCTCTAAAATGGTTCATGAGTCTAATTAGTAGGTCTATTAAGACATGGAATGATATGAAGAGACTATTTCTAGAAAGGTATTTCGATTATTGTATACCTGTTAATCACAAGGAAGAAGTGTTTAAAATAATGCAAAAAGAGGATGAAAATTTGGAGGATTTACTTGAAAGGTTCAACTATAACATAAAAAGAGAAAAATGAAAAATCTAGATCAAGACACTCTAAAAGCTATTTTGTTGGAAGCAATTAGAGATGAATGGATAGATATCCTTAATATGATGGGAAATGGGGACATATCTCAACTTTCATTACTAGATATTGGGAAACTATGTATTAATATCTCAAGAGGGAAATCAAAAATTTTGAAAGGTCCAAGAGATCCTGCTCTTTCTAGGGTAAACAAATCTGCAACTGGAATAGTGAATAGGGTAGAAATTGGAAACATGCTTGATGAATTCAAAACAAATATTTTAGGGAGTCTTAGTGAAGAGATAGACACCCTTAAGTTACAAAACAAGCAGAAAGTCGAGACCGGTGCTTTAGCAATTTTCTGTCCAAAATGCAGAAAGAAACATGCTTTGAGAGAATGTCCTCTTGAAGCAAAAGTCATAGAAACCTGTATGATTTGTTCAGAAAGTCATGAGACTAATAATTTTCCTTCAATTCCTGGCCTTAAGGCTATTTTTCAAGAAAAAACAACATCAAATCCCATATAATTTCTTTGTTTTGTCTTTAGGAGACCATGGAAGTGGCGATAAAATCAAGGGTTTAACAACCCAATGTATACTCAACCCCCACCAAATTTGAATTCTTGGTAGCAACCTTGGCCTCAATCTCAATCTCAATCTCAACCTTGGGCTCAAGGAATGCAAAATGCATATGGAAGATTCTCTCAGTAATACCAATATCCTCCATCATATCCAAATTATCCTCCCCAACAAATTCCTCAACGAAGTCAACAACCCCAAATCCAAAACCAAAACCAAAACCAACAACTCTCACTACCATTCCCTTAGAGACCAAATCATTTACCTGCCCAACCATTGCCAAACCCCAACAATAAAAATCCTCAGAATACCTATATGATAGAAGGTTAGAAATTTCCAACCTATATGATTACTCCTCTAGATCTTAATGATGTCCAATTAAGATCTGGTAGGATATTAGAAAAGAGGAAGGCTTTTGTAGTCATTCAAGACAAGAAAATTATGAGGAAGATTCTCTACATCCCAATAAACATTTTGAAGAAGGAATAACACTTCAAAACCAAAATTCTGAAAATGAAAAGCAAAAACAACCAATAAACTCAACTCCTATCATAGAGCAACCATCAATATCTACTTCTACATCTCCTTTTCCTGAAAGATTACAAATTGATAGAGGATTAGAAAGAATATTATGTTGCCTAATTATGGTTTTCTAGATGAATTGAAAAATATTTTCCTCAAAGTCCCTTTGTTACAAGTTATTAAGGAAATTCCATATTTAGATAAAACAATAAAGGAGTTGAGTATGAAGAAACTGGGAAGAAAAATAAAAGAAATAAAAAGAATCCAGCTTGTAGGAAAAATAGCAGACATAATGATGGGAAAATTTCCATTCAAAAATATTTAGATCCGAGAAGTCTAGTTGTAAAAACACATATCAATGGAGTTGAAATTACAAATACATTGATTGATTTAGAAGCAGCAATAAACATCATGAGCAAACAGACCATGGAACAACTCAAACTTCCTAATCTTATTTATACACCTACATTACTGCAATTAGCAGATAGATCTGTAATCAAACCAGATGGTGTGTTAGAAGATATTTCAGTGTCTTTATATTCTTGGAAGTACCCTATTGATTTTATGATTTTAACCCCTAAGAACAATCTAGGAGGATGCCCACTCATATTAGGAAGACCTTTGTTGGCTACAACTGATGCTTTCATTAGTTGTAGGTTTGGTGACATGTATATTTTTTATGGTAATTCAAATAAGAAATTCACTCTGTATCTTCCAGCAAGAACAATCACAAAGATAGATGAAAAATAATGGATTGATGAAGAAGAATATATACAACCTCTCTTTACTATTTCAACCATTAGCGAAGATAGTCGAATATTAAATACAATACAAAATTATGAATCATCTCCAGAATATGAACATGATAAATTTCAAGAAAAGGCCAATATTGAATATTTGTCATCTAGGCAAATGTCTCTTTACTTTATGGAAGAATTTGGTAGCTCTATAGTTGAAATCTTTCCAGGGAAAACCTTGAACATAAACAATAACTTGGAGAAATTACAACAGGAAAAGCTAATCAAAACATTACAACAACATTCATCTGCATATGCATGGGAATACACTGACATGAAAGGAATTAGTCCTAATACTTGTATACATCACATTTATATTGAGAAAAATTGCAAACCTATCAGACAACCTCAAATAAGGATGAATCCAAATCTTAGGGAAATTGTGAAAGAAGAGTTGCAAAAGTTGTTAAATTTCAATTTCATCTATCCAATTTCAGACAGTCAGTGGGTCTCTCCTTTAGTGACTGTACCCAAAAAGAATTGTAAATGGAGGGTATGCATTGATTATTGAGAATTGAATAAAACTACCCTAAAATATCATTTTCCTTTTCCCTTTATAGATCAAGTGTTAGATACATTAAAATGTAAGAATTATTTCTCATTCCTTGATGGTTTCAGTGGTTACAATAAAATTCAGGTTGCACCTGAAGATCAAGATAAAACCACATTTACCTGTCCATGGGGGACTTATTCCTAATGAGTACTTCCTTTTGGATTGTGCAATGCACTTGCAACATTCCAAAGGGCAGTACTAGGAATTTTTTCTAATCTAATACATGATTGTGTAGAAGTGTATATGTATGACTTTACAGTTTATGGTAATACATTTCAAGAAGCTTTAGAAAACTTGGAAAAGGTTCTTAAAATATGTAAGGAAGAAAACCTCTCACTAAGTCATGAAAAATGCTTCATGATGTTTACTGAAGGGATTGTTGTAT
This sequence comes from Pinus albicaulis, assembly GCA_034641835.2. NCBI lineage: Eukaryota > Viridiplantae > Streptophyta > Pinopsida > Pinales > Pinaceae > Pinus > Pinus albicaulis. The sequence continues at coordinate 973,798,121 of CM076569.1, forward strand.
GACATCACATTTTAGGAGATGGAATTAAAGTTGATAAATCTAAAGTTGAAGTCATCTCCAAGTTATCAATTCCAAGTTGCCAAAAGGATGCTAGAAGTTTTCTAGGATTTATGGGGTATTATAGAATATTTCTAGAAAATTGCATTAAAATAGCGTCCCCACTCTTCAAACTACTTACCAAAGATTCTGAATTTAGTTTGAATGCTGACTTCCAGTTAGCATTTGAAACTTTAGGAGCAAAAATTTCTGAAGCACCCATCTTAAGAGGGCCTAACTAGAAACTACCTTTTCGCATTTCAACAGATGCTTCAGACACAACTCTAGGAGTTGTGTTAGGACAAAAAGACTTGATCCCCTATGCCATCTATTACACAAGAAAGAATTTGACTCCCACAGAGTTGAATAATAATGTAACTGAAAAGGAATTCTTAGTTTTTGTTCATGCTATCAATAAATTTAGACATTACATAACAGGCTATGAAAACTTTTTCCATACAGATCACTCCGCAATTAGGTATTTAATGAATAAATCTATTACTAATGACAGAGCTATAAGATGGTTTTTCTCCTACAATAATTCAGCATTACTGTTCTAGACAAGCTTGGAAAACAAAACACAGTTGTTGATTTCTTGTCTAGAATTCAAAATATCAAAGATGACACTCCAGTTGAAGATAAATTTCCCGATGAATATCTTTTTGCAGTAACTACTCGAACCCCTTGGTTTGAAAATATTGCCAATTACTTAGTTACAAGAAAATTACCTTCACATTTTCATTCTACAGAGAAAAGAAAAATCATTCAATTAAGTGCAAGATACTCATGGATTACTAATGAATTGTATAAGACAGGTGCAGATCTCATTATCAGAAGATGTGTTCGAGAAGATGAAATGCCTGAAATTCTTAAAGTATGTCATGATGAACCTTGTGGCGGACATTTTGCTAACAAAAGGACATCCTATAAAATCCTTCATTTAGGATATTATTGGCCATCCATCTTCAAATATGCCAAATAATATGTCAAAAGGTGTGACAGTTTCCAAAGGGTAGGGAAACCTGCTCCTTCAAGTGAAATTCCATTGCAACCTCAGGTACTCATTGAAACTTTTGAAAAATGGGCCTTGGATTTTGTCGAACCTATCAATCCTCCATCTAAACAAAAGAAGTATATTTTGGCATGCACTGATTATGTCAATAAATGGGTAGAGGCTAAAACATTTCCTTTTTCTAATGAAGTATTTGTGGTTAATTTTCTTTTTGAGGATATTTTCACTCATTTTGGTGTTCCAAGAGAAATTGTAACAAATCAAGGCACTCAATTTACATCAAATATGGTGAAAAGGATCGTGGAAGATTACAGGATCAAGCATAGAAGGTCTAATCCTTACCATCCACAAGAAAATGGTCAAGTTGAATCTACCAATAAGGTGATTGAAGGAATTCTCACTAAGATTGTTAATCTACATAGAAGAGATTGGGAAGATAGGCTTCCTAAAGCCTTATGGGCCTATAGAACTACATGGAGGAACACAACATGACATACTCCCTATGAACTTGTTTATGGGAAGCAAGTCCTGTTCCCTATAGAGTTTCGGATCAAAGCCTTCAAGATGGCAGTCTAATTGGGACTTGATTTATCAGAAGCACAGAAGCATAGACTGGAGCAACTCAATGAACTAGATGAAATCAAACAAGATGCAGTCCAAAGAACCAATATATTCCATAAACAAAGGAATAAAAGGCATGATAAGTATATCAAAGAGAAAAATTTTCAAGTAGGGGATTGAGCACTCTTGTTCGATTCAAAATTCCAGGATTTTCAAGGAAAGTTTCAGACTCATTGGCTTGGGCCATATGACATTGAAAAATTCTTTGATAATGGAGGAGTAAAGATCAGCACAATAGATGAATAAAAGGTATCTCTTCTTGTGAATGGTCATCGGTTGAAAGTATATCATAAACCACTCTCAAAAGAAGAGTTTTTCAAGAAATTTCAAGATAATATTGATATGGAGTTAGTGAAGAAGAATTATTCTTCTTCACAAACTTAGCTTTTACTTTTCCTACAATTTTCCAAAAGAACATAAAAAAATAAAGTGTATAAGTATGAAAACCAATCAATGATTGGCATACTTATGCAGGAAATACAGGGTGAAAATCAGAGTTTTCTGACATCCTATATTTTCCATTTTATTTTCTGTAATTATTAGTGAAAACTACATTCATATTTGATTTTTCATAATCTGCAAATTTAGTTTCATTCCATTGCACTCCACTGTCATTCCATCTTATTCCACTTTCATTCCATATTTTTCACTCATTCCATTCATGTTCCATACTTTATATATATATATATATATATATTGCAACTAATTTGATTATGCATCAACTTCAGCAGTTCTGACATGATGATTGCAAGGGATTAAATGATATGTTTTTGAAGACCACCATGCTACAAGAGTAGTTAAGGAACAACATCAAAGAAAGACAAAAATGATCCGGATTTAAGTAGGAATGCAACAGAATAAACATATAACCATAAATACAGAGATGCAGCGGAAATAACACTTCATTTCATTAATATCAAAGAACTGAAATTTGCTTACAGACAGAATGGGAATAAAACTAGCTAGGGCGCTGGTAGCTATCTCTGAGAAGAGATGTGGCGGCTACAGGCCTCTGAACTGAGTTACAATGAGGCTCGAGGGCCTATTTATCATTTAGAAACAATGCGAAATCCTAAACAGCCAAAACCCTAACCCTAGGAGATGAAGCGCCAAAACTATGGGCCCCGTTTGGGTAAATTGGTGTTTCAACTTCCCAGGGGCGTAACTTTGGCATACGATCTCTGTTTGACGCGTACCATACCTCGTTAGAAATATCTATCCGAGGACTAAAAATTTGGAATGAGAAACATCAGTCCATGGACTCATGTTGCTCTCTATTTTCCCAAAAAACGTCGTTTAGGGCCTCAAAACGGCTCCGGAAGTTCAGGACCCGAAAAACTGCTAAAAATAGTAAATTGTGCTGAAACTGAAAAACTGAAAGAGACAATGGTGGAGCCCCAAGTGGAATAGGTGGGTGACCACCAATATCCACCTAGATCATTCCTCCCCCCTTAGGAAGCAATGGTCCACATTGCGTTAAGTTCCTCCATGAGATGAGGAAATTTCTGCTGAACTTGGTCCCTGGTGAACCACTTTCCTTGGTGCAGGAGTTGGCCAGCTTTGACAACCCGATATAGTTGGATCTTCTGTTGGCGAGTGTTCTTTATTTGCATGTCCATGATACAATCTGTGGTGGCCTATTCCATGCAGCCTGGATTTAACTCTGTTGGTGTGAGTTGTTCTGCAATGTCCGAGGTGTCCAGTAGAGGTGGGAAGTAAGGACGAAGGAAATCCAAATTGAAGACTGGGTGTAGACCAAGGAATGGTGGAATACTGAGCTCGAAGGAATTGTTCCCTACAACCTTGGTGATGGTGTATGGCCCGTATCGGAGCGGGTGAAGCTTGTGGTGGGGTCCAGTGAGGCACTCCTTCTGCAAATGTAGCCATACTTTGTCGCCCACCTGGAAGTTGTGTGGCACCCGGTGTTGATCATGGCGTTGCTTGTACTTGGCATTGGCTCTGTCCAATATATCATGAACCTGTTGGCGGATGTGTTGAATGCACTCGATGAAGCTACTTGCTTTGTCAACTTTAGACTAGACATGAGTTGAATCGGCCTGAGCAGCTGCAAATGGCATGGCTACGTCAATGGGACATAGTGGCTGAAATCCCAAGCCCACCTGAAAGGGGCTATGGCCAATTGAACTGTAGAGAGCCCTGTTATAACTATGTTGTACATAGGGGAGGCTCTCGTCCCATGTGCGTGGATGCTTTGAATTGTACATGCGCAAAATGTGTACAATCATTCTCTTGATTTACCTTCATCAAGACTGTTTGGGATGCAGCCAGGACTTGGTGAGCTTTGTATCTAACATTGACTGCAGGTATCGGGACTAAAATGTATTGAGAAATTCATTTACCCTGACTGAGCATGAGATAGATTGTGGGATCCCAAAGTGTACCTGCACACTGCTCAAAGAAGAGTTTAGCAAAGGCTTCGCTGTGATATTCTTCTCAGAGGCCACCATAATGGCCATTCGAGAATCTATCAAGACCATGAAACATAAATATTTCTCGCTTAGTAGAAGGCAGGTTCGATATGTATCCATGTGATGGATTCTAAGGCCGACTAGGGTAGATATATATAGGTCTTGCTTGATGGCCTATTTGGCAATGGCACAAAGGCTAGCAGATCTCATGTGCTTCTATTATCCTTCGCCAAGGTTCGACCAATAGAAATACTTCATAGGAAAACCAACCATTTTCTGACCCCGAAACAACAGTGACTCGACCGTAGTGTGCTTCCCATATCATCTTGGCACGCTCGTTTGAAGGAACACAAAGGTGTCCCAGGTGACATAAAAGTGCATCTTGGAGGTGAAAATTTGGAACTTGCGTACCCCCCAAGAGTGCCTTGTAAGTGTGGCCGAATTCTGGGTCACTCTCATAGAGAAGCGGCCAATCAGAAGTCTCGTGTCCACAAGAGTTGAGCACAGTGGTGAGCGCCACGATCGGTGGTCAGTTGAGGCAGTCTGCAACATGATTGGTGCTACCCTTCTTGTACTTGATGTTCAAATGAAACTGTTGCAGATATGTGGACCACTTTTGATGGCGATCATTCTACAACTTCCCTTGTGTCTGTATGAACTGCAGGGGCCGGTGGTCTGTGTGGATGATTGTTTCCTTCCCCAAAATGTAATGCTTCCATTGTTGACAAGCTTGCACAATGGAATACATTTCTTTGTCATAATTGGGATACTTGCGAACTGTGTCAGACAATGTCTCACTGTGAAATGCCACTGATGTCCCTGTTGAGTAAGAACTGCCCCAACAGCATAGTCAGAGGCATCAGTCTCGATCTCAAATGGCTGTTGCAAGTCTGGTAAAGTGAGCATTGGGGCCGAACAGAGGCGATTTTTCAATTCTGTGAACGCCTTCTGTTGAGGTTCCGACCAAAAGAATTTTGTTCTCGCTCCTCCCTTGGTGACTTGACTCAAGGGCCAAGTGATATGAGAGAATCCCAACACGAACCTCCGGTAAAAATTAGCAAGACCTAAAAAGCTGCGAAGCTCTGTTATAGTGGTTGGGGCTGGCCAATCCCGAATGACTTGGATCTTGGCTGGATCCACATGCACCCCCCTTTCATCAATAATGTATCCCGGATATTGAACCTGGGTCATGCCAAAAGTGCACTTCTCCAAATTGGCACACAACTTGTGTTGCCGCAGTGTTTGGAGGACTTGTCGGATGTGGTGAAGGTGCTCTTCCCAAGTCTGGCTAAAGATCAAAATGTCATCCAAGTACACCACTACAAATGAGTTGGTGAATGGCCGCAAGATGTCGTTCATCATCCTCATGAAGGTTGCGGGAGCATTCGTCAACCCGAAAGGCATGACCAACCATTCAAAAAGGCCTTCCTTGGCTTTGAAGGCAGTCTTCCACACATCGGAGGGTTCAATTGGTACCTGGTGATAACCAAGCTTCAGGTCGATCTTGCTGAAATATTTTGCACCTTTGAGTTGGTCCTGAAGGTCATCAATCCATGGGATTGGGTACCTATTCCAGACAGTGATCTTGTTCAGTGCCCAATAGTCAATACAGAGTCTCCACGTCCCATCCTTCTTCTGTACCAACATGATCGGGCTCCCACAGGGCGATGAACTTGGTATGATGTGACCTTTCTGCAACAGCTCCTGAATCTGCCTCTTGATTTCATCATTCTCCAGAACAGAGCGTCGATAGATCGGTTCATTAGGTAGCAGCGCACCTGGGGTTAGATCAATCGGGTGCTTGACCTGACAGTGCAGAGGAACCCCTGTGGGTGAGGTGAATATGTCCCCGTACTCCTCCACAACCTTATCCATTTGTTGTTGTCGTGTAGAGGAGCCCTGTCTGGAGGTCGTGGCCACAGTCTTCTTCTTGCCCTGGGGGCGGATCATCAGGAAAATGAATTTCCTGGTTTGGGAAATGAGCTTACTGCATTTTTTTGCAGTAACCAAAGAGATAGCAGCAGGAGGTGGTACCTCTAGTATCCTGTACAACTTATTTCCCAAAGTAACAATAACAGCACGAGGTCGAGACTCATACACAACATGACGCTTCCACAAGTATGGTTGTCCTAATAATACATCAGAAACATAAATAGGAGCAACGTCACATAATACCTCATCTGTGAAGGGCTTGATGCTATAGGGAAGGCGACACTGTTGGCTGACGCGGAGATCTCGTCCTTGGTGAAGCCACCCGATGGTGTATGGATGTGGGTGAGCTGTGGTCGGCAAGCCCAACCGCTTCACGGCATCTGCTGAAATGAGGTTCTTTTGGCTCCGATTGTCGACAATGAACTATATCGGAGAGCCCTTTACCCACATCTGGGAGTGGAAGAGACATTCCTCCTCCTCTGGATCTTCCGGTTCCTCCTTCTGGATCTTTTAGTAGCAACAATGGCGTTGGGCTCCGCATCAATAATCCGTTTCCATTTTTCATTCCCCTTTTCAGGTTCTGATTCGGAGTCAAAGCATGCATCTGACTCAAAAGCCCTCATCTCAGCCACTAGCGACTGCTTGGCCCGACACTCACTTGTGTTGTGAGTGGAGCTCTTATGGAACTCACACCACTTTCCCGTGTCCTTCTTTGGCTTTGCGGTGCTATTCTTTTCTTGTGGCTTCGATGAGTTTTCTTTAACCGCCATGACTTGGCTCCGTCCTTTGTTTTGTGGTTTGGAAGCACCTTTCCCTTGCTTTTGATTCGCAGATCCAAAGTCTCGCTTCTTCTGCTTGAATTTCTGCTCAATATTGGCAGCATACCGGTATGCTGTACTAAGCGAGGAGATGTCAAGGAACTCCATTTCCTCCTGAATGTATCTGTGCAGACAGTTGTGATACTTTAGCACCAGATGTTTCTCTGAATCTTTGATACCCAACTTTGTGCGCAGGGTATGGAACAGATTCGTCAGCTCATGCACATGTTGATCCTTTTGTTGTCGCAGCGTGGTCCATTGTATGTACTTGTCCTCATAGCTCCCCACGGGATAGTACTATTCCTTGACGGCGTCTTGGAAATAATTCCAAGTTGGTACGTCCGAGAACAGAGAGGGTTCTGTCTGGTCCTTGTTCTCACAGTAGGTTTCCCACCAATCCTTAACATGGGGGGTAGCTTTGAGGAGTGCAAAAATAATCTTCTCCCGGTCTGAAAATTCATGAACCAAGAAATATCCTTCTAACAGATTCAACCATCTATCTACGGCATCTGCGTCTATTTGACCCTCAAATATGGGAATGTCAAAATTTACTTGTACCTTAAAAGGAGTCGCGCCTCCAGAGTGGCTGCTGGATGCAGATGCGCCGCCGGTGGGTAGCCGTTGAAGGATCTGAGCAAAGTTATTCATCATCGCGTTCCTTTGTTTTTCGAGGGCCTCCTCGAGCAATATTTTGATAGGATCTCCTACTCCCTCATCTTTCTTTTCGTCCCCCATGGGCGTCCGTCGAGGTTTGAGAGGCTGATCTTGCAAAGGTTCCACCAGATCAAGCCCTAGCTCCTTATACCCCGACCTCGTTGGGGACATGCAAAGAAGGATCGAGAAAAAAACAGACCGCTCTGATACCACTGATCCGGATTTATGCAGGAACGCAACAGAATAAACACATAACCATAAAGATAGAGATGCAGCGGAAATAACACTTCATTTCATTAATATCAAAGAACTGAAATTTGCTTACAGACAGAATGGAAATAAAACTAGCTAGGGCATTGGTAGCTATCTCTGAGAAGAGATGTGGCGGCTACAGGCCTCTGAACTGAGTTACAATGAGGCTCGAGGGCCTATTTATTATTTAGAAACAATGGGAAATCCTAAACAGCCAAAACCCTAAACCTAGGAGATGAAGCGCCAAAACTATGGGCCCCGTTTGGGTAAATTGGTGTTTCAACTTCCCAGGGGCGTAACTTTGGCATACGATCTCTGTTTGACGCGTACCATACCTCATTAGAAATATCTATCCGAGGACTACAAATTTGGAATGAGAAACATTGGTCCATGGACCCATGTTGCTCTCCGTTTTCCCAAAAAACGTCATTTAGGGCCTCAAAACGGCTCCGGAAGTTCAGGACTCGAAAAACTGCTAAAAATAGTAAACTGTGCCGAAACTGAAAAACTGTAAGAGACAATGGTGGAGCCCCAAGTGGAATAGGTAGGTGACGACCAATATCGACCTGGATCAAACAAACACTATGGTTAAGTTATGAGGTAAAGTGTGCATTTTTTTTTTTAATAGCAAGGTTAAAAACATGAAACATGTATAATATGTACATTCATATGTTCCTTGACAACTCATCATTAGAATTGATTATAATCCTCATCATGATATATCTCAACCATATCCCTCATATAAATTTGCATAACGGTCCATCATTAATATCCTTGATTGATGACTAATGGTCATGATCATGACGTGACCTACTTGTTACACCATTTTTTTGGTCATCTAACCTATTATTATTAGATGAACCCAAGTACACCATGTAAGACCAATTTTACCCTAAGTAAAATTGCTTTCACCATGTGAAATAACTTATTTGTTTACATTTCTCGGTCATATTTAACCCAAAACAAGGTAATCAATTAAATAAATCATTATTTATTTAATTATTTCCTAAGAATAAGTTATTTAAATCATTATTTAAATAATATTCTTAGTTAAATTTGACTAAATCATCCATAAATAATTAAATAGACCATTATTTATTTAATTATATTCCCATCATTTCCCTAAAATGATAAATAAATCATTTATTTATTTATTATTTATAAATAAAGGAATTGACCCAAGTCAAAAATCCTTTTCTCTCCAACAAATATAATAAAATATTCCTAAAGGGTGGTTCTAGAATTCGATTAATAATATTTTATTCATGCACCGAATTCTAGATCGCCCTAATATTTTGTTATAAATAGAAGGGTTTTCCCCATTCATTAGTCACCTCCATTGCATTAGATCACTCTGGATCTACTCTTGGTCACCATTTTCCATTTTTGCCTTGTGAGCTCCCATTGAGTTCTATGTTTGTCTGGGTTTTTATACACCAATAAGAGAGAGGAATTTTAGATCTGAAACGCTGAGGACTTTCAAGAACCCATCCCATTGAGGAGAATCAGAAAACACCTTTCTTGTTTTCCTCTCAGGTGCCCCCTTTTAATATAATACAAAAAATTCTTTCAAATACACTGTTCTTGTCTTGTCTATTGGATGCATGGAGCCATATTTTACTTTAACTGCTTAATGTCTTTTATGCTTAGATTTGGATTTGTGCATCATCATTTGGATCATCTAATTGTAGATTTAAAGATGTTTGGAAACCATAATTGATGTTAGGGATATTTGTTATGCATAGCTAAAGTGATCTTTTATGACGAAAGATTCATACTAACAATTGGCGACTCCACACGGGTTTTCTTTTGCGACCGCTGTCGTTTTATATATTCCTGCATATCCAGCTATTTCAGACCCTATGGTTTCTCTTCCATTTTCTATTTTTCCTATTTTTATGGTGCTTTCCACCTGTAAAACCCCTCAAACAATCAAATCTTTAACTTCCGTGTGTTTCTGGCCTTTTTGCACAGGTGACAGACATCAGCCGCAGCTGAGACGACAAATTTTTCTGAAATCTGCCGCCGAGAGACCCGGATCTGCAGGTCTCACTTATGAGCCCAAAAACTGTGACCTGGCCTTGAGTTCGCACTTTTCTGCCCAAAATCTATGACCTGGACTGAAAATAGGTCAGAACCTGTGACCTGCACTTTTTTCTGCAATTTCCAGCACTTTTTTTGGGTTTGTCTTAAGCTTCTGTCAGGGTTTTCCAGCCTTTGTCTCTGTCTGTTTAGACCTATTTCTGATTTATTTCACTCAACTAAGTGGGAATATTGCCCCTTAGGGCTCTAGTACCCTCCACTTTTTGTGGGAGAGTTTTTGTTGTTTCAGAAGTCTGAATTTCCAGAGTTTCAGCCTTTTTTCTTTCAGATCTGATACCTCATTTTCAGATCCCTTTAGATCAGCTCTTATCCCTTTCAAATCACCTCATATAGTTTTCTTTAGGTTCATTTTTAGGGCCGCCTCATTGTCCCTTCTATGTTTAGCTAATCTCCTCCTTTTTAGCAACAACCTTGCCTTTGCCTCTGTGCTATTCTCTACACCTCTTTTCAGCAGATTTCTCCTTTAGATCCCCGTCCCTCCCGACCTTAGATCTATTGGCCTCTTTTTTGCATGCTTTGCCTAGTTTTTTCCCTCTTTTAGACTAGTTTTGAGAGACCTGCCTTCTTGGGTTAGATTGATGCATTGTTAGCTGTTAATTTTCTATTCTTTCACTCTTAATTACTGCAGATTTATTTTCAGTTACGCAGCACACTTTTTATTTTACTCTCAAAACGTCTGGGTTTAAACAATTAAAATTAACACACACCACACATTGACCCTAAGTGAAGAAGAGCCTGGTTAACACCGCCTGGAAAAGAATTTAAAATCAATTGACACTGCACCTCTCTGCCCTTGTTTCGACATTGACCTCACTTGATTTTGCCCCTAACTGCTCCTGTCGGTTTTCTTCTTCTCGTCATCATTGCGCCTCCAAGGCATTTGTCTCAGAGACTTATTGGCCTTCACCCTCAGTTTCCGGTTGGTCGACTTCCTCCTTCCCGTCGTCATCGGGTAAGTCCTCCCCAAAATCCGCACTCTGACTCTTCCTCTGATTTTTCGGGTTATCCCCCTACTCCTGGTTCTCCTCCTATTACCTTCACCATGTTTAGTTCTGGACCTAGCGCTAACCCCAGTTCTACTACTGGGTCCGTTTCCAGTGGAACCACTACGCGACCTACTTCGACTGCCCCATTGCTCCCTTTTATGGCCGGCCTCAGTCTCCCCAACTTCAATCAGCTGATCAATGATCCTATTCACCACGATGTCAATTGGCCTGCTATGCCAACCAAGCTCCCCTCCGACATTCCCAAGTTCGAAGGCCTTGCTAGTGAAGATCCCTCCAACCATATCCGATCTTTCCACATGTGGTGTTCCTCCAATTCCATCACTGATGACTCCATCCGTCTTCGATTGTTCCAATGCACGCTTACCGACGAAGCTTCTAAATGGTATGTTGATCAAGCCACCTCTTCCCATACCACCTTTGCGACCATTGACCAAGCCTTTTTATCTTATTTCCAGCTCCCTCTCTGATACGACACTGGTACTGAACTCTTAACTTCTTTTCATCAATCCTCTTCAACCTGCCTTTCCGCTCATGTCCAAGAATGGCGGCGAAGACGGAGCTTGTGTCACGCTCCCCCCTTTGAAGATCGGGTTTACATGGACTAGTTCCTTCGCTCTCTCTTACCTCCCATTGGCAAAGATGTCGCATCCCATTTTCCCCAAACTAAAGAAGCCACCCTCCAAATAGCCTTGAAATATGACCTTATCTATGCTCAATCTGGTTATGTTTATACCGTCCTTCCTGACCTCCCCAAGCCCAGTGGCCCTAATGCGTCGGGGGCATCTCACTCTGCTGACGGTATTGTTGGAGCCCTATCACATACCTCTGCTCAACCTCCTCTGGGCTATGGTTTTCCCCTAGGAGGGGCCAACCCCTCCGGCACTTTCCCCCCTCCAGGTAGCATGTATCCATGATACGACATGCCTCCTTCTTTTTCCCACACTCCTGCTTACCTCAATGTTGCCCATCCTACCCCTTATCCGTATCCATAGCCTGGTGTCCCATCTCCTCCATCATTTGGACCTCCAACCCCCTTGCCTTCTCTACCCCCGCAACCACACTTACTACCCCCTCTAGGGCAAGTATTTACGCAACAAGGGGAAACTAATCTTCTTCCTTCTCAAAGAAAGAGGAAAGGCCATCAGTCTGATCCCGGTAATCGTGGATCCAATCCTTCAAGTATTGACTCTACCAATGCCAACCAACCACAGGGCTCTCAGCCCAAGCTGGACAGGCCGCTTCGAACCAATAAGCCCTATTCGTGTTGCGGTGTTTATGGTCATTACACTCATGATTTTCCCTTATTACCACAAATGTGGCAGATGTGGGAGTCTCAGGCCACCGTGCGAGGACAACACTCCTCCCCTACTGTCCCTTCCAATCTAGCTACTTCTCAACCCGTTGTGTTTACCGATCCTTTCCCTCAACAAGGATTCGTGGCCACTCAACCACCTCATGCCCCGATAACCACTCAACCTTCCCCTTCTGGTTCCTCCGATTACCAGATTCTCATGATGGCCTCTGACCAACTGCTCACCGTTGACCTCAACCTTCAAACTCAGTCCCGTCAGTATTCCACGCCTCCCGTTCCGTCTGTCTCCGAGTCCCCATCTTCAAGTCCTACAGAGCCTCTATCGACACCCAATGGTCCCTTGCAAATCCCTCTGCCTAAAGCTGAGGTTTATACCAAGACTCCTAAGGGCCCATTACACCGAAATGTTGCCTCTGGTTGAGCTGCCCATTCATACAACATAGTAGATGATCTGGCACAATCTCCTTGTTTCGGGGAAAATCACCCTAGAGGTTTGTTGGGTCAAAACCTCCATAGATCAGGGCATGCTATTCAGAAGGACTCACACACAACCATACTTGAATGCAAAAAACTAGATAACAATGATAGTAGAACTCACCCGTAGTCCTACGTTCGATGTAGATCCCGCGGGGTCCAAACCCCCAGCAACCCTTCTTCCTCCTTCAACCTGGAAAACAAGAAAGAACATGCACGGAAACCTAGTTGTACAGCATATAATTCTTCTAAATGTTAGTGTAATCCATGTGAAACATTATATAAACCATAATAAATGTTTAAATGATAATCTTTTCACATATACAAATAGATATCAACACGTAGGTTCAGGAACAAGATGGTTCTTCATTATTACGAACAACATGTACAGAAGTAAAGAGTGGAGAGATCACCTGAATCCTTCCATGATATTTGAGCAGACCGTTGTCCGGATTTGTCCCACCCTTGCCTCGCTAAGATCCTTTCTAGACTTGTGCACTCGAGATGGCATATAAATGGATGAACATCTCTAGGAAACAAGGGTTTCCTGTTATAAATCTGGGAAAGTGCAGAGTATAATGTCTGTAAAATGTCTGGGATTCCAACAGAGTATAATGTCTGTAAAATTTCTCTCTCCCTTAGGCCATGCACATGAGGGGCTTTTATACTCCCTCAAAGTAGTTTCAATCAGTTGGAAATAGTTGGTCACGTGCTGGGGTGGTTGAACTACTAGAGTAACCATCAACCCAGTCCGAAAATAGGGATTTTTTATATATTTTTTAATGATTTTAATGGCATACGCGGAAAAGTACATATGGACTCGCGTATACACATGGAAAAGTATGGGCATAACCGCGTATGGGAATTTTAACACTGTTTTTTAGTGAATTTTGTTCAAGTCTGTAGGAATGGGTGCCCAAAGCCATAAAAGCAATCATGAATCATATGAAGGTGAAAAATGATGCTATAACACTCCTGCTGCCATTTCAACACTGGAACTCGTCCAGTCATGTACTTCTCAAAAGAAGGCTCTACTATCTGCCATGGGTGCTGTAGATCCTGCTGATGACCAATTGATTGTTTTCGACGCCTGTCAGTCAGACCATCCCCCTCTTCCTCCTTCTGTTGCTTTCCAAATCCCAGTTAAAATCCGAAATGCCAACATCGCTCGGTGTATTATTGATGAGGGGGCATCTACCTGTGTGATGTTGCTTCGGTTTGGAAACAACTTGGATCTCCTGAGCTGGCCCCTTCCACAATCACCCTTCGTGCGTGGGATGGCCATGCCTCCCAGCCCATCGTCGTTTTCCGTAATTGTCCTACCACCCTTGCAGGTAAGACTGTTTGTGTCGACGTGGAAGTTATCGACACCCCTCTTGACTACAAAATTATTTTGGGGCGTAGTTACACCTATGCCATGTCTGCCATCCCATCCGCAGTCCACCGCAAGATGTTTTTCCCTCATAATGGAAATATCGTCACGATTGACCAGTTGAATTACCATGAACCAAAATCTCAGACCTCCCCTAAGTCCACCATCTCTACTGTCACCAATAAGCCAACTGTTGATTCGTTGACCAGTGTTTCCCCTAGCATCTACAAAGATTCCTCCTTGCTTGGAACTATTCCTGGTCCTCCCCCTCCTCCTATCTCTGACCCCAGCTTAGAGAATGTTTGCATGATGCAATCGTCTCAGGCTGGCCTTCCACAGCCTGCTTTGGCTAGTCAGCAACCTCAATCTCGCCCACCGCAACCTACTCCTAGCCCTTCGCTTCAGTCGACCGAACCTTTTTCGCTTGGATCTTCCCATCCACCTCACACTCAGGAACCTCCATACCCTCCTGAGTCGGTTCCCTCAGGTCTCCACCATATGGAAGCTGTCCCTCCTGGTCATTACCCCACCAGTCAGATACCTTTCCTTGGTCCCCCCCCCCGGCGTCTATTTGGTTCACGTCATGGCCACCCTTTCCCTACCTAATTTAACCTTGGGAATACCGGTATGGTATCTTACTCCTCCAGCCAAGACCCCACCGTGCCACCCAAAACCATACATTTCTATGACACCAGTGCAACCGATTCCCTTCGCTCCTTCCACTGCTATAGTGCCCCTAGCCCCTCCACAGGACCCTTCTCATGCCGCGACAGCTACAGGCAAGAAAAGAAAAACTCGCAAGGGGGCATCCAAAGACAAGGCCACCGCACCCGACCCTACCCCTCTCGCACTCGCCAAGCCTTGTACCTTGTGTGATGGTAGCGGTCATCCCACCCATACTTGTCCTGAGTTACCCCGTATCCAACCCATGGTTAAAGTCGCGTTCCCTGAATCTACGGTCCCTGAAACCTCTGTTTCTTCCTCCTCCATAGCCAAGAACCCCAAGACTCTTCACACCAACAAACCCTGTGATCTGTGTGGTGTCCATGGCCATTATTCTCACCATTTTCCTCACCTCACGCATTACCGAGCCTCTTTAGAGGTCATTCACGAGTACGAAGTTTAAAAAAATCAATCCACCTCTCCCATCCTTGCTCAGTATGCATCAGGTCTACTCGAGGATCCCTCTGCTACTATTGATATTCCTCCCCCTGATGTTGAGATGTAGGAACCTGTTGCCCCCCTCCTATACCTATCATCATCCGCACGACCCTTGGAGTACATTCCCTCTGAATCCACTCCATCTGTTTTGCTTGATTCTCATTCAGCCACTTTCTCGGGCTCTTCATGCTTTGACCATCTTTTTACCTATTCTTCTGTCATTCCCCATGATGACCCGTGTCTGCGCCTCTCTTCCCATACTGATGATTTAGGTGGCTTTACAGCGTCATGTGGTTTCCTTGACCTTTCCATTTCCTCCCATAATCATGATCATACCATCCGTATCTATGATGTTCTTCGCAGCCTGAGTTCCCGCTCTTCATCCCATAGTTCTCATTCATCTCCCTCTCGTCGATCTATGAGTCCTAGAATTCCTACCTGGACTGCTCCCTCCCATAGTTGTCAGTGGATGTCTACCCTCTACTCACGCTGCCATCCTTCTTCTCATCCCTCCCATTTCTTGTCTTGTGACAGTATTCCACCGGCCCTCTCGTCCATACATTATCTTGGCTATGCCGATGGGGCAAGTCGCTATTCCCGGAATCTCGCTTCGGCAGCATGGGCCATATTTACCCCCTTGCATACCCTGGTTCTTGCAAATGGGGTCTGCATTGGTAATGCCACCAATAATCAGGCCGAATATGATGCAGTACGTGGTCTCTTAGCCGATGCCCTCTCTCATCACATCCTCCATCTGCATGTTCATTTAGATTCCCTACTTCTTGTCTTCCAACTTAATGGTGTCTATCGTGTGCATAAACCTATCCTGTTTAGACAATATTTACGAGTGAAACTTTCGATACGTGAATTTAGATTCATTACTTTCAACCATATCCCTAGAAGTCAAAATCACTACGTAGATCAAATCGCAAATCATGTTCTAGACTGGCATTTATCACACACAAGACAATAACATTTAACATCATCAAAAAAATGTATATAAATCATACATATCATATAAATTGTGTTTTTAGAGTCCATCTACTCTGAAACATATGACATGCCCATAGCATGTTACAAAAGACAAAACTACAAAAATGGGGGGCACCACTTGCCCCTACATAAACACTGGGGGGCACCACTTGCCCTACATCTAATCACTCTCTGGAGGATCCCAAGCAAACGGCTCTGCTCCCGGAGCTCATAGATCATGCACAGTCTGACCGGCCATTGCCATGCATTGCATGATACCTCGCCATTCCGAGGGTAGCCCAATACATAACTCTATGTACTGGTCGTCTAAATCCTGCCAACCACGCTCCGACACACAGGTCAGCAGCCCCTCACATCTACGACGAATGTCTTCCAACAGAGTGACCATATCCTCGTTCTGCGCCATCTTTGATCCACTTGCACCTGTAGCTCCTACTGCTACAGGTCGTCCCATATATCTGGCCGGTTTTACCGGTGCTATATCTGCATTCCAAAAAATATAAGAATTAGTACCATGAATACTAGTCACAAACTCTAACATGCACATAACAGATTAGTTGCTTTTCACTTACCATCGGGCCCCCACACTCGACCAGGTGGAAGCGGCAAGTCCAGATCTCCCCAATAACTCATCCCACTATAGGGATAATCGTTTATGTATAATGGCATCTGATCCCAATGGGCGAAGAAATCTGGTCGGAACACCCGTCCGACTGCCCCTCCCCCTCCTCTACATAGTAGTCATCCCCACCGACACATCTGAGGCTCTCTCGGACCTCCATCAGGTAACTGTATACGAGGTCGTAAGGTTGGGATCTTCTCAAAGAAGAAAGAGCACAATACCGTCCCATAGGCACAATCATGATTCACTTGCCGCTTGCATAGCGACAGCTATCGTTTCACCGACACCAACATCATCTGGGCCCACTCGTAGTAGGTCCCACCCAAAACACTCTCTACAATCATCATCTGCCCTCCAGTGATGTGATGGAACGCCTGGCTACCCAAAATCCGCAACACTGCTACTGCCACGGCTTGGGTCTCCAACCTCTCTAGATCCCCAATCGATATCCGAGTCCCTTTAACTCGGACACCTGGTCGACAATGTCGCTCAAAAAAATCCATAATGTTACGCCCTCGCGGTAACACTAGTTGTGTATTCCCCACCATCCCTAATGGCGGGAGACCAGTCAGGAAATACAGATCCTGGACTGTTAGCTCAATCCTATGCCCCTGCACTATAAACACCTCATGGTATGGATCCCAATAACTGATAATCCGAGCCAACAACGGCTCACCAGCCCTCATCAAAGGGTTCTCCACAAATTTTAGAACCCCAAATCTAGCCAATGCACGACGGATACCCTGATCTGCTTAGATTTCCATCCGTAATGTACCTAGGTCTCTCTCCCTCATTTGATCCATATATCTACCATATCTACACAAAACCATCATCTTTTTCAGTCTACAGAGAAACAAAACTGCATTTCCCTACACAAAAACTGAATCTTAGCCCATAACAGCACTGAAACCACACCCATCTAACAGGTCGCACTTTCTGGCCAAAGCCTGGGCCAGGTTGCACTTTTCAGGCCAAAAATTGCATCCCAGGTCACAGTTTTTGCCCCAAAAAGTGAGACACGGCCATAATGATTAATTAGGTGTAGTTACTGAGATTTAAAACCCTAATCTAAACTTTGAATCCATTAAAAACAAAGAGTAGGATTAGGCCTCTTACCTACAACTGACGGATCGTGATTCCAACGGTCGGTTTGTCCACTACGATCGTCGCAAGATTTAGGGCCTTCTCTCCTCTCCACATTCACCACAGCTACACAAGCAAATGAATGATTTTGGAGGGAAAATGCCTTATTAGAAGAACAACCCCTACTTTTTCTTTCGCCCGCTGCGACCAAACCATAACCCTGTTTGACACACCGTTTACACCGTTAGAAAGATCTCACCAAGCACTCAAATGGGTATCTGTCAGTTTTTCATGTTTGGATACTTCACCAGGATTCATTTTGCCACGAAGGGTCCCTTAATCTCTCCTTCCACTTGGAATTCTTCACTTACAACGCTTGTACTTGGGGCACCACTTTACCTCTTTACTTGGCTTTGTTCGTGTAGATTTTCGTCATGAGATACCATCTTGTACTCATGTTTTTATGGTCCCCCATTGGACCTTCTCTGTGTGGCAGCACCATCGAGTCGCCCTTGTTTAGAGCATCCAATTTGAGTCATCATCCGTCATGGAGTCTATATCGAGCCCTTTTATTTCCCACTATAGCCCTCCATCCTTCATCGCTTGGTCCCTCTCTCGTGTTTCCCATTATGGCCTTCCGTATCATTGTCACTTATCCCCCCTAATATTGTGTCAGTTGTTGCCAAACCATTCATGCCCCTTATGCTCTAACAAGTGATGTCATCCATCCGCTACTCAGTATCCCTTATCTCATTATCATCATCAGTGTCCGTCTGTTAGTCGCTCTACTATTTTCTCCTGTGCCTTAGTTGAGATTCCCTTACTATCTCACCTATGGCAGACCTACTTCTGTCAACATCAGCTCATTTACTCCAGAAGACAAGTCTAGGGGGGAGTGTACCTTGGTTCGAGCTCTTTTTCAGCATGATCGTGATCTATACACTTGACAGTCCAGTGATGCAGCAACAACTCTTCGTCTTGGTGATTCCTGGGTGTGTGTGAGATGTCTCAACCCTCATGAGGGGGTGGCCCTGCAGGTATCCCCCCACATGCCCGGATGACTTCTTCATTTCAGCCCTTGATGCAGCTCCTCCCATTTGATGATATTGGCCTCAGCCGCTTGCAACGCCTCTTCGATTTGCATGTATCAGTCAGATTTTGCAAGCCCTTCCCTGTGTGTAGGGGGAATTTGGGCGTATTTGTATCTCATGTACTAAAATCTTATTGTATAAGTTCTGACGGTTATTCCAGGCATAACATGTATGTGGGATCTATCATTCTATTTTTCTGGCTCTTATTTATGCCAGCATATTCTTTCTGGTTCGGTTCCTTGTTTACTGGACTTCCTATTCTTTGTACTTTGTCTCGGCGGGCATAGGTATGCCTCCCCCGCTGCCTTTCACACAGGTACCACTTCATAAACTAGAGACTTGTTGCACCTGTAAGTCTCGTCTCCTCAGGGTCTAGTCCTTTAGCACATTAGACTACCTTACATTTCTCTCTCTCACTTCCCTCTTGATGTCTAGTGATTGAGTTCTTACAACGTACTTCGGTCATACGATTTGCTCCTAACACTCATACGTTGGGGGGTAATCTGTTACACCATTTTTTTGGTCATCTAACCTATTATTATTAGATGAACCCAAGTACACCATGTAAGACCAATTTTACCCTAAGTAAAATTGCTTTCACCATGTGAAATAACTTAGTTGTTTACATTTCCCAGTCATATTTGACCCAAAACAAGGAAATCAATTAAATAAATCCTTATTTATTTAATTATTTCCTAAGAATAAGTTATTTAAATCGTTATTTAAATAATATTCTTAGTTAAATTTGACTAAATCATCCATAAATAGTTAAATAAACCATTATTTATTTAATTATATTCCCATCACTTCCCTAAAATGATAAATAAATAATTTATTTATTTATTATTTATAAATAAAGGAATTGACCCAAGTCAAAAATCCTTTTCCCTCCAACAAATATCATAAAATATTCCTAAAGGGTGGTTCTAGAATTCGATTAATAATATTTTATTCATGCACCGAGTTCTAGACCGCCCTAATATTTTGTTATAAATAGAAGGGTTTTCCCCATTCATTAGTCACCTCCATTACATTAGATCACTCTGGATCTACTCTTGGTCACCATTTTCCATTTTTGCCTTGTGAGCTCCCATTGAGTTCTATGTTTGTCTGGGTTTTTCTACACCAATAAGAGAGAGGAATTTTAGATCTGAAACGTTGAGGACTTTCAAGAACCCATCCCATTGAGGAGAACCGGAAAACACCTTTCTTGTTTTCCTCTTAGGTGCCCCCTTTTAATATAATACAAAAAATTCTTTCAAATACATTGTTCTTGTCTTGTCTATGGGATGCATGGAGCCATATTTTACTTTATCTGCTTAATGTATTTTATGCTTAGATCTGGATTTGTGTAGCATCATTTGGATCATCTAATTGTAGATTTAAAGATGTTTGGCAGCCATAATCGATGTTAGGGCTATTTTTTATGCGTAGCTAAAGTGATATTTTACGACGAAAGATTCATACTAACACTACTTGTCTACTTCTCTACAAGACCGTATCACTTATTTATTTCCTGCATATCTCCATAACCCTCCATCAGATACGTAGCTCATTCATCTCCATTGATTCCACAACCAATTCATCTCCATCAACTCTGCAGCCAATTCATTTCCCCAAAACAGAGGGGTAATTCTAAAGGTTGAAAGTCCTCTGTATAGAATAAGGATGGGTTTGATTTTTAGAACAAAACTAGTGGGGGAAAAATACATTGAAGGATACCCACAGGTCAGAGAATTTCTATAGCAAGCTGGATGGTTGAGGTTCATCGAAAAATTCAATGGTTTTAATAAAAAATTACAAAATCTTTTTCCTGATATTTTGATGGAACTAAAGTAGAAATTGGGGACATTAAATTTACAGTGACAAAGACATTCTTGGCTGAAGCTACAGAAATTCTGAGGCATGGAGAAAGATGGTTCAAGAACAAAGAATTCCATAATGAATCATGGAAGGTGATACTAAAAAACCCAGGTATGGATGTCTCAGTTTTTAGAAAAGGAATCCCCAGTATAGCCCTTAAAAGAAAATGGAGAAATATGCTCTTGATTTTGTATAAATTCATAACTTGTGAAGAAATATTTGGAACCATGTATGTTTACCATATCTATTTATTAATGATTTTTCTAGAAAATGGTGAAATCAACCTTCCTTTCTTTCTGCTCAATAGTTTAAGAAGGATGGCCTCAAATGTACAAAAGAGAATACAATCCATAGAGACCACCATGCATCATCATGGTTTGGTTAAAATACTGTTTGAATTTCAATTAAGGAGCATAGGAGACACTTGGGAGGATTTCCTTGTTAGGAATCATGTTTAAGAACAACGAGAATCACCACCCAAGGAATATAATGTCAGGAGAATAAGAAGAAAGAAAACTAATATAATTGTTGAAGACAGACCTGAAACCTCACTACAGAAGAATGATGAAAAGCTAATTTTTGAGGAACTGACAGAAATTAGGAAACAAATCAAGGCTAGAGGAAAGAAAAAGAAAGAGAGTGAGGTTACAAATGAAGGGAATGAAAGTCCTCCAAAACTAATAAGGAGCTCTAGAATCCGAGGCATTTTGAAGAAGACACTATCAAAAGGGGCAGAGCTTATAAATATAGAAGATGAAACCCTAGTACCATCACCTGCTGATATTTCTCCTGTGCATAGTCCTCAAGATTCTCCTATTTATTATTTTGAAGAAGGCCCTAGTAGAAGATCTCCTAGCATAGATCTAGTTTAACAATAGATATATGATTATGTAGAATCATTGGAGAGAAGAAGTGCCTTAATGAACCTAGAACCACCTATCAATCCACAAGAACCTCTAATTGATTCTCTTAAGAAGGATATTTATGAATTAGAGATATTGAACACGCACATTAAGCAGGAGAATGAGATTTTGAAGGAACAAAACAAATTGGAGAATACAATGCATGATAATACCACTCTGCAGCTAGGAATATGGCATAAGAAAAATAGGAAATTGAAAAAGAAGAACAAGTCATTGAACATGGCAATCATTAACCTTAAGTTCAAACTTCTTATGAAAAGGCCTAGAATGACATTGACTTCAAAGAAGAATAAAAGAAGAAGGTTGGATGTCCTAGCTGAGGTATTTGAGCAAATGCAGTACGGGGAAAGAATTCACATTTTTGTTAAATTACATGAGGACTTGAAATGATTTTTCAGTGGGGGTATGTTGATCCTCAATATTACCCTCTCTTTGACAGATTTTCCACCTCATTCCATCATTTTTCCATAAGATCACAAACCCTAATCAATGAAGAATGCTTAGTTTTGTCTTAAGGATGCATTTAAATGATTGTCATATTATATTTTCATGATTTTTCTATTTGGATAATTTTTTTCAATTTAGCTACAGAATTGAGCCTGTTCTGCAGCTAACTGTGTGTTCCCTAGCCACTCTTATGGTTTAGTAGGTTCAAGGTGTCAGCTGAGGAATTGGGGCACATGGGTGTTTCTAGAATCATGCCTACATGGATTCTATCCTACTCACATGGTCCAAATTGACACAAAAAGGAGCCTAAATTCATGGTCAAAGATACAAGTCAAAGTACATTGCCTGCAGCAGTAGGACTCCTGATTTTCTCTTCGTAGAAAATCATGAGTCCAACATTCCTATTTCAATTGCAATTCAAGTTATACCCTTGTATCTAGTTTAACTCGCAATTAGTTATGTATTTTCTCTTTAAATATTGGTTCCACAAAACCAAGAGACAATTCAGTACAGTTCGGATTTCTAAGTGGATACTATGTTTCCAGACTTTGTTTTCATCATAATAAATAAGTTCAATTTTCCAATGATTGTTTGATTGCACACTTAACAAGCTAGGAGTTCAACCACTTCAGTTGTAGACAGCCCCTACTTCTGAAGGAGGTTTTTATTATGTTTTCTAGTTAGATTTCCTTTACTATGTTTTAGCAATTCCTGTTTATGCTTCATTTCCAGTTTTCAAATAATTGAATGATAAATTACGATTGTGAAGACTTACTCTTCCTAGACATTTCATGGAAATAGAAACTTTGTTTTCAAAATTGAATTAAGGATTGAAGTGCTAAGAAACCACAGTTGTTTAGTTTTATTGTTCCTGACTTTTATTTTCATTAGAACATAGTTGTCAATTGTTGTGTCAACAGATGTTTATGAAATCCATTTTCAATATGATAAAACTACATTAAATGGTTAAATATATCACATATACAGTAGTTGAATTTATCTTTCTCATTGTCATTTTCTTGCCAAAGACTAAGGCGTAATTGATTTCTCCAAAGGCATCTCAAGAGGTTAAATACTTTACATTTGAATGTTGCAGAAAGATCAATTATAAATTAGTTTATTTTAGTTAAATCTTACATACTTTTACTTTTGAGACCCTCACTGAATTGCAAAAAATAATATTCCTAAAAAATACTCTAAAGGAATTGATCTGATCAAGTTTCAAGCTGGGATGGTTGAATGATTAATGGAATGCAATTTCTGAGTTATTCATTTGCAAATTTTCTTAGTTCTCTAGGTCAACATGTGTAATTATTTACCTAACATTATCTCAAGAAGATCACCCTTTACAAATTGAATAATTGGGAGTAACTAAACATACCTTATAATTTTTCATTACATTCTTTTCTTTCTGTTCTAGGACCTTAGCAGACTAAATTACAAGTAGTTGCTAAACTCTATCTCAATAGGGTCATTCCTAACAATTGAATGTTGAAGTAATCAAAGGTACAATAGTTTTTCATTTTCTGCTTTCATGTAAGATAGGAATTTTAATTCTCATTCTTATTTTTAGAAATAGATCCATGGATTATGACTAATTAATAGATTAGGTAGATTCTTTGATTCCCACAATAAGTCTTAACTGGCCCTTAGTTTTTGGTTTGTTTTTATGGAAATTAGATTATTTTTGGTACACTTCCTTTTCTTCCTTCTTTGATTCATTTAGATTCACTTAAGTCTTTCCATAGTTTTAGATTAACCATCCTTAGATCTCAAAGAACAAAAACCCCCTAAAAACAACACAAAACACAAAAAAATGAAGTAAGGGATAGGTTGCTTAAGCACATATTATGCACCTCACTTCATCAGTTTACTAGCCCTGGTTGATAATTAATGAAAGCAATTTAGCACACTAAATTGACTAAACAAAATGTTTGCTACCATTGGGCTTATGGAGTCAGCAATCAGTATTTTTAGTGGCAAGGTTTCTTGACATGGAATATGAGGTAGATAGGGGTCTTTAACAAAGGTAATTCATTCATAAAACAAAGGAAAACATAGTCATTTCATTACTAAAGGAAGACAGAGCATAGAGTTATGAATTCTGAGTAACAGAAATGAAATCTACTGCAAGAGGTAAAACATAAGATTTACATCAATAAGAAATTAAAAACTTCATGAGAATCTCAGGTCTGTCAAGAAGAAATTCACTCTATATTATTGATATAAGTCAAAATACATAAAGCAGTAGTTTGGTGCAAAAAATCTCCAACCCCTCACTACTTCGATGCTTTGTCTTTAGATAGACATTCTTACAACAAGGATGATCTGCCTAGTGGCTAGATTCATTGAATTTTCCTATGACATATCATATAACTGAAAAAACAAAAACAAAAACAAAAACAAAAAAACAAAAAAACAAAAAAACCTAACTTCTAACAAGAAACTAATAGCTACACCTTAAAGAAGACATCTCCTAATAGGATTCTAACTCCTATTTATTACATACTCTACCTTATCTTTTGAAATAGTTACATTATAGTTGCCAAATAAGTATCACATGCTTGAAAAATCCATATCATATTTCATCACCACTTTACATATTAAAAACTCTCCTAGACATGTGGAACAAAACCCTATTTTTTAGGGATGCATAACCCTTATCTTCAACGAGTGCTTTAGCTGATGACTTGTCTTCACAACACTTCCTTCAAGTTGAGATTCTTTGATGATAAGCTCTATTGAGATGTTGGAAGAGTCCAACTATCCAAATAAACCATTAAGCTTCTCCAAAACCTTCAAAAACAAATCGCTAGGAAAACATGACAGTTTCGTAGTGAGCATTAGTAGTGTCTAAAAAGTAGCTTTTGCACCCAAAAACTCTGATCCTTTGCTATTCCATGTTGTCAATCAAGTCATGAAACATCCACACTATCATTCTCCCTCCTTGAAAACTGAAAAAAAAATGAATTTAGAGGCAAAATGGCTGCTAAAGGTTTTTTCGTAGCGTTTTCCTGGCTTTAAGCCTAGGAAACGCTACGAAACTGTGTAAAAGTGCAGAAATTCCAAATTTCCAAACTATCTCCAAAAAGTGACCTCCAGCTGTAGAAACTTAATCTTATGCGTGTAATGAACCTCTATGAAGCATATTTAACCTTAAATTATGGTCCCTGTGGTGTTTCCTCCTCATTTGTGATCATTTGAGCAATGGGCTCCTCAACCATAGTCATATTTAAACCTTTGTTTTCCATCTCTTCATGAATCAACTCTAGTTGTTGTTGCAAGTCTTTCGCTTGACCTTCAGTGTCCTGTTCTTGGCTTGTAGGTTTATATTTACATTTTTGAGGTGCTTGACTTCTCGTCTTAGTGGTTGAGTCCACTTTATCAATTTTTCTGAATTGTCCAAGGTCTTTGAGACACTTGTGACTTGATCTTCCCACAACTTGCTCATTTGTTCAAACTAAATTCTTTCATCTCTATGCTTCTTTGCTTCCTTCTTAAATATTTATATCTCTTCCCTTGCCTCTTTAAATTTTTCCTTAAGGGCTTTAACTTCTGTCTTTTTTAGTGATTTTCTCTTTGCCCTTCTTTTTCTTGATGAATATTCTTCTTTTGCAGGTGAGGAGAGGTCAATGATGCTTGGTGGTGGCTGAACAGTTTCACTGACCTTCTGAGTTTATTTGTTGCTTTCCAAGACTTTTCTGGCATGTCTTGTCATTGGTTTTCTTGAAACATGAAGCCTACATCATCCCCTGCAAATTCTAACTTCTTAGATGTTTTTCCTTTCTTAAGCTTCCTTCCTCCCTCATCTATTCCTTCATCTTGGACTATGTGAGTTTCTTCAATATCAATGGAATGCAAGATGTCTTCTAAGTTAGCCTTAGCCACTGTTTGTCTCCTTGCCATGTTTTCTCACTGTTGGATTTTTTTTGCAGTTGTAGCTATGGATTTATCAACCTTTTGCAAAGGCTCTATCTCCATGCTCACTGGCTCAAATTTATTTGCCACTATAGGTGATGAAACAACTCTAGGTTTGGGAAATTTTTTAGGAGTGACAACATCTACTTCAAAACCACTGATGAATAGGAAATATGAACAGTCTCTACCTAATCTCTTTAACTCTTCTAACACCAGCAACTTGATCAAACCATGATGAAAAAGAGAGGTTTCATTTACTTCTGCTTTAACTTGAACCTTGTATGAAATTTTAGCTAAGCTTCTGTATAAGTAAAAGGTTAAATCAAGAGACCTCTTACCCACAAAATGCAGTAGAAGCCTAAGGTGGTAGGAATAAACCATGTGGTACCTCCCTTCATAGGTTAAGTACTTCTGAATGATTAGCAACAACTTTGAGTAGTTTTCCTTCGTATAGCTCCTTGGGATAGTGCTTGTGATATCAATTTCACTATGCTCTGTCTTTATGAATTCCTTACAGTCCTGCATGGCGAACTTGATGCCCTTAAACCATTGCTCTCCTCCTCTAGGGATTCCTATTGCTGCTGCAATGGTCTTTGGTGTTACTGTGATATTTAACATTCCTACCTTTGAAGCTGTCCCATTTAAAGTGATAGAAAAATCCTCTGAAACTTGCAAATGACACCCTTGCAGACTTTGGAAAAATTGCAAACACCTTATTTTTCTAAATACCTCCAATGTAGTTGGGTCTTCATTCAACAAATTCATATCCATTGATTCATATCTGAGGCAGCGACCACTTTTGTTGGTCTTCTTATTTGTAGCCATGGTGATTTTATACCTTCTCTGCCTCGCTTGATTAGTGAAACTTGAAACTTTTAAAAATCCCACCAACTATTTTGGCTTGGTGAAATAGCTCTCCAGAACTCGATAGCATGCAAATATGGAGTGGAGAATGAAAAATACTCAATTGGGTAATTTTTTAAAGTTTCGATGACAACTCATGCCTTAATCATGATTCATACATGCTAAAAACAATAATGACGGCCTCAGACATGACCTTTGTACCTTGAAATAACCCTAACTGACTCAAATGACATCCACCCTATCTTCTCTAATCATGAACTGACACCTTGCACCAGATTTGAAAGGATAGGCAGAAAAACTAATTTTCGTAGCAAATCTAGTTCAATTTCTGACAGTTTTTCTATGAAACTATTAGGGAGTTTCATAATGAAAACTGCCTTTTTACAGTGTAATACGCTATGAAAATAGGAAATACTGGCTAAAGTGACCTTTTTGAATTCAAAAGCTTGGGAAATGAAATATGTTAGCAAACGATGATTGACGGGACATGATATGACTTGAATGGAGGTGGGTTTGAACCTTAGGATAGGTTAATATGAAAACTTTTAAATTTTCCTAATGAAATCTATGACCATACCTTCGAAAAATTAACTCTATGTCCCTCTCAAATAATGTTTCACTTTTTCTGAGTGATAAATGTTTAATTATTTCTGAAAGTTACAAGAATTTCTAGGCAGTGTCCGAGATTATGGGCTTAAAAAGTGCCTTAAATCCCACGGATGCAGGCACAGGTCTAGGTAATTAAGTCCCTGGATGCATGCATGACTATGTCATGGGAGCATCCAAAGCCTCCTAGATGCACCCTTGCCCATATCAAGGGAGCGTCTTAGGGTTTTCTTCAGTAAAATTCATTGGGACCCAGGGATAATTTAGCTTTAGGGTTGGGATAGCCTCTAGGGGTCCTGTAGCAGGTGCAGGGAGTATGTATTATGGTTTTCCGCATTGATTCCACTTCCTTAAAGTCACCAAGGAGGTTGATTATTCTCTTAACTTCCCTCATGTCATGTTTACCCCGGGTGGCCGATCACTTTGGTAGATGTGAGGGGAAGCGTATGTTACATTTTCTGTCAACACTCTTCTACAATATTTAGTATCTGAGTAACATTGATCCTCCTGTTACTGAATACTATGGGCCCCTATAGGAAGGTAAAGATACATGAGGAGAATACCTTAATGGACCTTTCTCAAGTTTCTACAATTCTGAGACTAGGGCTTCATGTCACCCCACCTCACACCTAGAGTATGGATGCATTTGCTTCCTCTTTCCACTTGGTTCGAACATTCCCCCTACTAGAGGCCTTTGCTTCAATGGATGTCTCCACTCTGCCTCCTCTCTTCCTCTCCATTTGTGGCTGCTCCACAACTTCTTAAAAATCCTTCTAAGGCTCCATCTTGAGAGGTATATTTTTCTCCCTCTTAACCACCATATCTCTAGTATTTACCTTGCTCCTCAAGGTTGTGTATGAATATTCTACCTCAAGTGCATATAGGTTCTTGACTTGAACCCCAATCTGCTTCACATGTCTCATGGCTATGTGTCTCAGGAATTCCTTTCCTTTGTTGAAGATCACATCATAACCACGGTCTTCCAAAAATGCAACAGAGATGATATTTCTCTTTAGGGTTGGAACAGACTTGACATCCTTGATTCTGAGAGGGGATCTTGAATCCCTATGAAAGGTGACTGTACCAATCCTGACTGTGTTGCACCTTTCATCGTCTCCAAACTTAATATAGATATTTTTCCTCAAGGTCACTGGAAAAATATCTTCACCTAGACATGTGGAATGAGGCACCCGAATCCATGTACCAATCACTCCCCATCAAAGTGTTGGACATGCATGCGATAAGGGTGAAATATAGCTCAATCTATGAAGCCAAATCTTCACCTATTTTTGATACTATAGACTCATTTCTATATTTCTTGTGTGGACACTTCATAGCATAGTGCCAGAATTAATGATAATGAAAGAATTTTATTTTTGATAAATATTTCTTCTTTCCCTCTTGGCTAGATTCAGCCTCACGTTGGGACTTATTTCCCTCGGCCTTCATTCCTTTTCCAAATAGATAAAATTCCTCTTTCTCTTCTTTGGATGAGTTCCCATATTTGTTATTCCACCTTATTTCCTCCTATACAAAATCAGACCATAAACATTCACAATTTGGTAGCTTCTCCCTCCCATTCACCTAATCTCGATATCTATGCCAACTCTTGGGAAGGACCAAAAGGGATAGGCTTACCAAGTATTCTTCAGGGACATTAACATTGACCCTCTCAAGTTCATCATGACACTGTATAAAATTTCTCATATACTACACAATTTTGTCATTCTTCCGCATCTTGATACTTTGAAGTTTATCATTGAGCACCAGCTTCCTGTGGTCACTATTATTCTCAAATAATTCTATTAGTTCTTTCCACATTGCGAACAAAGTTTCCTTTCCATGGATATTTGAGACAATATGATCCCGTACTCCCTCTAATATGTTTATCCTCACTTTGGTTAAATATTTCTTCCACTAAGAAAGGTTATGGGGATCACATGACTGTGGTTTTGCAACATTTGGCTTGATGTATTCTAACAATCCATTTTCATCCAATACCGCCTCCATGCAAACCTTCCATGCAATAAAATTTGAGGTGCCTTCCAAGGAATACTCTAGCCTTAGTCTAGTGAAGGCCATCTTCTCATTTTTGAAGAAAACCTGCAACATTGATTTCCAAATTCAAACCTTTAAGAAACAACTTAGAATTTCTGCTCTATTGTGAATATAGCTCTAATACCATGTAGAAATTATGTTGTATATTTGAAACTTCTCATGAAATTTTAATAAAAATCACAAGACACAAACCTACTCTACTGCTCCGTGGAAAGTAATTCACAATCTAGAACAACAATTTCATACATTCAATAAAGAATAACGCACATGCAAAGAGTATTTTTTTTCCTTTGGAAGGAAATCTCCTAAAAAAACCCCTTATGTTTGCTTGCATTAATCTGATGAATAGAGATGTATTTCAATTGCTATCTCAATCTGAACTCAACTTGAAAGTGAATAACTTGTCTCTCTTCTCATTGAGAAGATCTAACCCAGAATTATTCAATTTTTGCCTCTACTTGAGCCCCTATTTCCTTGCACAATTCGTGAGGAAATGTGCCCCTATTATTTAGGAATTTTCTCCAAAATGCTTGCACAATTCCTAAGGGTTGATCACCTAACCAATATGATATACTATACACTCAACTAGTATATAACTAATTGTACACTACCCTGGAATATCCACCACAGCAAGGGGAATCAAATTCTATGCATGCATGAGCTAATTTAGTTGCTTGAATCAATTAATTGGATGATATCTGAGTTAGAATATTTTTCCACTACTCAATTGACCATGCACTAGTTTTATTGAATGTTGGAACTAGTTTAACTAAGTACAACTGAAACTAATTGAACTGGATTGCTATAAATTATAAATCACACACGCTTAACTAAAATATAACTCCTATAACTCGAATTTACTGAGCTAAATAAGTGACAAGAGCCATGTCACACAAGTTAACTGCCTCCAAGTTGTCTATTGACGTGGAAATTCAATTGTTCCCAATTTTACCAAGGAAAAATCAAATTGAGACTTTCTTGCTGCATTTTTCAACACCCATATCCCCTTCTAGATTGAATGGTAAGTGTTAATTTATCCTAACTTGATCTCCATGTTCTCATAATGGAAATGCTATTAAAAAATTCCTACTTCTCCAAATATTACAAAACTAAAATTGGAATACACCACCATCCTAATCCCGTCAAGTGATTTTCAACATAACCAAATAAGTGGACCAAACACAACCAATCAACATGATAGGACCAATCAAAATAACCCAAGAAATTGAATTAACATGAATAATCTATAGGTTTTAACCCTGTACAAGAATTATCTACTAATGAATCTTAAAAACCAAAAATAAACAATAGCGAGAGCATAAAACATAAAACATATATACACAGAGATTTTCCCCTGGATCCCAAATCGGAACGACCATCTTGATTTTTCATTAAATTCCTTTTCAGTATAACGACACATATATATACATGTAGAAGCATACATAAACCCCAATCAATTAACCCTGGATTAGAACATAATCGTAGTTCCCTTGACCGGATCTACAAAATACCAGGGGCCGAAAACCATCGTCCCCCACAACCATGTGCAAACCCATGCACAAAACCATGGGTGCGTCCACCCACCGAAAAAAAAAATCCCAGGGCGCTGCCTCGGACCTTGACAGAGGGGGCTGTCGCCCCCCCCTATGACCCCCCTGCTGTGCCAACATAATCGACCTAACATAAACAACCAACTTAACACAACTAGTTGACCTAACACAATAGTCGACTTCACATGACTAATTGAATTAAAAGATCCAATCAACTTAACATGATTGGTAAACCTAACACAATTAGTTTACTTAACACATATCGTTGACTTAATATAACCAATTGAATTAATATGACTAATTGACTCGACACAAACAATCAACTTAACATGACTATTTGACTTAACAAAACCAATGAACTTATCACAACCATTCAAGTTAAAAAAAACAATCGACTTAACATGAATAAACGACTTAATAGAACCAAATGACTTATCACAATTGGTTGACTTAACATAAATAATCGAATTATCACAACTATTGGAGATACTAGTATGGGCCATTGGGAACTCAATGATGATAGCCAGTCAAAACCTTTCTCTAGGTCGACAATCAATATGATTAACACATATAATTTATCAATTCTCTCATAAATTTGTTCTAGGAAAATAATGATGAATATGTACCACTCTTTTTACGGACCCATGCCCTATGCCAATAACTTTGTACACATAGGTAATGAACAAGCCACAACATTATCAATTAATGACTTCAGATTAATTAGGTGCCCTAACAACATGGGTTCACCCATGAAGGGCACCATGCTAGCTACTGCACATTCATCATGGAAATCCAACACTTTTCTAACTATGCACAAGGTGTGACTCATCGAATCAACTTGAGCCTCAACTGACCATAAAATTCAAGTGCCCTTTGGTCAACTCAAGTGAAACTATATAAGCTTTTGCCACCATCAATTTGTGCCTTAGCCTCGTTCCGCTAAACGTCTGGTAGTGCAACAAACAACCCTCTTTACCAAACATCGACCTGGTTTTCTCATTGACTAGATCCCTATTGATGAGATCGAAATAATATACCATATAATGCATCATGCATAGTCCAACAATCAGACCAAACCATACAAATAAATATGCATTTTACAAATGTATTAGCTAACAAAAAGGCCTATAATCCCCTCATAACCATGAGAATCGTATAAATAGATTAGGCATCTCATCATAGACAGACATATTTTCAACAATACACATATTTTAAATGCACCAAGTATCCAAGTAAGAAACTTATCTTATTATCTTCAAATTTATAGAAACTAAGAGTGGGACTTCAACTCTCCACCCAACCATAGGTCAACTTCACTACAATATTTCTTTCAATTGACCACCCTTGAGCCAAATTCAAAGTCTTAGGAGGTAACTGCTCAAGATTTCTCTTGCCAATAAAAAATTGATAAAAGTTAAGAGGAAAATTCCATTTTTGAGATGATTTCTTAACAATTACTAATTGTAACACCACAATGAATCAACCAATAAAAAAACAACCATAAGGGTTCAAGAAAATCACAACGAGTCTGAGTTTAGTTTTGGAGAATGGATTTGTATGTATAATGGGAGGTTTAACAACTGGATTAGCTACAATAGGGACAAGAGCACACTTATCCAATCCTTTTATCAGTGGGTTTTAGTGCTAGTGCTATCAACCCCAAGGCTACACTTGGTGTTTATTAGTCCCACTAGTACTGGGGTGCCTCAACCTAGCTAGTAGTTTCTCAACCCAACAATTTTCCTAGTGGTTTGTTATTCATGAGGCAAGCCATTGCTTAGGTGGTTTATCGACGAGTGAGAACTCATGGATTTCTCATCCCAACAAGCACTTGAGTATCACAAATCCACTGAACTCCCTTTGGAAAACAATACACAAGCACAAGAATAGGCCTCGATAAGCATTTCACAAGCACAAAAATGACCTCAAAAACTGCACAATGATTCATCCCACAAGCATAAAACACATTCTTAAAAGAAGTTAATTTTTGAGAAAGATTCATGGTCATTGCTAAAATTTAGCTCTGCATGCTTCTCTGCAATTTCCTTCTCCTATTTTCTCAAAAGTATGCATAGATGAAAGCTCTCCCCAAATCTTCTCATTGTGGAGTTTTATTCCCCAACCTCCCTTGCATGTTGACCCTGTCAAAACAATCTACGAGAGAAAGTTTGCAGACTCATCCTCCCCTCAAAAATGCCATATCATTCATTCATTGACTGCAAAATAGTGTCATTAAATTGACAAGGATTTATGTGATGAAATAAATGCAAGGTTTTGGTTTACAAGAAACTCCTCCTCTTCAATCATTTAAATTTGTGTCCATTTCCTCAACCAATAAATGTGTTTAAATTTCCACATTATTTACATGAATTTACAATTCATAATAGTATTTACAAGAATTTACAATTCCTAATAGTATTTACAATATGGATTAGCTATAGGGTTTTTCATATAGTGAGAGATCATATCAAATTGTTGCTTGAGGAAGAACTCACATGACAAAGGAATGAGATGATGGATAATTTTTCCTCAATTATCCTTTGATGACTTCCAATAGTAGCTAATTCATCTTCAACGAATGGAAATTTTGGAGGTGTGAAACTATTCAAGGTACAAGTTAACTTTGATATTCCCGTATTTGAAGCCAAAATATATGTTGATGCTTTGGAAAAATGTTTAAATTTGTTAGATGGATATTACTCTCCAATTTTTTTCTCACAATTAAAATATCACTTTACACTTCTGACAACCCTTCCCCATGTCAAAGATTGGTGGGAAGGTTACTGAGAGAGACACATCAAAGATGAGTCTAGGATATTCAATGCAAGCCCCACTCAAGATGCTCTTGTTGATACCCTTAAGGACTAATTCTACCCTGTACAGAATTATAAGGACCAATACATGATATGAGAAACCCTGCAATAGGAAAGAGAACATATGGTGTCGAAGTACAATAATATTTTTTGTATTTTGCAGTCAAATATGGTTTTACGAGACTTCAATTAGCATCTAGTTCTAAAGTACAAAAATGTTTTACATAGGTAAATCTAGATAGATATGGATTTCTTGTACATATCCTCATTGGGAGTTTTTTTTTGATATGATATAAAAAATGAGCATAAATTTAAGTAGAGGAATAAATAAGAGTTCAGTTTTGCAAATCCATTACAACAAAAGCCTAGAAAAGGCAACCAAAACTTGTAAAAAAAGGGACAGAGCAAGAAGAACTAACCTCAAGATAAATATCCCAAATCATAGAAAAATAAGGGTAATGGGAAGTTGAAAAAGGAAATCGGAAAGTGGTGTGAGTTCCATAAAATCCCTTGGCATGACATTGATGAACATTGCTCAAAAGAATCACTGTTGGTGGAGCTTAAATAAATGGAAATAGAATTTGACTTTGATTATGATATAGAAAAGGATAAAATAAAGTTATTCATCGATGTACACCCTAGTGCTACAATTGTGACCAAAAATATCCAACCAAAATAACCAAAGGATCCTGAAGATGGGGAGCATCTCTTCCATTCACAAATGCCGATGAAGGGGACCGCACAACATTTCATCGTTGCAAGTGGGAGTCAAAAGAACCTTATATCAATCATGTTCATCAAGAGATTGAAGCTACTGACTATCCCAAACCCATACACCATTGGTTGGTTGAGCCATGGACATGTGCCAGCCAGTAGTGCCACTTGTTTTACAACATCAAGCCTTTCAAAGATGAGAAATGTGTGATGTTGCCCCACTCGAAGTTTGTGATGTTATTTTAAGACAACCTTATATGTGGAAACATCATGTTGTTTATGGGTATGTTCTTTTCCTTATAATTTCATTGTCATTGTTACTCTCAGAGGTCACCTCTTCCAATGTCTCAACTATTCTCTATTTTCTTGGAAATTTCCTATGATTTTTGGATCTAAAACTTCCGAGGTAATTTTGATGGCCTAAATGAAGTTTTTTAAAAATTTAGGGGGCCAAGCATTGCCATTGCATTCCTTTACCCTTTTTAAAATTTGTATTCCTTGGATAGTTATTTATAATGAGGTATTTTGCACCTTCAACAGATATTGCATGCAAAAATTGTGCCCCTAGGAAGGTTATGTACCCAATGACCATCTCACACCATGCAAAACCTTTAGTGCTTCATCTTATAGGGTTAGGGTTTTGGAACTCTAGGGTTATTTCTTTATGTTAAAATACCATTATTTTAGCTTCTTGTAATAGATTTTATGAATGAGAATAGTCTCCATCTCTCTTTCTTTAGAGATAGATACCACCATTCTAGCCAATTTGTGTTCTACAATATTATATTAGTTCATTAATTAGTAGCAGTTTGGTTTTTACCATATCACTGAGATTTCTGTTATATTTATCAATGAGTGTTTCATTCCCTTTCCTACCTTTCATTTCATTCCTTGTATAACCTAGATTAAACCAAGACCCCAGGTGCAATTGTGGAGGCCACCTTGACCCAATGTTTAGATTCACCATTCAAATCACGTTTGATGTGAACAAATGAGGCTCAATCAAATTTTGTGACTAGATTCTTGATCCTAAGAACAAGGGTGTTAAGATGGTTTGTACCAATGGTGGATTTATCCATGATATATTTTATTACTAGCATTGAGTATCCTATCTCTATTAGGGATTAAATTCCTTCTTCTTTTTCAATAGAAGGGTCATGATTGAGAGAACAAACTTATGTAAATTTATTGAAGCACTTCCCAATCCCCAACCGTAATGAGCCACTTTGTTTCTTCCTATATTATATAGACTCCCTCCCCCACCTACCACCATTGGAGGTTGATAGGAATATAGTGAAGAGGAACTCCTTCATTATACAAGTAAGTCATCATCAAACACATAAAAAGTATATAATATTTTATTTTATTTCCTTGATATTGAAGATCTCTACTAACCCCACGATATCATGTTTTCATTATATGATGATTGAATTTACATTTGAATGAGGAATGTTTATTCGAATTTCAATTTTGCGTATTTTGATTTTCTAATTATAATAAGTAGGTATTTTAATTTTCTGCCTATTATAAAAAAAGTAATTATTTGTTAGTTAATTATGATGTTTTATATGTTAATTGGAATGAAGAAAAATAAGTTTGGTTGTATCCTTACAATTATCTTTGAACTTGAAGCACTTGAACCTTTCATCCTCTAGGGTATTTGGATAGTGATTTAATTAGAGGACTTCTAAGCATCACTTCATGTGTAATTCTCCTCCCCTTATACACCACTAACATTTTGTAATAGAAAAATTTAAACCCTTCTTCACCACTAACATTTTGTAATAGAAAATTAATTTAAAAGGAGAATTTGAGTAGGTTAGATTTTATATCAGTGAAAAATTGTGCAACCAAATCTTCGAGGGAAGTTTCCACCACACTCATATATGATCACAACAAGCCGTCTATATAAAAAAATCATAAAAAAACTTTTGATTTCAATATTTTATTATGATGTTATTTAAAGTTTCCTTGTACACATTTTACCCATGAAATTTTATTTTACAGATACATTTTATCCATAATTAGGCCGATAGGCTTTTTCTTTTGAATCAACCCTTTTTTATTTTCGTCAAAAATTTCATTCTGCTAATGACACATGTGAAAACGTCAAGGTTGTCTCCTGTTACTCAGTTCTAATTTTATTTTTAATCCATCCACCATTTTCCATCGGTCCAAATAAAATCATAGGACATTTGTCAATCTTGTTGTTACACTTTCCTTGCATGCAGGATTTCACTTTTATTATGTGGTTAGACGATACTGATCCATGGGACTGAGAACTTAATAAGATATTGGGTATTCAGGATCCTTGCTATTATATTGATGGTTTTTTTTATGGTGCCCTGTATATTCAGCTACATGCACCGAAGTCTTCCAGCACAGGGATGCTGAATGAGAATGCCAACACAAGAATGTTGAATGAGAAAAGCGATGTCTACAGCTTTGGTGTACTTATCATAAAGATTATTTCGGGAAGAAGCCCTGTTGATTATGGCAGACCTGCTGGGGGTTATAATATACAGTTACCTTCAATTCATTGCTAAATTTCTTCAGTATTTCCATTTAACATAGGCATATATTTAAGGCCTTCAATTCATTGCTGAATTAGTTCATTACTTTCATTTAAATTAACAGAGGCATAACTTTAAGGTCTGAAATATGAATGAATATTTTCGAATTCAAACATTTGCAGGTGAACTTGGTAGAATGGCTGAAAATGGTGGTGGGGAGCTGAAGGTCTGAGGAAGTGGTATATCCATTGCTTGAGGTTAAACCCTCATCAAGGGCATTGAAATGAGAATTGCTGGTATCACTGTGTTGTGTGGATCCAGCTGCTGCCAAGAGGCCAAATATGGGCCATGTCATACACATGTTGGAGGCAGACGAATTCCCCTTTCGTGATGTATGTTTTTTCTTTGAAACAATAATCATTGTCGCCGCAGAGTATCAATAAAAGTATAATTTTATATATCAATGAGAAAAGTATTAGTTACCATGTTTGTTTATATATAAAATAGTTGATATATATGTATACACAACTATTTAAATGGTGTATACAGTATATCTATACTCTTTTTACTTGTATTAATACTCTGTTGCCCGATGCTTATTATTTTTGTCATTGCAGGCATGCCATAGTAATATAATCTGAAACTTGGATTTGTAGGATCGTCGCCTAGGGCATGAGGCCGTTGCCCGAGCACGTCGTGAGAATCCAACTAATGATAGAATCTCAAACCCAAAAGGTGAAAACACTAGTGAAGGTGAAGTTAGCAACCTCAGTCATAGAACGCAACAGAGATTTCTTATTTTCACTGCAGATTCTATTGGGCTTCACATGAATATTTAAATAATGTAACTATTCAACATTCCTTTCACCGACTTCAGGGTATGATAGCCTATTTAAAACCTTATATTTTCACTCATCATAATCGGAACCTCTATCTCACTTTTTTATCATTTCAAAATTACTTGCACTCAAATGTAGTTTTTCTTGAAATACCTCTACAAGGGTTCCCAACAACCAACTATTGCGCTTTTTGATAGCAAGATTGAGAGCAAATCTATCTGTGTAATATGTGTTCAGAGACGCCCTCACATTTTAACTAGGATCAAGCTATTCCAAGGGGGGCGGTAAGGAGGCGAACTTGGAGTAAAATGAAGCCACAACAGAATCTATAGCCCCAGAAGGAACCGAACCCCTCACAGACAGGAACTCCACTCTTCCCATCAACCTTCTCATCCGAAAATATTCTCTAGATGCGAGGTTCATATCTTCATGGATTCTTCTCATTTTCAGTTTTCATATATTTTTAATGAAGTTGACATCAGTCAGCCATTCCCGGCCATGCGTTTTAATCATTGAACGATATGTGGATTTTTATATTATACATTTATTTCATGTTAATAAAAAGACTATTATGGATAAATTGTGGTTTTCCACATATTTTCTCCCAGCGGTTTCATATGAAAATCATCAGGTTTGGTAAATTTAGGGTTTATTATAATTTTCGGCTATACATTTTAATCATCGAATAATGTATTTGGGTTTTAATTTATTATTTACTTATTTTTGTTCTAAATTTTATATAAAATATTATTTTGGAATAGATTGTGGTTTTCCATATGTTTTTCTGTGGGGTTTCATTTAAGAATCTTCAGGTATTTGGGTTTCAATTTATTATTTACTTATTTCTGTTTTAAATTTTAAATAAAAGACTATTTTGGAATAGATTTTGGTTTTCCATATATTTTTCTGTGGGGTTTCATATAAGAATCTTCAGGTTTGGTAAATTTAGGACTTGCCCTGATTACAATTATTTTGTTGATTTTAAGCTTTGGCAATGGAAATGTAGTTCTGTATGTGACCTATGACGATGAATCATATTCCATGTTGAGTGCATAGGGTTTCTTAGCTACCATTTTGTAGCGGTAGTTAGTTAGATTGAAAAACTTGCAACCGGTTTTGCAAGAGTAAATGATTGTCTTATAAAGTTGTGGGAGTTACATTCACAGTATACTAAGTTGTAATATTTAGTCCAACATACTTGTCTTCCCTTAATATCAACGGATGGAAATTACAGAACAGTGTACAAAATGGATGGCTAACTTGCAGTATTTAGTCCAACATACTTGTCTTCCCTTAATCTTAACGGATGGAAATTATAGAATATTGTACAAAATGGATGGTTTTTTAATAGGAAACCCATCTCAGTTTACTAAATTGATCAAATGACCTTAATCAAAATTGTTCGGTGTGGTAGTTAACTAGATTACATAATTTGGAAACTGGATCGTGAGCTTGGGACTTTGAAAGAGTAAATGATTTTCTTAAAAAAACTTTGGGAGCTACTTTCAGAGGCTATTAAACAAGATTTTGTTCAACATACTTGTCTTGTCTTCACTCTTAATAGATGGCAGTTGCAGAACAATGTGCAAAATGAATGGTCTTTTTTTATAGGAAGCTTACCACAATCAAATTACCATAATTGAAATGCTCATTAGCTTGGAGATTTGCAAGGGTAAATTCTTTAAGAGATATTTTCAGAGACTACTAAAATTTGCAGGATATAGTTCAACATGCTTGTCTTTTTTTCAATCTTACATATGGAAATTATCGAACAATGTGCAAAATCAATGGTTTTTTTTAAGGTTTTACATGCCTCTGCTCCCTCAAGTAGACCTAGATAGTTTGTTGCTCATAGATAGAAGATATATTATATCATAATTATGGTGCTCATTTGTTAAATGCCCTGTAACATATGACCGACCACTGAGAGCACTTAACATCTATTTATGTTAGTTTTTTTCAATGAATTTTTACAGTTATAAAGAATAATCCTCTCATTTTTTTTCCATTCCTATTGCATAATATTGGCATTAAATTTTACTAAAAAATTCACCCCAGTTTTGTAATTTGGCAATTGTATTTTCTGTACAAATTCAAGTCGTTTTTAAATGGGCATTGCAGTGGAGATTTCATTGATTGTTTACCGTGGTTTGCTGTAATTTCTTTAGTAACAAATAATCTACATGCGATCTAAGCTAAGGCCTTTCTAATAGAATGGAATTCCAATTAGTGTGTCTTTCTGCAAGTTGGGATTTTTTTTCTATTATATTGTAATTGAATTTC
The DNA here is from genome assembly GCA_034641835.2 of Pinus albicaulis. NCBI lineage: Eukaryota > Viridiplantae > Streptophyta > Pinopsida > Pinales > Pinaceae > Pinus > Pinus albicaulis. The sequence goes on from CM076569.1 coordinate 973,838,484, forward strand.
CATGAATCTTTCTGCAATTTCGGTTTTTTCCCATTACATTCTAATTGAATTTCAGTTAGTATTTCTGCAAGTTGGGATAATTATATTAGTTGAATATAAATTAGTCTTTCTACAAGTTGGGATTTTTTCAATTATACTAGTTGAATTTCAGTTAGTCTTTCTGCAAGTTGGGATAATTATATTAGTAAAATTTAAATTAGTCTTTCTACAAGTTGGGATAATTATATTAGTTAAATTTAAATTAGTCTTTCTATAAGTTGGGATTTTTTCAATTATATTATTTGAATTTAAATTCGTCTTTCTACAAGTTAGGATTTTTGGGATTTTTTCAATTATATTTGTTGAATTTAAATTAGTCTTTCTGCAAGGTGAGATTTTTTTAGTTATACTGTATTTATTTTTTAACTACCATGAGTACGAATAGTCATATGAGCATGTGCTTCCTGGGTGAAAAAATATAATGGAGGGCGCTTTGTGTTATGATCTGTGAAGATATGACACGGTACCAGCTCTGACCACAAAATATATAATTAAATACATGGCGATCCAAACCCCTGATCATGATTATTTTATTCCTCGTGGCTATCCAAACCACTGATCAAGATAATTTTATTCATTATGGCAATTCAAACTTCGGATCATGGTACACTTTTGTGCTAAAGCTTTTTTAATTGGGTTCTGTGGACTACCATCTGAACCTTGATAACATTGACAGGCCTAAAATTAAAAGGCCTTTTTGTTTTTTTGGGCCCATCTTGGGTGTGTTGTGGGACAACCATGATACAATTAATAAATTATAAAAATGAAGAAGAGCATACTGTAGGAGGAAGATAATGGTAACTATTTTTGGGTGTTGGGGGACAACTATGATGCCATTAATAAGTATAACTAGCAATTTCCCCAAAAGGTGAAAATATAGGCCGATAGGATTATAAAATTGAAAAAGTACAGAATTATTATGTGTTTGGTTTGCAGTTTATTGACTTTCAAGTAATATCCCAAGTTCTCTAAAAACATATGTGAATTATTTTTGTTCCTATGGACATCCTTTGAATCCACGTCTTCAAATCTTGTTGAGAGCTCATCATTTGCATCCATTATGATCTACCACATTCTTGACGAAGAATGGAGGAAATAAAAATTTGATATTTGCAGTGCCTACAGTGGAGGAAATGAAAATTTGGATAATACTCAAAACTTCGATTATTGTTTCAGAATCTTATTATTTCTTCCATATGCTTTAATTGTATGAATTAAAGATGTTTATCTTCTAGCCTTTAAATAGTTTTATGTAAAAATGTTATTTAATGTATTTAATGAATATTTTAGATCCATTTCATCTTACATGGCTTCATACGCCATTGATAGTGTATACATCCATATTGATCTCAAATCTATTCCAGAGAGAAATAAAAAATCTAAACAAAAAATGGAAATAGGTAAACATCCATTTATTATTAACATCACACAACTCTTACACTCAACCTACAAAGTGCATATCACCTCTCTCTATTCTTGATTCCACTACATACCCTTTAGTTTCAATACATTAATAGGAAAGAGGCTTTGAATGTTGAAAAGATTGTGACTACCTTTTTTAGTGGAGTTATTCCCATCCAGGTATAATTCCTTTGTCCTAACATACGTACATATTTACTTGTACAAATTTTCAAGAATGTTTCATATCAATACGCTGCAAAATTACATTTTATGTTCTGCATATAAATATCATGTAGAATTTTAATATGTCCAGTTAAATAAATAGTGGAATCCCACATCTTGTTGCTATATTGTTAGGATAAATTTTATTTTTTATTGCCATGTATGATCCAGATTTATTAAGGAAGCTATACTTAAATATTAATGCAATGTCTTTGCATAGTGATTTTATTCCTAGATGCATATTTTCTACCTTTTTGAATTTGAACTTTTAACCTTTTATAAGAAGACATGCATTCTTAACTATTAGAACCACTCAATATGTATTTAAAATAGGTGTAGTCTAGATAAAATAGTTATTTTTGGCTGTAATCTAGCAATACAATTTTTAACCACATTATAATTTATTGTTTTTTATAGATGGATGCTTTCGCATGCATAAATGTGTCTTTGACACACTCATTTTTTGTAAATTAAAATATCATCTCGTCTATTAGTTAGATTACTTTAAAATATGATATAATCAACTTAGTATTTAATATTCTAACATAGTGTTGTAATGACATTTGAGAATGTTTTTGTTAAAAAAACTCTAATATAGTTACACATTATAAACTTGAGAAAAAAATACACAAAAAAAACTTAAGTTTGGCGTCTCAATTGCTATTTTGTTATTTTCTTGTACAACTTTTTTTATTTAAAAATCTTATCGGCCTCTCTTTGCACCTTTTGAGGCAATTGCTAGTTTTATTATATGTGTAAAAATTCAATCCCTTTTCCACTATTTCGGGAGGTCACATTCATGTGTGAAAAGTACTCAATAAAACTCACTACTCAATTGGGGATAACTTTTATGAAGTCTTCTTATTTGCGGCTGGGTCTCTTTAGGTCTACTATGATTATTGGAATTTTTATTTGTTCCAAACTCCATCCCAACAAATATTATTATTTTTTCTTCTTTCTGGATAATTTACTATGTTGATCACTCTTTTTGGGCTCAGTTTTGTGATCCGCACCTTTTGGGAAAGAATACCCATGATCGAGCCACACCTTTTGTGAAATAAAGCCCACAACAAAGCCACACTTTTTTTCATCCATTTGTTTGGTTGGGAATTGGTATTTGAGAGCCTTCTAACTATTCTTATACATGAGTTGAAGCTTGAATGATGGTTTGTTTTCATTTTTTGAAATATATGTAATCCCAAAATTTGCTTTCTACACACTAAATTTGAAGTTTTTCATTATGAATCAAGTCATTCGTTTAATTGCAGTATATATGTTGAATTGAAAATTTAGTTTGCACTCCATTTTTGTTCATGTACTATTGTTATTTGTATCTAATTCTTTGAAATCAAAATTTTTTTGTTTGTTTGCTCGTGATTTTGGAAGAAAGACCTCAAAATTTTCATTGATAATGAATAATTGAATGATTATTGTTGTTGGAACAGGGTCTCCTACAAGCTGCGAAACTGGCCCATTTTGAATACTTTTGATTAAATTTAGGCTAGCACAATATTTTGGGGTGGGTCAAAGCCTCGAAAGCATTGTAATGGGAAAAAGGGTAAACCAGGGGTCCGAAAACCATGATATGCGGACCATAGGAAAGTCTAGGATAGATTATTATAAATAGAGGAACATTTTGGATTATAAGGGAGAGAAATGAAGAGCTATTGATGTGAATTGCGGTTTAAGTTATCTGTTTGGGTTTTTTTGAGAAAGGACTCCTACTGGATGTGTGCACGGAGATCCAAGTCCAGTTGTGTGCAAACCCTACTGTTGTGTGCGCAGGTTGGGAAGGGATTGTAAGAAGGAATTGGTGAATTAATGAATAAGAAAGGTTGATAGAGTATTGAATATGTGAGTACTCTTTGTGTGAATCATTGGAAATTACTACATTGTGTTTTTTCTGTATTTAAGCTGCGAAGATCTGTGTAAGTGTGTTTTCTATTCTAGATCTGTTATGTTTTGTTTATGCCATACTGTGCTACTGTCATAAAAGCATATAATTATAGATCTAGCGCATGTGGATGCGAGTAGAGACCTAATTGACCCTATGCAGAACAAGGTAATATGAGTATCACAGGGCCTAGTGTAGCTCTGCTTGCCTTACCTATCCTTTCTCAGGGTGCGGAAACCTGGTTCCAGTACCCACCCATACTACTTCGGGTGAGACATTGACCTACGCAAGTAGGTCATTGCCGAAAGGGCCAGTAGTATAGGGATTTGTTGGCAAACCTTGCACACCGAACTTGGGTTAGGACCCCTTGAGCCAACTAATGGTTCCATTGATGGGACCTGGAGGATCTTGAGAAAGGGATCGAGTAATGACTAGAGAATATTGGAAGCCTGAAAGAAAGGAAATTGAAGACTGGTTCGAAAAGTAGATCTGGGAATTTGTAGTAAAAGAAAATTGCAACGAAAAGTTAACAGCGGAAAGGTGGAAAAATAGGTACATTCTTACAGAAAGCCACGAAATATTCTTTGTGACATTTGTGATCGAACTTCAAGAGTGGTTGGCTAGACTCGTGGAATTCCAGAAGTTCTAGAAGGATGAGCAAGTCACTTAGTGGACCCCAGAGCTGATTCAGTAGCTGGAGAGGACTGATAATAATATCACGTGCACGGTCGATCATTGGGTGGACACTGTGCTAGGAGGATTTTTGAAAAAAATTTCCATTGATCAGTTTTTCTCATACTCTAAGGCTGAATGACGATTCTTTAAAGGGTTCCAGGGAAATTTTTTTAGAACATTACCATTGATGATTAAGATATTATTGTGTGAAAAGAGCATTATATGTAGTCATACCGACTGAATGACCCCGGATCTAGACATAAGCACGACGTGTAGTGGTAAATATTATCAGACCAACCTTGCCAGGGGGAGATCCACCTAGAATCCGTTGCAAGAACGAGCTGCACAAGATCCCCCGGCTACACCGCCGCCCAGGCAGCACAAAGGTAAGAACTCTCCCATACCACCAACCCCACCGAGCAGCGATATGGTTGCACACCTGAGATTACTTACCTTCAAGGGGATAGGAGATGAAGATATGGACCGATTTTGGTTTGTTGCAGACTCCATCTGGACTGCGCAGAATGTGGCAACCGATATGGTGAAGAGGGCACAACTATCTCTAGCATTCGAGGATAGAGCACTGGACTGGTATATGAGATACATTTCCTAGAATGGGAGTGCATCTATTCAAGATATCAAAGATGCTCTAAAACAATAGTTCTGAAAGCCAAAATTTTACTCTCAGTTGGTAGCAAAAATAAAGGACTTCAAACAAGGTGCATCTGAGTCGGTATGGGAGGCTGATTAGCGATTGAAGAGAGAAATTAGGGAAGGAGGATTCGAATATGATGATAGGAAACATACAGAATGGTTCATCACTATGTTTTTACCTCACCTGTGCATGCCAATGAGTCACCAAACCTTTGAATCGCAGGAAAAATTTGTGGAAGTCACTATGAAACTAGAGGCTGCACCCAGAGAGGATACGTCGGTGGGGGTACATCAAATTCAGGAACAGCTTCGAGCTATGCATATGGAAATACAGAACCTGCGAAGGGAGCGAGGAAAGGATGGCCGTGTAGATCTATGGTGCATACGATGTCGGGTATCTGGCCACACGAAGGATTGGTGTCCTCTACTAGCAGATTACTTGCAGGTAGGAGGACCTAGTTCGGTACGCGCATGAGCAAGTGGGGAGCCCATCCTATCAAGACCATGCTCGAGCGGACCTGTACTGTGGTGTGATGACTGTCGTGTAGCAGGACAACATGATATAAACCATTGCCCTCGGCTAGGTGCGTACGTACCAGAACTGAAGCAACAATGGTGCAGGTTCTGTCGATCGGTAGGACACGATGAGTAGAACTGTCGTAGTTATGACTTGATGATAGATCGTGGGAGCTTGTATAGGGTACACTCAGACCCTGCGTCGCCAAGACCATCCGCGCACCTCGGAGGATCCCCAACCCGGGGAAGAGGAGGTCAAGGAGGAAGCGCATGACGCGGACGTGGGCAGCTGATCTGTTATAACTGTGGAGAGATGGGACACTTCGCCAGATAATGCTCGAATCCCACTAGGCCATCGTGCAAGTATTCTAGGCAGCTGGACCATGTGGTGGAGGATTTCCCAATTTTAATAGCCAATATGCAGGAGAAACAACCCACCCCTACGCAGAATGTGCAAAGGGTTAAGACCGAGCTAAGAAATATAGATCCGAGTGTAAAATTCATTACGCGCAGTGGGATGGTCACCCAGGGAGCAAAGGTGGATCTTACCCCACGAGAAGGAGTGAACTTCAATGAACAAGAATCACTATCAACCCCCACGCAGCGGCCGAACAAGATAGGGGAGGGGGTTGAGCCCTTCCTGCAGGCATGTCTGAAGCTGCTACGAAACCTGTAGGTCATAGAGAACCTCCAAGCACTAATGAATACCTGCGCAGCTTGGCCCAATTAGATTCCCAAGACCAAGGATGTACACAAACTATACAACTATAAGAAATGCATCAGAAAAGAAATGCAGTTGACTGCGCAGATTGGTGACTATGAGATGGATCAAGTTATCTTAGATCTTAGATCAGATGTGAACGTATTACCAAAGCAAACATGGCAACGAATGGGAGAACCTAAATTGGAATGGTCCACCATCTAGCTGCACATGGCGAATCAACAGAAGATCATACCTCTGGGAAGGTTGGCAAAAGTCATGGTAGATATCGCAGGAGTAAAAGTCCTAGTTGACTTTGAAGTCATAGAAATTGTGGAGGATGCGGATCCTTACCCTACACTCCTAGGACTAGACTGGGCTATAGACATGGGGGGGAAATCAATCTCAAAAAGCGCAGCATGGTATTTGAGAACAACAGTATACGCGTAATAGTACCAATAGATCCAGCAGAAGGTGTGCGATATATAGAGCCAGCCTACGAGGAGGAGGAAATAGATCACATTTACAAATTGACTGCGCAAGATGAAGATCGAGTTAACCCCACAACTGAAGGAGTATTATGTTGGGAAAAGGAAAATGAATGTTTCTCCGACTCTGATGAAGAACTGGAAAACTGGCAAGGATGGTTGCACAAGGTTTTGACGCTACGATGTCTTTGGACCATGAGGAATTTCTGTTGCATCTCTACCTAGGGGTCGGTATTCCTCACCTGGGAGAAGTGCCAAAGTAGGATGATCCTGTGCTTGGGGACCCCAGCTGATAGACGAACCCCGAGGTCAGTAGACCCGTGTGGATACTTGCTAATGTACGAAATTAAAGGGTGCAATAGGATCCTTCCCGAACAGATTACCAATGACTTAGGCTTGCGTTCGACTACGGAACTGCACCAACCCATGTGCAATTGGGAGAAGTTGCGAACACTTCAAGTGACAGATGGCATGTAGATGATTGACGCATCCCTACCGTACTGAGACATCCCGACCAAGGGAGAAGCACATCGATCAAGAAGTTTGGTGGCCAAATTGCTGAACTGGTACCTGAACCATGTTACGAAACACTTGGCATCGACCTTAATTCGGGGTATGCGAACAACATGCAAGCGTCATCTGAGGTTTGACGATCCGTGGGAGAATCCTCAGGTATGCATAACGACCATAAGCCCGCCCCACGTTGATAATAAAGGAACCTTACAGTTACGCAAAAGGGGCGACAGACCATCAATGTGGCCATTTATGGTAAGTTTGATCTGAATGATCAATGGTAATTTTCACGTACGAGGTACTCCTCGATTAAATAGCTTCGAACAGTGTGCAATTAGCAGGATAAATTCACAATAGGCTACATATTGTCTCTACACCATGCCCCTGGTATCTATCTACTAGCTTACTAGGATCATTGACATTGTTTGGGATGCCCTTCCTTTTGCTGTTATGGCAGTCCCTAACCCTCCGAATGCTTCGATCCCTATCAATTCAGCATCCGCAGACATCATATTACGAGGGCCTGGGGATGCCGAGTTTGACCAATTTATTGGTCGTTGGCTCCCTACAGAGGGAATTTCTTGTGAACCCTACACGAAGAGGTGCCATAGTTACGCGACAGGATTTCCTGACCTTCGCACCCTAGGGACGACTGCGGGACCCTGTCGTATGGCCTCAGATGATACAACAGAGGAGGGTACATTAGTATCGCGGTCCCCCACCAACAGTATCGTAATCAGGTCATGACTAGTCCTGCACCAGGAAGGAATGCTGAGATATAGGGATATGCTGCGACTTCTCCGCAGTCCCAGACTGCCGACCAGCAGAAGCCATATTTGTTCGCTCCCGTGCACTGCCCTAGTTAACAATCATGCTCCAACTACTGCGGACATCCAAATAGATTTGGCACAGCTATCCCACGAAGTGCTACAAGGACTATACACCACGGTGTTGCAAGAGGTTCGCCACCGTGACCAGACTGTGCGACAACAGTGTGAAATACCTTTGAAATTTCGGGCACAGTGGATCGCATTGGTCACAGAAGAAAAAAATATTATTCTGGAGCAGCTTATGCGGGGCATGCAATTGGTCAAAGTAGCTACGTAGCTCTGGAAAACAGTCGGTACCATCCTATGCTTCAACATATACAGGACAACTTACGGTAGGCGGAAGCTGCTCTCGATCAGCTCAAAGCCCCCTTGCCCTCTAGCATTTCTATGCAGCGTCTGGCCACCATGGACACGATTGTGAATCGTCACCACACCAAGCATGTTGTCAGGAAATGGTTGAAACCATGGGGTGACACCGCCCTCCAGATATCCCAGGATGCTCATATCGCTATTGCGCGCCTCCACCGGATGTTAGAACAGGTTACCGCAGCTCCAGATGGCCCTGCATCCCTGACACTTGTCAACATTGCACAACGAGTTGCTGCCCAGAGTCAGGAAGTGCTCCCTCTGCTCTCCTGCGCTCTTGATACCTTGCATGCATAGATCGAGGCCGCACCACTACAGTGACTCGGGACGAGTCACAAGATTTTGTTGGGGGAATGTTGGAACAGGGTCTCCTACAAGCTACGAAACTAGTCCATTTTGAATAATTTTTATTAAATTTAGGTTAGCACAGGGGTTTTGGGGTGGGTCAAAGCCCCGAAAGCATTGTAATGGGAAAAAGGGTAAACCAAGGGTCCGAAAACCACGGTTTGTGAACCATAGGAAAGTCTAGGATAGATTATTATAAATAGAGGAACATTTTGGATTGTAAGGGAGATAAATAAAGAGCTATTGATGTGAATTGTGGTTTAAGTTATCTATTTGGGTTTTTGGGGAAAGGACTCCTGCTGGCTATGTCCGCAGAGATCCAAGTCCAGCTGTGTGTGGACCCTACTGCTGTGTGCATAGGTTGGGAAGGGAATTGTAAGAAGGAATTGGTGAATTAATGAATAAGAAAGGTTGATAGAGAATTGAATCTGTGAGTACTCTTTGTGTGAATCATTGGAAATTACTTCATTGTGTGTTTTCTATATTTAAGCTGTGAAGATCTGTGTAAGTGTGTTTTCTGTTCTGGATCTATTCTGTTCTGATTATGCCATACTGTGCTACTGTCATAAAAGCATATAATTATAGATCTAGTGCATGTGGATGTGAGTAGAGACCTAATTGACCCTGTGCAAAACAAGGTAATCTGAGTATCACAGGGCCTAGCGTAGCTCTGGTTGCCTTACCTATCCTTTCTCAGGGTGCGGAAACCTGGTTCCAGCACCCACCCATACTACTTCAGGTGATACTTTGACCTGCGCAAGTAGGTCATTGCCGAAAGGGCTAGTAGTATAGGCTTTTGTTGGAAAACCTTGCACACCGAACTTGGGTCAAGACCCCTTGACCAAAAAATTGTTGAAGGAAGTATATTAGATGATGTATTCACATGAAATATTTGAAATTAGTAAATTGAGAGGATTTTCATAAAAAGAAAACTTTCTTGCCATTGTTAACTTTCTAAATGAATATTTTCAATTATGATCCCAACTTTATTTGTTTTGTTTACCATGTAACAAAGCATCCCACTCTTTAGGCCTTAGGAAAGGGTAAGATAATTTACAGGGCTCAAGGTCATTAAACAACAAGGCTCAAAGCCATTACAACAATATACTCAATATGAGCTCATCATGTCACTTGTAGGAATTGAGTTTGGGTGGGGAGGATAACAATCATTCCTCCCAGCCTCTTGAAATAAACATAATTGACAATCACATCTATCTTTTCTCATGTTTACAAGTAATTTCGTTTTGGGTATTTTTACAAATGTTTCAAAATATCATTTTTTCCTTCTTTCATGCCTAAATGAGAAAATAAGATCCCTAAAATGGACAATTAAATTAAAATCTACTAGACCCATTTGTTTGATTGAAATCTCACAATAGGAGTTAGGGACTTTATGAATAGGAGTGGAGAGTAAATTATTTATGGCCATCAAGCATGAATTCAAAGTTGATTGATTGAGACTAAGGGTCCTTTGATAACAAGTTTTGTTGCTAAAAAATATTCTATAACACAAGAGTAAAGCATTAGGTCAAATTTTGGTAGTTGTAGAAATTATGGTGTAGAATTGCAACTGCTCATGAAATTTTAATCTAAATCACAAGACACAATCCTACTCTACTACTATGCAGATTTAAATTCACAATTTAGAGCAACAATCAGAAACATGCAATAATAAATAACATACATGCACATAATATTTTTCTAGGGGAAAGTAATCTGCTAAAAATCCCTTTGTCTGCTTGCATTAATTTGATGAATAGAGATTTATTACAATTGCTAGCTCAATCTAAGCTCAACCTGCAAGTGAATAACATATATCTCTGCTCACTGAGAAGTTATGACCCCGACTTAGTCATTTTATGCCTATGCTTGAGCCTCTATTTCCCTGTGTTATTCCTAAGGAATTATGCCCCTATTATTTAGGAATTTCTCATAATGGATCGCGCAATTACTTAGGATGATCAGTTGACTGCATGCAACAACTATACACTCTGGACTAGTCTACAATTGATGTTACACTACCTTGGAATCTCCACCAAGCCTGGGGAACTCGAATTCTCTACATGAACTAGCTATTTTGGGTTGATTTATCAACTAACTGGATGATCATTGAGTTTGACTAACTTCCCATTGCAAAATTGACCCTCCACTACTTCCTTCAACAATTAGAACTAGTTTAACCTAAACAACCTGAGATAAATAACCTTTATTTCTACAATTAGAAAACACACATGATTAATTGAATGCTAACTCCTCCAACTCGCATTGACTAAGTAAACTAGGTGACGCAATCCATGTCACACAAGTTAATTGCATCCAAGTTGTCTGCTGATGTGGAAATTCGAATTTTCTCAATTTAATCAAAGAAAAATCAAATTGAGAATTTCTTTTTACATTTTTCAACACTCCCTCTCCATAAGAACAAGTTTATCAACCAACCCTATCTTGCACCTTTGGAACTCGAACTTACCTCTTGAAAAGACCTTTGTCAAAATGTCAACATCTTGTTCCTCTGTCGGAATGTACTGCAACAACATTATCCACTTTCGCACACAATATCGAAAATCGTGATACCAAATATATATATGCTTGGATTGATCGTAGAAAAAAAAAATATTCTTAGAGGGCTTGATGCTACTTTTATTATCACAGTAGATCATAATTGGATTCATCATCTGACCAAACAATACAACAAGTATCTTTCTCATCCAGATCACCTCACATTTTACGTGACTTGTAACCATGTATTTTGCTTCTGCCGTGCTAAGATCCACATATATTTTCTTCTTGTTATACCAAGAAACAACTGCGGACCCAACACTGAAAATTTTACCTTATGTACTCTTTTGGTTTGATGGAATCCCCGCCCAATCTGCATCTGTGAAGCCACACAACTTCACTCCTTTTGTCCATCTATCCCATAGTCAAAACTAGGTAGTTCCTCTGAGGTAGATTAAACATGTTGAAATTCCTTCCAATATAATTTGGTAAGTGAATGCATAGCACATATCTGGTTGTATGTTCACAAGTTACATCATTGAACCCACTAGCTACTGATAAATGGTAGCATCCACTTCCTCAATTGAAGTGGAATCCTAGTTGGGTACTAGAGGTGTCTCCATGGGTTTGTGACTCTCCATGTGGTATCTATGTAGTGTCTCATTTGCATACCTTCCTTGAGATAAAATTTGTTCCCCATCACCTTGCCATACTTCCAAGCTAAGGAAGTAGTGCATGAGATCCATGTCCTTCGTTTCAAATTCTCTTGCTAGGTCCTCCTTGCAAGATCTCAGCAACTGTTCATCACAAGATAAAATTAAGTCATCAACATATAAGACAATAATCAACAATTTACCTTCCACCAAGATATTTTAGAGGTTTGCATCCGCTTCACTTTTGGTGAAGCCAAAACCGGTGAGATAACTATCATTCCCGATGTACCAAGCATAGGGTTCTTGTTTGAGACCATACAACACTCATTTGAGTTTGCACAGATTAGACTCTTTATCAAAAGACTCAAATCCTTTTGTTTGCTCAACACACACCTCCTCCTCAATAATTGTTGATGGTGTTGGACCCACCAAAATTCAGGGGATATCCCCGATATGAAGTCCCAATTAGACCTCACATCATTTGGTGTAGGAGTCCGATCCATTATATGGTCTGTTTACCAAATTCTTAAAGATTTTCCTTGGCTCTAACTGTAAGAAAGAGAGAGGGATACAATGGTGCATTCGAAAAGAAATAAAGTGTGTCTGGTGAGTGTCTAGTTGTATATGTTTCCAATTCTTTTACTATGGAGAGAGGAAGAAAAGTGAGCCTCTAAAATATAGGTAATAGTACCACCCAAGAAGAGGCACACATGAACCAGGACGATTCATGTAACATCCAATGAAATAGTCCACAAGGGATGCAACAATCATTACAACCAATGAATGAGAAAGTTTTGTCTAATATCCTGCAGACTAGTCCACAAGGATGAGACAACAATAAAAACCATTACAACAAATTCTCAATAAGATAAGTATTAAAATAACTGAAATAGTTCAACTACCTTACCATATGCGAAAGAAAACATGAAATACAAACATTCGCAGAATAGTCTTACAAACATTCATAATCCATGCATGAAGAACATGATGGCCTTGAAGGCTTTTGTTATTAAGTAAAATTTCTAAGACACATGTATACAATGAACATCAATAGCTCCAATATTGAAGCATTGGAGCCACTCATTTCTCCTCGAAAGAGCTAGCTTATCTCTCTAATGGTTTGCGGGAGGATCCAAGGTGAAAACTCCCTTGCTCTTACAATGAGGGGGTATATATAACAATGAGGAGTTGATGCTTCGCCTTCCATGTGAATCTTCATCTACTCTCATGAATGTTTGAATTTCTATGACTTTTCAACTTTACATGACTCTTCATATTCCACACATGTCCTTTGTACTTTCACTTTACAATGCATTTATGAAAAATATTTTACATCATTAACCAAAATGGTATGGCATGTGGCCATTCATGATATGACATGACATGACACTGCGGACATGGACTGCTTGATGATGTGGAAATGTCAAGCCATTGTTGTTGTTGAGTGCTAAGTGTCTTCTTAAGGATGTTTCTCTTTTCACCTTTGCATGGCTTGGTGATAAGGGATCTTCAATGATCTCAAATCTTGAATAGTGGTCGCAAACTAGTGTCCCTTTGTGTTGGAAGGATAAGTCATTCTTACGGACAAGACAGACCTCCCAAGTGTCCTATGAATAGCTAGCAACAAACGGAAAAATAAAAACTATTTTCTCTAGATATTTTTTGATATGGAATTAATTATAACAGGGTTTTAGAAACCTACTTGTAGTCCAGCGCTGATCTTCTTTCCATTGGCTTGAAGAAAGTTGTCGTCAAGGATATGCAATAAAAAACACAAGAAAATATCAAAAGAACCTATATAATAAATCAATTCATGCATCAAACATCTATCAAGATGATCAAGGAATTTAAGAAATGAGATAATCAATTAAATAACCCATTGAGAAAACAATATTAATTTGTATTAACTTAAATAAGAAAAGCCTTACAACCGTGTCCGCCTTGATGTCATACAGGCCTTCCTAGGGTCCGGAACAAGCGTTTCCTTTACTCTGACAAGCCTTTCACTCTCTCAGCTAAAAGCACATGGGTGTGTAATCATTCCCATATAATGATGGCTATGAGAGTATGAGTTTTCACAACATTTCTCCTCAAAAATTCTCCAAGTGTAACTCATCAATTGTAACCCTTGAAGCTGCACTATGGCTTCAATTTATAGGAAAAGAGAGGAGGTTATGGTTCCACATAGGAAGGGATAGAATTCTCATTTGAAGGGACTAGGCTCCATAAACCAAGGGGTAGGCTCCCATGATGGAGGAATGAACATACATCATAGGAGTGAACCTTCGACCGGATTACTACTTCTAGAAGCTTCTAGATTCGACTGTTGGGCTTCTCAATGTTACTTTCCACCTTTGTTTTATCTTTTACAGGGGTTCGCACCTTTGATAAATAAAAAGTGTGTTTAGCTCCGCATGATTTAGAGCAAGAAAGTGCGGCACCACAAGAAATGTTAAGAGAAAGTGTGGTACAAGTGTTTTTAAGACTTTTATGAGCATTTATCTCAATTTCAAGGCTTGAATTTAGGAACTTTGATGTTGTAGACTTCTAAGGGAGTACTAAAATGTCATGGTGACAAATTTCAGTGTAACAAATTTCCCCCTAAAGTGCGAAGTATGAGAGCATTCGAAGAGTGATGTGCTTTATCATTTCAAGGATTAGCCTATGGACACCCCAGTCAGAACCCTATAAAAACATTCAACGAAAACATATATATATATATATATATATATATATATATATATATATATATATATCATCACTGAGGTAGGCATTCCCATACTCATATCAAAACTAACTAAACTTGTTCTGATACATAAATGATTTTAATATTACATCAATAGTGTAGACAGAGCATGGGCGCAACCATCTGTAAGGAACCGTCTACTGCATAATGAATAATAAAATTCCTCGTAGCCTGGATGGTGGAAACTAGATCTAGGTTCTTGATTTCTGCATCCCGAACTAGTACGATTCTATCCATGCGATTAAATTTGTTGAAGTCGAACATGGTAGAAACCACTTGATTACCAGTCAATGATGTGAACTGTTAACAAGTGTGAGAGAAACCACCAATAATGACAATGGATCTCAAAGTACTCAGTAAAATCCATGAAATGTGAATAAGTGATATGAAGTCGAACATTTCATGGAATCGTTCGATCGAAGGTCAATGATGCAACATGTCGTCAAAGGCGAGAAACCTGCCATTAAGGCATGTAGATTCCAAGGTAATAACGGATTCTAGATCAACTTCCTAGATGATGAGCTAAGTTTTGAAGAAACTTTTTGCAAGGAATGACTCAGGGATGGTCAACGCGAATGGAGACAAATGTTTTCAGATGAATGGTTTGTTTGACTGTCTTCTTAAAAACATAATGACACTGCAGATGGTTTGGTGACAGTTTCCCTAAGCTAATACCCAAAAACTGGCTGAAGACCTTCAATATGGTTTGATTAGCTGTTAGGAAAAGGATTTCCCAACCCAGGTAGAAGTGTGACAAAAAGTGTCGTGTTCAAGAGTGGTGTAATGCTTTTACAAATCAAAGTGTGACAAATGAATCTGTTTTCTCATTTTTCCCCCACCATTTCTGGCAAGTACCTCTTTATTTTTGACAAGATTCGAGGAGGATAACATTTTCTTGTTTATAAGCTCATCCTTCGGATGATTCCAACTTAGTTTGAAATCGAACCCTAAGAAAGAGTGGTCTGTTCCCGCTTGAAATTGACATGTCCTTTACTATTTGAATTTTAACAAGTCTAGTATAGGAGAAACTCAATGTTTTTCATTTTTAGGGAGTCAGAAGAAAAAACTTAAGAAAACTCCATGGGTATAATTTTTCCTAAATTTAGTCTCTCGGGCCCAAAAAAGGATAAAATAATGCAAGAGAGAACTCTATTGACCATGATTAGTCAACGTATACATTTTTCGCAAATATTCCATTTCAGTCCGGAAAAGGGGTAAACTTATACTGAAGGGACAACCGTTCATTTCCTTCAATGAGTTCGAATAGTCAAGTACTCAACGATCTTTTCATTTTTAGAGAGTCTGAAAAGGGCTTAAAAAAGGACTCCATGGTTTTTCTTTTTTCGTAAATTTTTAAAGAGCCCGAAAAAGTGATAAAAGTATACTCTTCGTCAAAAATGATCATTTTGCCTGAAAAATCCGGTATTCTACACAAAAATTCAAAAAATTAAACATATCTATTTCAATAATAAAAATATTTTGAAAAACCATCTTTTTAAAGTGAAAAATAAACAAATTTAAATTTCATTTATTTGAAAAAACTTATAAAAAGGAGTTTTTCAAGTTCATTTTTACCATTTGAGTTTGGAGTGAAAATTTTAGAGCTTTTGGAAAAAAACGCTTCAGAGAAGAATTTGGACAAACCGACCGTTGGAATCGAAAACTGTCTACTCCAGGTAATCCACAACCTCTTTTCCTTGCTTTTCATCCATTCATTTTCTTAAATTAGGGTCTAAATTTCATTTTTGGGAGGAAAATTGGTTCAAAAATCCACCCTCGGGGGTCCGCAGGTAGGACACTCAGTACCTGTGGACCCCAAAATTTTCTCACAAAGGAAAATGTTGGGGCCCCGCACTATTAACACAGAGCCCGTATGGAGCTACGCACTGTCTCTGAGCGTAAAGTGTGGGGGCACCATAACGAATTAAAAAACACAATTTCCTCCTAAATTACCCAAATTTTTTGTTTTAAAATGATTCTAATCCTTCATTTTACTCATTGTAGGATATTTACAATGCTCATTGGCGAGAACGGGAACATGAGGAGGTAGATGAAGTAGCAATAATCCATCAACCTACTTTGCAAGTTTTAAGAGCATGCGGGCTATTCAAATTTTGGGCTATCAGTGGCATGAGAGCTCAAGTAGATCTTCTCACTTGGTTGGTAAACAAGTGGGACGTTCAGGACCAATGTTTTGTGATTGGAGGTCACCGGCTCGAAATTGAGCTGGAGGAAATATATTTTTTGACTGGTTTGTCTAAGAGAGGCAAACCACTTTCTCTATTTGGGGCTAGGCCAGGTGGCCAGTCTGTTGCCAGCCTGCAATTAGATTTTTGTAATGATGAATCCAATCCTAGAGATAAACGGATTGATATTAAAACTATCATCCGTCCCGAGTTAAAAGTGATTGCATTTACCATTGTCAAGTTGTGCGGAAGTGCAGCTTTGCATGTAGCTACTGAATCTCAGATGCGTATTGCAGTATATTGTTTTCGAGGCACCATATTCAACTGGTGCGAGGCATTGTTGGCTAATGTGAAAGGTCAACCTACCAGAGAAAAGAATGGGAAGTTAAATAACTTCAGATATGGGTCAATCGTAGTTACCTTTGCTCTAGAGAGGATTCCTATGTTAGCCCTGCAACATATTCCTGTTGATGCTGGTAGACCTCGAGAGCCTCGGATGGTTCGATGGGTTGCTTTGATGGCCCGTGATAGCGAAGGTGGGGAGATTGTTCGATTTCCCTCGACTTATTTTCATTGGTTAGAATCCCAACTTTTCGTGATAGAGGATTTTCCTTATGCGGGCATGGATTTCCGCGGCAACCGAGATATGCCACTTCCTCCAGGAGCTCAGTGGGATGAGTCAAGTAAAAATCTCTTTGACATGTTCTAATTTCTAATTTTTTATATATTTTTTAAATCGTTCAAAACTGATAACAAAAATTTCAAATGCAGATGTGGGTCCACATCAACTAGCCATTCTCTGCCCCTTTGACCGGAGGCAAAGGGATGCAGCAGCACCACCACCATAGGATCATACAGCAGAGATCCTAAATAACTTAGAACACCATTTGGAGTGGCTAACTATGGATGTTCCTAAGACCACCATAGATGACATCCCACTCCGTTTACAGGGATACGTCATTGGTGTACCTGGACCATTCGGGAGATTTTTGACAAGGGTGGCATGAGCAGTAGTGTATTGTCATTATCATCACCATGGATAGTGGATGATTAACTGTATAGACTCATTTTGTATCACTTTTTTCCGATCATAAGGCGTTTTGAACCTATGATCGAAGACGATGTACTATTTTTTGAACACTACATCTATACTATGATATACTATTATTTCCAGTTACCCATTCAATCATGTTATCGAATGTTGATTTACTATTTTATTATTGCAAATGTCTGTTTATAACACTAGAAGCTATTGCATCTGCTAATGTGTTTAAATTTCTTGGAATGTGTTGATACTTAATATAATCAAACTCCCGTTCCAAGAGACGAACCCTTAAAAATAATCTTAATAATACTAGGTTTCTAATGGCATATACTCAGTTTCACTGTAATAAAATGTGTTCAGAATCTAACCTAATGATCAAACTCCGAATTCCAAATGAAATGGATTCCGACAATAATTCAATAACTGCACTGTATTCAACAATATTGTTCGTTGCTTGACCGAGGCTTACCCCATGCATAGATACTAACTCATCAGTGGGTGAGTAAATAACCCAAGCTGCGAAAGAGATGTTCCGTGTACTACGATAAGCACCATCAGCAAAACCAATATATGTTTGATAGGACATCAACATCTGCGATATCAAGAGTAATCTGGATAAGCAGGAATAGTAGTAAAAGCGCACTTAAGCTAGGCACATGTTTCTAATCTATAGCACATCAGCTAGAAAGTAACTAATATACAAAGAATATCTCCACACAAAAATCAAGCGTAATATCTCTTCAGATAAAGTCCATTTCTAGGTTTACCTAAAGAGACCCTGTCAAAATCAATCAATTCATAGGCCCCTTTTGCAAGCTGTCACTTGAAAATATAAGGACCATGCCACATGGGTTCGAATTTCCTAGCCCCTATTTTATCGTTGGCTTGATCATAAATCAAAACTAGGTCTCCTTCTGAAAAATTACGAGGGGTAACACTTCTATCATAATGAGCTTTCATTATTTTCGCATGAGTCTCGGTAGCTAATGCAGCGGTGCACCGATTCTCATCTAATTGAGCCAAGTATAAAAAACATTTCTCCTCTTCAAAAATGGCTGGTAGTAACTCTATGGCTAGTTGGAGTGACGGTATCTCGCATTCAATGGGTAATACCGCTTCTAAACCGTAAACTAGTTGAAAAGGGGTAAAACCTGTCGATGTTTTTGCGGAGGTTCGATATGGCCAAAGTGCTGAAAAGAGCATGGTATGCTAGTTAGACTTATGAATTCCAATGATTCGTTTGATCATGGTGACTAAAAATTTATTAATTGCTTCAACTAAACCATTAGCCTACAAATAATATGGTGTAGAACTGTCATGGCACAGGCCAAGTTGGTCCATTAACTCGGTCATCATGATATTCCAAAAATGGCTCCCGTGATCAGTAATTATTTCTTGGGGTACACCGAAACGAGCAATCACATGATTGAATACGAAAGTAGCTGCAGTTTTTCCATCTACCGCAAATGTAGGCATCGCCTCGGCCCATTTGGTAAAATAATCTACTGCTAGAATAATATACCCATGCCCCCTAGCCGAGTGAGGGTTACATGTAATGAATTCAATGCCCCATTTTGCAAAAGGAATGCCAAAAATTATAGGGCGAAGAGGAGCAGGTGGTGCACGCATTTTTCGATCGAATATTTGACAATTATGACATTTTCGGACTGCGTAAATATAATCTTTAAATAAGGATGGCTAGAAATAACCTGCGTGAAATATCTTTTGGGTTGTGGCGTACCCATACATATAACCGCCACATGCTCCAGAGTGACAGTCATTTAAAACCTCTTCCACTTCTTCATGGGTTAGACAACGTCGAAAAACTGAGTCTGCACTCCGATGGTATAGTGTGTCGCCAACAATATGATATTGTTGAGACTGAAAACGTATTTTCGTCGTTGCGACTGTGAAATCTCAAGACGAAAAGATTGGGTCTGAATATAAAAAATAATATCTCCATACCAAGGATCAATGGTACTAATAAGAAACATGGATTCATCCGCGATTGGTTGTTCTGCCATGGTTTCTGTATAAGTACGTGGGAAATCACACATAAGTTCAGCAAATATCAATGATTTCTTTGATTTTGACTTTTCAAATTCCAAATCAAAATCCTATAGGATAACAATCCATTTGGAGTATTTTCTCCCCTAGAAATTGTTTGGTCAAAATGTACATCATAGGGTTACAATAAAATATCACTGTTGTTTTGCGTAAAAGTATGTAATGACGAAAACGTTGGACAGCTTGAACAGCTACCAAGGCCAATTTTTCCACATGTGAATATTTGATTTTAGTTGGATACAAATTTCGACTAAGATAGTAAATCACATGTTCACCATGGAATTCATCTTCTTGAACTAAAACCATCTCTATCGTGGAATCGGAAGCGGTGAGGTACAAAAAGTAATCTTGGTTGTAGTTGGGAGGATGCAGTAACGGTGCATGGGTCAATGCATGTTTCAGAGCGTCAAAATATCTGTCAGCGACCTCGTCCCAAAAGAAAGAAATACTCTGTTTCAACAACCTAGTGAAACCTTTCGTTAACTCGATGTAGTTAGGAATGAATCGACGTAAAAAGTTTTCTTTCCCTTGCAAACTTTGGAGTTGGCGAAGAGTAGAAGGAGGGGGTAAATTTATGATTGCCTCAACCTTTGATGGATCGACATGAATGCCTACCTTGGAGATAATAAATCCCAATAATCGTCTAGATTGTACGCAAAAAACACATTTGTGAGGATTTAGATGAATTTTATAATGCCTACATCGTATAAATATGGCTCGTAACTGAGTAATATGATCTTCTCTGCATGAATAATGAGCAGGAAAATCATCGAGGTAGGGTTGCACAATGTGCTTAATGTCCTGAAATGCATAAGACAAGGCCCTTTGAAAAGTGGCGCCAACATTCTTAAGGCCAAAAGGTAGTTTTCGATAAGCAAAAGTTCCCCATTGACAAATGAAGGTTGTTTTAGGTTGATCTGCAGGGAGTATGTTGGTTTGATTGTAGCTGGAAAATCCATCCATGAACAAGAACATTTCACTTCTAGCACAATCGTCAATAATTTTATTGATATAAGGGGTTGGATAATTGTCTTTTGGACAAGCTCGATTTATATCCCTATAATCGATACATACTTGTATTGTTCCTTATTTTTTATTAACCAGAACAATATTAGATACCCAGTCCATTAACGGGATCGGATAAATAAAACCTGCACGAAGTAATTTTTCAACTTCTTCTTTAATAGCGGCAACTTTTCTCGGATGTATCTGACGTAATCTTTGTCTAACGGGTTTAGCATCCGAGTATGTCTTAATTTCATGAAAAACAATCGACGGATCAATTCCTGGCATTTCTTAATATGACCAGGCAAAAATGTCACGGAATTCCTAAAATACAGCTTTATATGCTTGGATTTCATCAGTCATACAAGAAGCACCTATATGAATGTTTTCAACAATTCTAGGTTTTACTGAAATGTCAAGAGGAACCGTTGTAGAAATATTTTATAAATTCAATTCAGAATCGATATGTGAGAGAGGATTCTAAGGTTCTTTGACGTAATCAGTGGTAAAAATGGAGGAAAAATCATTCTCAAAATGATCGATCAAGTAAAAATGAAGACCTATGATGAAGATCTTCCCATGGTAACTAATCTACCGACAAGAATTCATGAATATGTTCATCAGTATTAAATACTTGTTGAGAAGGATCCGGAATTAGTGTCGAAGCTAAGCTCGATATCGAAAATGAATCCTTATTGATCACATTCACTGGATCAGACTCAGTTGAAGGAGTATCAGAAAATGACTGTACATTTTGATATGCTAACTCAAAAGGACTCAAAGGCATTGGGCCATCGAAAGAATCCAATTCTGATTCTGAAGGTATTATCCAAGGATCATCAAAGGAAATAGTACTTGATGTAATCATATTGATACTAGCAATAGGAAGTTGTACATTGGGAGCAGGCAGGGAAAAAGATCCCAGTAAATCTGAATCTTTAAGCAAACCTACTCCGACATCCTTGTAAGGGATAGTCAATTTTCCGATATGCGGATGCTATCAGTAGAGGCTGGGTCGGATGAATAATATGAGAGCTAATCTATTTTAACGATCTTTCCTTTATGAGAAAACATGATAAGATGAAATATCGATGATACAATAGCAATCATTGCATAAGACCAACTACGACCTAGGAGAAGGTTGTAATCCAGAGGGGCATCAACCACTTCCACATCTAGATTAACCATTTTGCCTTCAACCTCTATTGGTAGATCTTGTAAGATACCATATGGCTGAAAACCTCTTCCATAAAAAGCTTTGAGAATAGTTGGTGATTGGTTAATGGTTGGAGAACCAAGTGATTTCCAACATTTTAATGACAAAATACATGTAGAAGCCCCTTCATCAACAATAGTACGAAAGATATGTTTATTTTTAACTATTACCGGAATCTGAAAAGCCATTTGATGGGGTAGGCGGGGTGTAAAATTCTCTAAATAGAAGATCATGAGGTTCGAATATTGGAGATCTATGGCTCCTAAGGCTGACAAAAGTAATTTTATTTGGGCTGGGCATGATTGCAATACTTCCAAAGCCGACATTGCTGAAGGGGAAATTGCCAAATCTTCAACAATATTGTAATTCTGAGCAGCTCTCGCATGTGGATTGAAAGCTGATTTACGAAGTACACCTTTTGCAGGTGGTTTAATCACTAAGTCAGGATTTTTTTTCTCGATCTGTAATGGATTAGAAACTAAGGGAGATGTAGTTGATGCAGAATTGGATGTTTTTGCTTCTTTACCAGTATTTTTACTACCATAATCTTGCGATCGCATCGCAACCATCAAGATAATCTCAAGCGTATTGGAGGAAGATCCAACCATGTTACTATCTTGAGCGGGAAATGGATCCTTCAAGACAACAGGTATAGGCGAACCCTTAACGAATTTTGATACCTCAGCTCTATGCGAGCACTCTTTTGTAAAATGATCCTCATCACAGATTAGACAAGGATATCGAGGTTTACGTTTTTCGTCAGTTGGTTCAGTAGTATTTTTTTTATCTTTTGAAGTTTTTTTATTTTTATTCTTACCTTTCTTCTTACCACCAGTTTTAGATTTGGTTGTAGATGACTCTACAACATGAATATCGGCAGAAGTTTCTAGGGAAGAATCTCCTTTGGGTGAATCAGCGGCATGAGAGCCAGAAGGAGTTGTAGTTAATTGACCAAGTCTTGGTAAATCAGGGATTTTATCATACAGAGTACCTGACTATGTATATACAAGATCAAGGTACTGAGCCTGAGTAATGACTTGCTCTTCTGTAACAACGCCTCTTTTGGCCACATCTTCAGTGATTTTGGGCAATAACGATTTAATAAACCATTCAGCCAAAATTTGATCTGGAATAAAGACTTTCACTAAATGTCCTCTACGTCTCCATTCATGAATGTGATCAGATATGTACATAGACGTAGACTTTTTTAATGAAGTCAACAATTCTGTGTCATTGTCGTATCTAATAGACAACCAAAAATGGGTTAAGAAATTAGTAGCTAGTGCATTAAAATTATTAAAAGAACCACGTGGTAACTCAATGTACCATTTGGCAACTAGACAAATGAGAGTTCTCTGAAAAAGACGCAATCGAATTGAATCATCGATTAGTGAATTGGATGCGCACTAGAGGTGATAAGTCATAACATGATTAGATGGGTCCTCTGCTGACTTACCTTCAAATTTCAGAATATCATTGGGAAATTTGTTAGGCATCAGCGGCCAATATGGAAGATAAAAATGGGATCATTCATAAGGCAAGATAGATCCGGTAAATCTAAATTCATTATGAATGGTAACCGATGGCTAGGGTCTTGATAACCTTGTGTGATCAAACCAGTGCCAGGAGGAGGATATCCAGGATACCTTGGAATTGGATGCGCATTTGGAATCGTGAAACCTCCTGGGTAACTAGGATTAACCGGACCATACTGGGGTTGTTGAGGTACTTGATAAGTATACGCAGGGTATGGCTGATACTAATATACTGTATTTTGTGTAGCCTATCCAAATTAATACTGTCCCTGGTACGGTTGATAAGTAAACTATGGTTGACTAGAGACAATCGTACTAGTACCAGCTTGTCCTGTAGGCATATAGACCGTAGTCTGAATTGTAGGTCCTGACTACGGCACAAAGGCTTGAGGGATTTGCACTGATGCAGGGATAGAAGAAACCAGAGCTACAGATACTCGAGAAACAGGTGTTGTAGGTTGAATAGAAGTTGCATTAGCTGCAACAGTCTGAGGCGGAGTCTGAGGTGTACTAGGCCCAGGCTGTTGAATAGAACCAGGTGCAAGGACTTGAACAGTAGGCTGGACAGGTTGCTGGGTTGGACCAGAAACTAAAAGTTGTCTAGGTTGATTAGGTAACTACAGATTAGGTTGCATAGTTTGTTGAATTTGAGATGGATTCCACACCATGTTCATTCCGGGGTATTGACATGTAGAAGGTTGTGCATATGAAGGACCATAACCTGGTTGAACGTAGGGTTGATAATTAACTAGTAAATTTCCAGCTCCTTGTAATAATGGTTGACCGGAAGGAAGTTGGAAACCTTGATTTGGGTACTGACCTTGAGGTTGATAACCTTGAGGCATGTATTGAATCTGGGGTTGATCTTGGGGTATGTACTGTCCTTGAGCTTGATAACCTTGAGGTATGTACTATCCTTGAGGTTGTTCTCTAGGTAAATAATATTTTCCTATAGTTTGTCTTAGTAAAAAATTACCTTCAGGTTTCCCCCCAGGCGATAACTGGCTACCTTGAGGTTTCCCCCCAGGCGGTAATTGACTACCTTGAGGTTGCCCCCCAGGTGGTAATTGACTATCTTGAGGTTCAGGATTTGGAATATTACCAGACATCATAAAATTTGTTCTGCATTCAATGTTTCAATTTTAGTTCTATTTGTACTAGATGATAACACTTGTTCAGTTGGTCGAGGAGTTGCTCCTGAGAAAGTAATAGAGAGTGACTGGTACCCCGAAGGAACAGAAGGAGCACTGTATAAAAAAATTTCTAGAGATCGAGAAAACATAGATGACTCACCTGACATAGTTGATGAAGGATAATAACCTCTTGGTGTAGGATGAAAAGGAATTCGTGGTGGTGAAAAAATAAGACCTAGGTTTTCTAAAAAATATGTCAATGATAAATACCAAGCGTAAATTCTAAAAGGACTGTAGAATATTGATTCACGCTCCCTAAGATTCAAATTTTCTTGGGTTTTGGGAAGAGTTATGTCTTCGTCTGGACCAACAAGTTCTTCAATAGATATGAGGTCAGAAGGAATATTTTCAGTAATGCGATGTCTTACCCTAGGTGAATCAAGATCACTAGAAGTCGGAGTAACAAATATTGAAGATGGTTCCAATACAGCAGGTTCAGTGTCAGGCTCAGAAATTTCAGGTTCTTCAGCTAATTCAGTGGAAGGAGAAATACTACCAGTAACTTCGAAAATTGAAATTGGCTCTTGATTATGCTCTGTTGTTTATGATTGATAATCAGGATGAATAACTATAGATGACTCTCTCGTTTCTATTGATCTAATTCTACTGTCATTAGGCGATACTAGAGCTCACAACCCTTCAAGTTGGCTTGGTGTATACTTAGGGGGTTTCCCCTGGAGTCTACGCGATTGTCTTGGTAATTCATCCATGATTAAAAATTATTAATCACACACAATCAAAGAAAATTTCAATGAAAACTCCTAGAGTCGCTAAGGAAACAAACAAATGAATCACACACAATCAAAGAAAATTTCAATGAAAACTCCTAGAGTCGCTAAGGAAACAAACAAATGAATCACACGCCTAAAAATATAGGAGATCAAACCACACACAAACAGTAACTTCCCACACCAAAAACACTACTGGGTGATGAAATCCAACATCGTAGTATTTTAATGTAGAAAGGGCGGTTGGAACAGTTACCCCGACAACCTGCTTAATGAAACAGACCGGTACAAGTTTCTCCACTTAAACCATCTCGAGTGAAGATAACCCTCCAGAGAGTCCAAGTGATTCTAGTCGACGTCTGCTCCAGGTACAGTGGGATCTTTCCTCCACCGTAACCTTAGGAAAAAACCGTAAGATTATGGTCACTATGGTTACCAACATGAACTAATATACCTGGGGGAACAGTCTACGATCCGACATACACACAAGGGAAAAGTAACAAAGCTCAATCCCCTTGAAGGCTCCTTGACATAATCCAAGGTATACTGATAAGTGACCCTAAGCTCCTTGACAATGGTCTATCCGAGGTTTACCATTGTTAATACGCGCATATATTCTATCATTCCTAATGAGATAGAATTGATTATCCCACTGGTTTAGATATGACCTCGTGCTTGACTCATTTAAGAAGAGCTTCCTAGAGCATACAAGCGACTATTAGATTTTTTCCTACCACAAGATCAGCTACTTGTTTGTTTTAATCGTCTTGGAGAGTTAATTACTCCCTAATCCAAGACATTAGCCTAAGC
Organism: Pinus albicaulis; assembly: GCA_034641835.2. Classification (NCBI taxonomy): domain Eukaryota; kingdom Viridiplantae; phylum Streptophyta; class Pinopsida; order Pinales; family Pinaceae; genus Pinus; species Pinus albicaulis. The sequence continues at coordinate 973,864,810 of CM076569.1, forward strand.
TATATTGGTGAAAAGAGCCCTAGAAATATAAAAATTACTAGATTGATTTTAATTTAAGCGTTCATTTTAAGAGGTTGTTTCTTAGGAAAATAGGTGCGAAAGTGAAACTGATGATATGTAGTGGCCCGAATCAAAACATACTAAAAATGCATCTATTATGAGAAACAATTATTTTTCTTTCAATGAATTCTATCTAAAGGAAGAGTTGAGAAATGCAATCTTTTAAAAATGAATCTTTCCTTCAAATAAGAATAAATGAAAAGAAATCTAATTTCAATGAGAACTCAAAATGATCTATTGCTCAATAAAAAATCCCCTTTATTCAAGATCGAAACTACAAACCAATTTTTTCTTCAAAAGAACACTACAATTTCTAGAAATAACACACAAAGCTAAAAACACTAATTTTGAGATCTAAAAATTATAAAGACTAAATCTGAATTTAAACTTTAAATATTTTGAGGATGTTTTGCTTAGCTTGTAATCTAACTAAGAAATTCTTTGCTTGGATCAACAAGAACTCAAAAACATCCAACTTTGGTTTTTTAAGTGAAATTCCAAACTTATCAACAAAAGTTTTTTAAAGATTTGCAAATGAGAAAAATGGGATCTAAATCTCGTAAAACAATTTCTGCTATGATGTCAGACTTAGCAAGAAGGCAAGGAAATACCAGGGATCTAAAGGTATACCAAGGTTTCTAATCTTTGAGCGGGATAAAGAAAAAGCAAAAAATCATTATAACATGCAGATCTTTCAGAAATCATTCAAAACTAAAAATGTTGAAATAAACTCTTAACCAAAGCTTCCTGACAGAAGATACAAGTCTGGGTATTCATTGAGAATCTAACAAACTAATCCAGAAAAGAGGATTTTAAGATTTTCCAAAAATTTTCATAGGTTTCGCACGATTCAGTGCAAACCAGTGCGATCCCGCACTGTGAGTACAAGAAAAGTGCGGAGCTGCCCGCACTGTCTATAAAAGAAAAGAGCGGACACAAGAAAACTAAAGAAAAAATTAAAAAAATCTAAATCATTTCTCAGGGATAAGTCAGACCTCCCAAGTGTCCTATAGACAGCTAGCAACAAACGGACAAATAAAAACTATTTTCTCTAGATATTGTTTGACATGGAATTAATTATAACAGGGTTTTAGAAACCTACTTGTAGTCCATCGCTGATCTTCTTTCTAGTGGATTGAAGAAAGTTGGCGTCAAGGATCTACAATCACAAACACAAGAAAATATCCAAAGCACCTGTATAATAAATCAATTCATGCATCAAACATCCATCAGGATGATCAAGGAATTCAAGAAATGAGATAATTAGTTAAATAACCCATTGAGAAAACAATATTCATTCGTATTAACTTAAATAAGAAGAGCCTTACAACCGTGTCCGCCTTGATGTCATACATGCCTTCCTGGGGTCTGGAATAGGCGTTTCCTTTACTCTCACAAGCCTTGCACTCTCTCAGCTAAAATCACATGGGTGTGTAATCATTCCCATATAATTATGGCTATGAGAGTGTGAGTTTTCACAACATTTCTCCTCAAAAATTCTCCAAGTATAACTCATCAATTGTAACCCTTGAAGCTGCACTATGGCTTCAATTTATAGGAAAAGAGAGGAGGTTATGGTTCCACATAGGAAGGGATAGAATGCTCCTTTGAAGGGATTAGGCTCCATAAACCAAGGGGTAGGCTCCCATAATTGAAGAATGAACATACATGATAGGAGTGAACCTTCGACTGGATTACTGCTTCTAGAAGCTTTCGGGTTTGAGTGTTGGGCTTCTAAATGTTACTTTCCACCTTTGTTTTATCTTTTACAGGGGTCCGCACCTTTAATAAATAAAAAGTGCATTTAGCTCCACATGATTTATAGCAAGAAAGTGCCGCACCGCAAGCAATGTTAAGAGAAAGTGCGGTACAAGTGTTTTTAAGACTTTTATGAGTTTTTCTCTCAATTTCAAGGCTTGACTTTAGGAACTTTGATGTTGTAGACTTCTAAGGGAGTACTAAAATGTCATGGTGACAAATTTCAGTGTAACACTTTTCTTTTTCTCGATTGATGAACTTGTGTAGTCAACTACAAGAGTGTATTCCAACATGATTCCCTCCATATCCTTCTTCATTATCTTACCATGGCATGATAGGGTTCATGTTTGTGCAATTAATTCATGATGAGACGACATCAATATGAAAACCCCCTAGTGTAAGATTGTGCATATTGATCCTTTGACTGAGCCAGAACCAAATGGGGAGATGGAAAGTGGGCTTAGTGGCTTTGTAGTTGCATAGTTCAATTTGGAAAGGGGGAGCCTTGAGCCTTGATACTATTTAATGCGCAGTTCAGGCTAGGCTAAGGGAGAAAACTGCGCAGTTTAGGGAGCCAGTGAGACAGGATGAGGGGATGGGCACTGGATTAGCATACTGCACCATTCTAGGAGACAAGAGAGGCAGGGCCATTGTTCAGTTGCACAGTTCAGAGTCTCAAGGATTGATATTGAGGCTAGTGACTACGCATTGCACAGTTAGGGCCAAGATGGGAAAAGGAATTGCACAATTCTGAGATTCAAGGTCAAGGTTTGAGAAAAAAAATGCATCGTGCAGTAGTCTTAGGAGGTAGGAATTGTGCATTGCGCAGTTCCAAGAGGAAATATCATGGCTATAAGACTGAAACTGTGCAATGTGTAACTCAAGGAGGTTGGGTCAAGCTAGGTTTCTTGGTTGGGAAGTTTTTCCGAAAATGGTTAAGTGTGGGATCGGTGAGACTAGTGTGAGAAATGATGAGACTTTAACTATGATCACACACTTAGAATACTCTGATAAATCAAAAAAAAATATCATCCATGACACATGAACAATTCATTTCCCTCTGTGTGACAACTTTATAACAAGTTACGACAAGTGTGACACTTAAGACACACTTTGCGACGATCGTGATGACACTTGTGTGACTATACTTAAAACTTTGGAAATGATCATGAAAAAATTTTGCATAGTGAGAACAACTCATTTACACAAATATGAACTATTGAAACCACCAAAGCAGGCTTATATACATGATGTGACAACCAACATGTGAAAATTTGACATTTTTTCTAACTTGAAAAATGGAGCAAAACACTTTAAGAAAACACATGGAATGAGTTTCAAATTTTTTTACCACAATGATCAAGACCAAAGAAGGCTCTGAAATTGGGCGTAGGCCAAAATTTTGGAGGGTTTTGTAGTAGCGATAACACTTGGCAACACACTGGTATAATTCCAGCTTTTGTACCTTGGTTAATCTCTTTCATTCAGGGCCTTGGTTCTTCAGGGAGTATTGATTCATTTTGTGGATTACTTTGGTCTCCCCACATACCCCATGAATAGACATGGTCCCCATCATACCTTTTCAGTTGAACAAAACATAAAATTTAGAAATATGACAGTGTTATGAGTTGGGAAGGGTATTGAAGTTCACGAGCTTAAAATTTTTAGAGTATATTTTTTGATCTATGGTCTTTCTTTGCTACCAGTAGGCCTGGACAGTACCCCGACGAAGTCACTATAGGAACAAAAACATTGCTCCACTGCTAGCAAGCATGTTTAGTACCCAAACAAAGTTTCTTTATTCACCTCTCTACGTAGGAATCATTTCTCTTCTTTTGCCTTTTTTTATAGGACTGTGCATTGGCACTTATTCATTTTTGGGAAGAAGAGGGATCCCGAATTATTGAGAGTAGGAGAGGTTGTTCCTTCAGAGAAGGATATAAAGACCTCTAACTTAGGTTTTCTCATTTATATTTTTCCCCTTATCCTCTTCTACTCAATGGATAAGCATGAAAAAAACAAAACATAAGGAACCGAATGTAGGCATAAGGTTTTTTGAATAGACACAAATTCACGGTTTAACCAAAAATTTGTTTATGGATGGATCATATTTTCCATTGGAAATTCATCAGCCAAAAGGCATAAACAAGACAAGGAAGACAATCAGAAAGTTTAGCCAAATGTTGAAGTGTCACAAGACTCTTTAGACTTCAGCCACACACATACTAAGAAGATAAAACATGTAAATGCACAACACTTATTCAAATAACACAAACAAAATTAGAAACCAAAAAATAGGAAATATTATGTACATAGTGTAGGGCATAGCCCCAGATCATCATTGAAAGTAGTTTTTTAAGTCTTGGCCATTGATAGGGAGAAATTCAATCTTCTCATCAAGTGATTGAAGATGATAAGTGTATTGGCCAAGATTTTCATGGAATTTGAATGGCTCAATCCACAAGGAATGAAACTTGGTGTGTTTTCCTTTGTCCTCGTGGGATTTATCCCACTTCAAGACTAATCCACCCACACTAAAGTTGTTCTTCCCTGTAGACTTCTTGCCAAAACACCTCTTGATACAACTCTGATGCAGTGCAATTTTTTCTTTTGCTTTTAGCCTTTCTTCTTGTAACTTGTGAAGAGTCTCCATACTACATTGCACTAGTAAGCATGGATTGCCTTGGGATTCCTATGAAAGTTGGAGAGCAGGCAAGTAGATGTTGGGAGGGAGGATGGATTATTTTCCATATACTAGGAAGTAAGGGGAGGTGTTGAAAGAGGGTTTTGGCATGACTCGGTCAACCCATAAAGAATTTACCAAACTGGTGTGTTAGTTCCTATGTTAAGAGAATATGGCATTTTTGATGATGTAGATGAGGTTTTTACTTGTTGAATCAACAAGACCATTCCCCTGTGAATAATAATTGGCTAAATTATTCAATACAATCCCATTTTATAATGAAAAATGATATAGATTTAGCGATGAAAAATATGTTGCATTATAAAAAAAATTGAAGTAGGAATGTTGAACCTGGAAATGATATTTTGTTGAAGGAAGTTGATGACTTTCTGATCATTCACTTGCTTAAGCGGAACTAATTTTGTCCACCGTGTAAATTAGTATGTAGCAGTTAGAATATAGTGGTGTTGCTTTGATGAACATGGAAATATTTCTCCAATAACATCCAAGCCCCATTGATGGAAAGGTTATTCCACTACGATAGGCAGCAATGGGGCGACATAATTCTTTTTTCGATAGGCACACCTTTGACAGATTGGATGCTTACGGGCATGAGAGTGAGAATATTTTAATAATGTAGGCTAATAGAAACTGGTCCACATGATTTTATGTATAGTTTTGTTGCCCGCAAAATTTCCCCCAGCTAGCCTGTCGTAAAGATCACACAATACCTTCTCTAAATCATGTGCTTATAAACAACTGAGTAGTACTCCATTATGGTGCTTTCTGAAAAGCACCCCATGCACCAACTGGTAAGATAATGATTTAAGCATAAGTGCCCTATTTTTCTATGTGGATAAATGTGAGGGATCAATGTCGTGCTTGAGGTATTGGCACATGTCTGTGTACCAAGAGTCTGCGATTATAATGGGAGGTGTTCGCTCAACATTGTACAGTTCTATTTCCTACTTGCATCCAAAAGGATCTTATTCTTCTTTTTAATCCACTGCTTTTGTTGCTAGTTAAAACAGATCGTAGCCCTTGATTGTGTGAACTGGTTTTAAATCTAAGTCGTACTCCTATAAAACGGTCATCCAGTTCTCTCTTCTTTTACCCAAATCTTTTTGAACAAACAATGATCTCACTACTGGGTGTGGAACAAAGATAATACAGTGATTTTTCAAGAGATAAGGATGAAATTTATTCACCGCCTTATATACCACATAAGCATGTTTATCCATTGCGGGATAATTGAGTTCGAGTCCTTGAATACTGGAACTCATGAAAGATATGGGCCACTCATTTTTATGATCATCCTTTTGCGTAATCACAACGTCGAGAGAAGTATCAGAAGAAAAGGTGTAGAGCAAGAAATCTTTACTTAGGTCTAAGTTGTATAGAGCAAGTGATACTACGATAACTTGCATAATATAGGAAAATGTGTCCTTTTCCCTTTTATCCCATCTATATACTAAATCCTTCTTTACCATATCTTGTATTTTATTGAAAATCTAAGCATAGTCAGTGATGAACTTACAAAGGAAGTTGATTTTCCCCATGAAGGACTATATAGTTTTTTTGTTCATTGGGAAGGGAATATTTGTGATTTCTTTGACCCTCTCTAGGTCTACTTTAATCCCAATTTTAGCAATGATGTGGCCCAAGAGGTTACCCTCGGACCCTACGAATACACTCTTCTTGGGATTAAGAGATATATTGTACTTACGACATCGCTCAAAAAATTTCCTCAGATGGCGTACGTGGTCGGATCTCTTCTTAGAAAACACTGTGAAATCATCGAGGTAGACCACTATGCTTTGTCCAATCAACTCAGAAAATGTGATGTCCATGGTGCATTGAAATTTCACAATGACATTAATGAACACAAATGACATTATCTTGAATGAAAACGTGCCATAGTTGGTGTGGAATTTTGTTTTAAGTCTGTTAGGATCTAAGACGAACATATGGTTGTATCTCGAATATCCATCCAATAGAGGAAAAATCTCTGATTGATCTAGAATTATGCATGAACGCAATAAAATACAAAAATAAACATAAACGCAGAGATGAAATAGGAATAACACTTCATTTTATTAATATCAGATACTGAAAAATGCTTACAGACATAATGGAAAATAAACTAGCTCGGGTGATGGTAGATTATCTCTTAGAAGAGATGTGGTGGCTACATGCCTCTATACTATGTTACAATGAGGCTCAAGGGCATTTTTATTATTGAAAAATAATATTAAACCCTAAACAACCAAAACCCTAACCCGAGGAGATGTAACACCAAGAGTTTATGGGCCCTGTTGGGGTTAGTTGGGCAGGCAACTTCCCAGGGTCATAACTTGGTCATACTATATTTGTTTGACACATATGATACCTCGTTGGAAATCTATCTCTAAGGAATAAAATTTTTTGATGTAAATTAACTAAAATTTTAGAAACCGTCACGCCCAAAAAACATCGTTTTGGGCCTCAAAATGGCTTTGGAAGTTCAGGACCCGAAAAACTACTAAAAATAGTAAATAAGAAATTGATGAAACTGACTAGGTGGAATAGGCGGGCGGCCACCAATATCCACCTAGATCATTCCTCACCCCTTAGGAAGAAATGGTTCCCATTACGTTCAGATCCTCCATGAGGTGGGGAAATTTTTGTTGAACCTGGTCCCTGGTGAACCACTTTACCTGGTGAAGGAGTTGGCTTGCTTTGACAACTCAGTATAGTTGGAGACTCTGCTGGAGGGTGTTATTGATCTGTGTGTCCATGATGCTCTAAGTTGTGGCTTGTTCCATACATTATGGTTTTAACTCTGTTGGTGTGATTTGTTCTACCATGATGGATGTGTCCTGGATGTGTCCAGTAGAGGTGGAAAGTAGGGCTGAAGGCGGTCCACATTGAACACTAGGTGTAGACCAAGGAATGGTGGAATAATGAGATCAAAGGAATTTCCCCCTACAACCTTGGTGATGGTGTATGGCCCATATCAAAGCAAGAGAAGCTTACAATGGGGTCCAGGGAGGCACTCCTTTTGAAAATGTAGCCACACTTTGTCACCCACCTGGAATTTGTGTGGAACCTGATGATGATCATGTTGCTGATTGTACTTAGCATTGGCTCTATCTAATACGTCATGAACCTATTGGAAAATTTTCTGAATGTTCGCAATTATTTTTCTTTCCTTGTTAGCTTCAGACTGGACATGAACCAAATATTCCTGAGTAGCCAAAAAATACATGGCTACGTCAATGGGACATAGTAGCTAGAATCCCAACCACACCTGAAAGGGGATGTGTCTGATTGAGCTGTGGAGAGCCCAGTTATAGCTATAATGTACATAGGGGAGGCTCTCATCCCATGTGTGTGGATTATTTGAGTTCTACGTATGCAGAATGTGTACTATCATCCTATTGACGACCTTTGTCTGTTCATCGGTTTGGGGATGGAAAGCTATGGACTTGGTGAGCTTTGTGTCTAGCATTGACCAGAGGCTAGACCAAAATGTATTGAGGAAACTACTATCCCAATATGATATGATAGACTATGGGATCCAAAAGTGTACCCACACTTGTTCAAAGAAGAGTTTAGCAGTGGTTTCTATTGTGATATTGTTCTTGTAGACCACCATAATGGCCATCTTCGAGAATATGTTGACCACCACAGAACATTGTTGTTGCCATGCTTATTATAAGGAAGGCACTACACGTAATCCATGGAGATAGATTCCCAAGGTCGACTAGGGGTAGGCAGTGAAGTATAGAGGCCTTGCTTCTTGATGGTCGATTTGGCAATGATGCAGGAATTTCAGGATCTAATGTACTTCTAGACATATTTTTGAAGGTTCAGCCAATATAAATACTTGTTTTCTCAACCGCAAATTGCCTAGTGACCTGAATCTAGTGCACTTACCAAACCATCTTGGCACGCTCGCTTGAAGGAACACAAAGGTGTTCCAGGTGACATAACAATGCATCCTGGAGGTGAAAATTTGGAACTTTCTTACCCTACAGGAGCGTCTTGTATGTGTGGTCAATTTTTGGATTGCTTCTGTAGAGAAGCATGCAATCGGAAGTCTCGTGTCCACAAGAGTTCAGCACGGTGGTTAGCGCCATGATCAGTAGTCAGATGAGGTAGTATGAAACATTATTGGTGCTTCCCTTCTTATACTTGATGTTCAAATGAAATTTTTGTAGGTATGTGGACAACTTATGATGGAAATCATTCTGCAAATTTCATTGTGTCTGTATGAACTGTAGGGGTCGGTGGTTTGTATGGATGACCATTTCCTTCCCCAAAATGTAATTCTTCCATTTTTGGCAAGCATGCACAATGGAATAAATATTTTTCTCATAAGTGGGATACTTCCAGACTGTGTTCGAAAGTGTCTCATTATAATATGCCATTGGATTCCCTTGTTGAGTAAGAACTGCCCTAATAGCATAGTCAGAGGCATTTATCTCGATCTCAAATGGTTGTTGCAAGTCTGGTAATGTGTGTATTGGTGCAAATCAGAGGCGATGTTTCAACTCTATGAATGCCTTATGTTGAGATTCAAACCAAAAGAAATTTTCTTTTTCTCCTCCCTTGGTGACTTGACTCAAGGGCCAAGTGATATGAGAGAATCCCAACATGAACCTACGATAGAAATTGGAAAGACCCAGAAAGTTGCAGAGCTCAGTCAGAGTGGTTCGGGATGGAAAATCCTGAATAACTTGGATCTTGGTTGGATCCACATGCACCCCCCTCTCATAAATAATGTATCCCAGATACTATATCTAGGTCATGCCAAAAGTGCACTTTTCCAAATTGGCACACAAATTGTGTTGTCGCAGTGTTTGGAAGGCTTCTCGAATGTGGTGGAGGTGCTCTTCCAAGTCTGGCTGAAGATCAGGATGTCATCCAAGTACACCACCACAAATGAGTTGGTGGATGGCTTCAAGATTTCATCCATCAGCCACATGAAGGTTGTGGGAACATTCGTCAACCTGAAAGGCATGACCAACCATTCAAAGAGGCCCTCCTTGGCTTTGAAGGAAATCCTCAACACATTGAAGGGTTCGATTGGTATATGGGGATAATTGGTCATCAAGTCGATCTTGCTGAAATATTTGGTCCCCTTGAGCAGGAGGTCATCAATCCATGGGATTGTATACCTATTTTGGATTGTGATCTTGTTCAATGCCTGATAGTCAATGCAAAGTCTCTAGGTGTCGTCCTTCTTCTATACCAACATGATTGGGCTACCATAGGGCAAGGAGCTTGACCCGATGTGCCCTTTCTACAACAACTCTTGGAAGAGGCGCTCCCCTTCCTTTGGATCTTCGGGTTCCTCCCTCTGGATCTTGGTGGTGGCAATGGTGGCACTGGATTTTTCATCAATGATTTTCTTCCATTTTTCATTCCCCTTTTCCGGTTCTGACTCAGAATCAGAGCATGCATATGATTCTTATGCCTTCAACTCAGCCACCAAAAACTATTTGGCCCGACACTCACTTGTGTTGTAAGTGGATAGTTTATGAAATTCACACCACTTCCCCATGTCCTTATTTGGCTTTGTGGTGTTTTTCTTTGCTTGCTGCTACAGCACGTTGTTCTGAATCGCCCTACTTTGGCTTTTCCCCTTGTTCTACAATTTGGGGGTGCCTTTCCCTAGTTTTAGATTCATGGATCCAAAGTCTCGCTTCTTCTGATTAAATTTTTGCTTGATCTTGGCAGCATATCAATATTTCGTGCCAAGCGAGGTAATCTCAAGGAAATCCATTTCCTTCTGAATGTATCTATGCAAACAGATGCGGTACTTGAGAACTAAGTTTTTCTCCGAATCTTTAATACCAACTTTGTACGCAGGGTATGGAGAAAATCCATCAGCTCGTGCACATCTTGCTCACTTTGCTGCCACAATGTGGTTCCTTGGATGTACTTGTCCTCATAGCTCCCCACGGGGTAGTATTGTTCCTTGATTGTGCCTTAGATTGAATTCCAAGTGGGTGCGGCTGAAAATTTGTGAGGGTTCTTCCTCATCCCTCTATTCACAGTAGGCTTCCCACCAATATTTGACATGGGGGGCGGCTTTGAGGAGCGCAAAGGTAATCTTTTCTCGATCAGAGAAATCATGGACTGAAAAATACCCTTCCAGAAAATTCAACCATCTATCTACGACATCTATGTCTATTTGGCCCTCAAACATGGGAATTTCAAAGTTTACTTGTACCTTAAAAGGAGTGGCACCTCTAAAGTGGTTGCTGGAGGAAGATGCGCCATCGATGGGTAGTTGTTGAAGGATATGGGAAAATTTATCCATCATTGCATTCCTTTGTTTCTTGAGGGCCTCCTTGAGAAATATTTTGATACGATATCCTTCTCCTTCATCTTTATTTTCTTCTTCCATGGGAGGTTGTCAGGGTTTGCGAGGCTGATCCTACAAAGATTCAACTAGATTGAGCCTTAACTCCTCATACCACAACCTTGTTGGGGACATGCAAAGAAAGATAAATAAAGAGAAGACTGATCTGATACCACTGATCTAGGCTTATGCAGGAATGCAATAAAATACAGAAATAAACGTAAACGTAGAGATGCAGCAGGAATAACACTTCATTTCATTAATATCGAATACTGAAAAATGCTTACAAACAGAATGGAAAATAAACTAGCTCGGGCGATTGTAGCTTATATTTGAGAAGGGATGTGGTGGCTACATGCCTTTGAAATGTGTGACAATGAGGCTCAAGGGATTTTTTATTATTGAACAATAAGAGAAAACCCTAAACAACCAAAACCCTAACCCAAGGAGATGTAACACCAAGAGTTTATGGGCCCAGTTGGGGTTAGTTTGGTAGCCAATTTCTCGAGGTCGTAACTTGGTCATATTATCTCCATTTGACACATATGATACCTCTTTGGAAAGATTTCTCTAAGGAATAAAACTACTAATGTGATTTCTATAGAATAATTGAAACCATCATGCCCAAAAATGTCCTTTGGGGCGTTAAAACGGCTCCAAAAGTTTAGGACCTGAAAAACTGCTAAAAGTAGTAAATAAGAAAACTGATGAAACTAACTAGGTGGAATAGGCGGGTGGCCACCAATATCCACTTGGATCATTGACCTCGATACTGTTTGCATTATTTTTTCCATAGATGACATGGGCTAGTTATCCTTGTCTAAGGTGCGGTTCAGATTACATAAACTAAAACATAAGCAGATTTACATGGACTTCTTCCTTACCAGGACCAATTTTGATACCCAGGTAGAATGTCCCACTTTATATATGATCTGAGCATCCAACAACTTCCTTAAATCTTTTTGAATGAGAGGCTCAAGCATTAGATGTACCTTCCACAATTTTTTTTGAAATGAATTGGCCCCTTCTTCAATTGGGATCATATGCTAGATAATTCATGTGTCATTATTTTTTAGCTCGTCATACGTCTACGCAAAAATATCTCAGTACTTCTTGAATAAGTGGATGAAAGCTTGTCACTCTTGTGATGTTAAACAAGTAACAATATTAACAAACTTGAGATATTTTTATATTCCCAAATTGATCTTCTCGTGTGAAAACATTGAGCTATGGGTCTTAGCATTGATTGGCCCTCATAAGTGGTTTTGCAATTCATGCATCTTTTCTAATGATACCACACCTTTCAGCATGAGGTTTCCTTTTCTTGTGCTAGATGCATCCTCCAACACCTTCTCGTTCTCATATTCATTGATAACTGCATCTTTGAATACATCAACGCTTGCCATAAAGTGCAGTATATGTTGTTCATCATTGAAAACATGTAAATTAGTAATATTCTCAAGGGAGGATGGCTTATAAATAATTGCTACAGAAAATCCATCCCTAAGCGGTGATAACCTAGCAACAAAATTTTCCAATGCATTTGCAGTTGCGTTATGTATTCTAGGAACAAAAATAATGTTAAAATCTTGGAAATGTGTAATCAAACACCATACCTCTTGTTGGTAACTTTTAATATGAGGTGACACACAATGTATGGTATCACGTACTTGTCACACAACAATTTCTGTGTTACCTATTTGTTTTATGTCAATTTGGGCATCATTCCCAATGGCATGGTCAAACTGGACATCATCCCATGGACCAATGAAATAGGGTTTATCACCCCCTATCATTTCAGTTGCTACATGCCCTAAGACAAGAACAAAATATTCATGACTTCTATTGCAATGTTTCCAAGGTTTGAATTATATGTTATATCACTTATGAGCTCACCAACACAGCCTCTCAAGGGAATAACTGCTTTGCATATGCAGTTACCTCCATTCAAGGGTGCTCTGCAATGCACTTCCCGACATCCAAGAGTGCGTTGGTCAAATGGGAGCGAAATTATCATTGTTCTGGAATCTCCACATGGCCAATGCTTTCTAGAAGAGTCCATATGTGTCAAAATTCGAATCCATGTGTCCATATAACACATCTGAACTTGGGAACATGTCTTTCCTATTATTAGAAATTCACTGATTAAGAAACTACCTTCAGTTGCCCTATAAGTTGAGCACATATCCTAGTGCTAGGGAAGGAAGAAATTTGGTAAATAAATGCTGTTGGATTCTCAATTGAGTGTGTGATAACAGTGATATGCTACTGGTGTCATTTTCATCGTGATGAGGCTAGAATGAAGCTTGAGTTGGTGACGTCAAATCGATCACTGGTTGTAACCTCCCCCTTCTACCCATTAATAAATATTGTTGTTCATTTTCCCATATATGTATATTTTAATGTTTCTACTTTTCATATCATGGATTCTTAACTGATATATATGTTTCATGTTCAATCGATTTAACTGATTAAGATAAATATCCATCTGTATATTGCAATCTCTTTTCTGTTTAGTGTTTATACTTGCAGGAACTAGTCTGATGATCTAAGTTGGATTGGAAGCCACAACAAGAGCACAAAAGGAGAATAGGAAGCGCTTGGATCACAATTAATTTCCTCTATCGTTATGTGTGTCTATTTACTCTTAGAGAAAGTGTCTGCAAAGTCTTTGATCTATTGTTCTAAATGCACAACACCACATTTAGGAATGTGTTTTTTCTATAATTCATAATTCTGCATAACAAATTGGCGACTCCACTAGGGAGTTTTTCTTATCATTCCTGGTCTTTTTGCCTCTTCTTATCCACCCAATGACATATACTATCAATTATTAGGAATTTGAATCAAATAATTGCATTAGAAGTGTGTTCAGTAGTTTTAATTTTGAATCTTTGTTACACCCAACGCATTGTTGGTCAAGACATAGTGCTTTTCATAGCACTATCTCCCACTCAGGGGTGCTTTGTAATGCACTATCTCCCTTTAGAGACTGTGTTTCCCCCTTAACCAACCAAATTCCCTTTGAATTTTTCATTTCCATCATACTTAGCCTTTTTTTTGCTGTGTTTTCAATTGTCTGATACCTCATAGAGACTAGTGAGTTTGCCTGATTCTTCCACCTTTTAAAAGTAAGATTTTTCAATGTCTCTTTAAGTGTTTTTCTTTATCATTAACAAATCAAATTCAAAGTATTTTATTTTTGCATAAGATCCATTTGTTTTCGTAAAGGAAATTATCGTTAAATTCTTCGTCTCATGTAGGAAAAATTGTAGTTCCATTCTTCATTTTTCCTAAAAGAGAAATTATTGTTAAATTCATCGTTTCTCAAAGAAGAAAGCATTTGTTTTTTGTTGATTTGATGCATATAGTTTCCTTTTTGCATTCACATTAAGGGGACTGAAAATAAAAACCTACATTTGCATATAGTGAATTGTGTGTTTTACATAGGAACAAGTTAGGAAATTTGCACATTAGTTTGTGTTCTTTGTTGTTTACTCTCAAAAATGATTGCTCTTTCCCCTTAGTAGCTAAGATTTTCATTGAAAAAGATAAAATTGAAATTTTTTCTTATCATTTTAGTTTGCATTTTAGGAATTTCCATCACATCATCGCGGTGAACCTTGAATGGAAAATTGATAAACAATATCAACTTAAAATTTACATTAATTTACCTAAAAAAACATTGGAACCATAATGATAACATTTAGAAGGTCTAGGCTAGAGACCAGTTTCGACGTCGTAAAACATAGTAGTTGTCGTTAATTGTCTGCAATACATTCCAAGTGTGATACCTCACTCCACGTACGTAAGCATATCATATCTCGTCCACATACCTTCGGGTATATCGAGCAGTGCTATAGTACGAAAAGTATAAAGAGGTGCTCTCACTATGCGGTTTCGCATTAGACAGTGCTAATACGGACCTGGGCCTCCACGTACCTTCAGGTATATTTGTGAGGAAAAATTTAAGTTGCTATCCATCCATATTGAACTGAGTCGGACGCCTTGTAAATTGTGATACACCAAACACAACATTCGGGGAGATTTCCTACCTATACTTCTTGGTTTGCTAGGAGGTATTCTGTAGTTCACAAATTCTTGGTAAAAATTTTCCCTAGAATTACCCTTTTATTCTGTTTATTTTTTTTAGTCATAAAATAAATCATTCATCGTGGAAGAAGAAATTCCCTTTCCTCGTTGTTCACGTAGACTTGCATTGAAACTACCTTTACCACTGGAAGTCACTTCTGGTCCGCGAATGTGACATCACTCTACCGAAACTAGTACCATTAGTACCTCTGGTGAAGCATCATCTTAACATATACCAGAGTTGGCACAAGTTGTTTCTAAAAATCCTGGTTTGTCTACTGTTGTCGAGACAGAGTCGTCACAGCTACCCATGGTCACAATCCATCCAATAAGTGAGACCATACCTCCTGAACCTGACGTTGTTCAACTAGAAGTTGATTCAGATCCTATCTCTTTTTTTCCAAAACATCTACATCCCGAAGTCGAACAACTGGAATTTGTTCTTGTATTGGTCACCCCACAATCTATTGTAGCCATTGAGTCTCCCATATCACGCAGTCAACCTCTTGAAATATACTTTGGGCCTGACGGTGAAATCCTTCCACCTGGTTTAATTTCAATTGAAGAAATACCACAAGACAAAACACATTTAACTCCAACTCATTTTTGGGTGGAGTTTTACCTATACAAGTCTTTTCCTTAATCATCTGCCTCTACTTTTGTTGATCCTGTGCCTATTCAAATTCCCGTCGATCCAAAAGGGTATACATTTAGTCAAGTAACCATGCATAAACCAACATCTTCAGTTGGACCATCTGCTCTGATTGCGATAACACCTACTCTCACTACCCCGTTGATGTTCACAACTTCACCAGAGTCATATTTACATGGTGGCCCTATGGTCCCATCAGGTTATAAATATTTATCTAGAATTTTCATTGGTGCATATTTAAACCCATGGACTTCACCAATGTCATCGTCTAGTATTCTAACTAGTAAACTTATAGTGAGTACTGAACGACTTGATCCTTTATATCCATCATCAGGGCAATATCAAGCTAGTCCATCTAGGTATATTCCATCCAGTTCATCTCAACTGGACTCCTTGCATTTGGAGAAAAATATTTTTCGCCTTATTATACTCCTCATGCTGGGGGGAAACCTATGGTCACCCACTTGGATAGTACTCCATCATTTTTTGGTCAACCTAATGTTGAAATGAATGTTTGTCAATGGCAGCCCACTCTGCCTATCCAACCACAAACGGTTGTACACTCATATCAATCGGTTCAACCTGTTGCACCCACATCAACTCCACTTGTTAATACATCCTTACCCTTGTTATAGATTCAAACTATTGTACCTCAATCGTTTCAGGCGGGTCCTTCAACTCAATACCCTCAAGTATTGGGCCCTCAGACTCCAACTCCTTCCGATGGTTTACAACAACCACTTGTATCCGAAATCATTTATTCACAAGTTGAATTACCATATTATGGGAATTCGCAGCCATAACCAGGTTATACCTATCCTTAACTGAATCCAAGTTATCCTAATTTGGGTTATAACATTGGTGGACAAACCCCTTGGTAGCCACATGCGCAAATGCCAAAACCTTCATTTCAAGAAGTATCGTATCCAGGTTTTGGTCAACATAATCCTCAAGTGTTTTCCTAACAAAACAACCCCTATTTGGGTTACGAGCAACAAATTCCTTATGTTGGTGCTCAAAGGTCTGTTTCCAAAGAAATTCCATCATACCCTGGCTATGCTCAACCCGACCTCAATCGATAGTTGCCTTTTTTTTCAACTTTAGAGATATCGGATTTAAATCGACTCGCCAATGACCCAATCAAATATGCTCCTTGGTGGTCGATGATACCTCATAAATTATCCTCGAATATTCCTAAGTTCAATGGAAACCCTAGGGAAGACCCTTCGACTCATGTTATGACTTATCATTTGTGGTGTTCATCTAACTCCCTGAATTATGACTCTGCTCGACTATGTCTTTACTAGTGTACGGTCACTAGTATGGCTGCAAAATGGTACATTGAGTTACTTTAAAGAGCTTCTTTTGATAATTTCAATGCCCTAGCTACTATATTTTTGACCCTCTTCCAGTTACCCATATGATATGAAACTGGAACAGAACTCTTGAGTAATTTTAAACATACTAATGCTATTCACATTTCTGATCATATTCATGAGTGGCGTCATCGTCGTAGAATGTTTAAGATTTTTGTTCCTGATCAGCTCCTTGCTGAGTGGTTCATTAAGTACCTGTTACCATCTATAACTGAGGATGTGGCTAAGCGTGGTGTCATCACTGAAGAGAATGTCACTGCTCATGCCCAATATTTAGAATTGATTTATACTCAGTGTGGAATGCTCTACGAGAAAATTCTTAACGCGTCGCGATCTTATTTCATTGTTCCTCCTCCATCAAAGGACTCTCATGCCAGAAACGGTATGATTGGTACTACAATTACACATCACACTATTGCATCTGATCCTACGCCTTCTTTCAAAATCCATGTTCTGTCATCTGATAAGGGAAAAAGTGACAAGTAACCCTGAAGTAGGAAAAAACGGAAATCAAAGAAAAATCAAACTTCTACCCCGCAGGAGAGATCATCTGATCAATCGTCTGGAAATCAGAAACCTCGTTATCCATGCATAATCTGTAATGAGGAACACTTTGTTTGGGATTTTCCTCATTCGTGCTGAAGTCTAAAAAATGGTTAAGACCTCATATGTGTCAGCTGTGTTGACAGATCTGTTTCTGAATCCAGACACAAATTTGGTTGCTACAGATCCAGCTTCTAGTTCAAAAGTGTTTATGCTATTTGTCACGAAGCCATCAACAGATGTTTTGGTGTCAACGTGTAATAAATATTACAGTAGTCAGGCTACTGATCAACCTACTACCTCGACCATGAATCTGTCCATGGAATCGATACTGCCACCTATTGTTCCTGAATTGACAATCAAGCCACCAAAGGGAGTCGTTCATAAATAGACATTTAATCCTCGAGCCAGAGCTTCTCAAAATTATAATATAGTCGAAGATTTGGCTCAATCCCCTTCAACAATGTCAGAGCTTGAGGTTCTACAAAATTTTCCCTCCCAAAAACAAGCTTTGTTGTCGGCAATTGGTGGAATTGATCCGACTGATTCTAATCTTGTAGTCTTTAATCTTATAGTCTACGTGTCGCAGTTACCAGCAGAATTGGAATTTTCCATCCAATTAAATGTTCTCAATCACCTTTTTCATCGTACTATTATTGATGAGGGAGCATCTACGTGCATTATGTCTCTAAACTATTGGAATTCACTTGGCTCGCTGCACCTATCTCAATCACCGACGCCGTGGAAAGCTTTTGATGGACATACATATAAGCCTTGCGGTATTATTAATAACCTGCATGTTGAACTAGGGGGAAAAATAGTGAATGTTAAATTTGAGGTTGTTGAAGGACCCCTTAACTAAAATATTTTACTTGGAAGGCCATGGGTATATTTTATGACTACGATCGTTTCTACATATTTTAGAACGATCGCCTTTCCACATAAAGGTGTTATCGCAATCATCAATTAGCTATCCTTCTTTGCCTCCAGTTCCTAGGTAACTGGAATTGTTCTGTTAGTTCACGCACCCCAACTCACACTTCAGAACATTAGTGTAGGACTCTTAAAGGATTCCACTCTCATGGGAACCTTTTCATTACCACCGCCTGCGACGTCGACAGAAATTGCAAGTATAGAGACCTGCTACATGATCTCTTCCACTCCATCTAGATTAAGGAAGAGTACGTGTGATTCTAAAATTGTTATGTTGGATGAGTTTATGCAGCCCAACCTTATTGAGCTCGCATAGCAATCAATCTATCTGGTTTTGGTGGAGATTCCTAAATCATCATCGTCAATCGTTTGGGTTGATCGTTCATTAGATTTTGGTACTCCATCTGATCCTTTTTCCTCAACTTTCTTGACAAATGAGAATATTATAGAAACTATGATGTCAGAAGGAGAACCATGGGAAGATTATCATCATCATTCCCATCTTCCTGATTATGAAGAAAATAATCTTAGTGAACTATATCACCCATCGATAAAAAAATTCTTTTCGAATTCTTTTCCTATTAATGAAATCGATTCCGAGCGAAAATTGTCAAATATTGAAGAAACCATTTCTATCGATATTTCGACCAAACCCGGCATTGTAGAAAACATTAATGTTGGCATGAGGCTTGTTCTCCATTAGAACTTGAAACGTATCGCTCTCTCTTTCATGAATTTCGTGATGTATTTTCTTGGTCTTACGAGGAAATTCTAGGCATAGATACTAGTATCGTTGAACACACTATTAATATGTACCCTGATGTCAAGCCGATACGTCAACGCCTTCGTCCTGTTCATCTAAAGAAGGCCGCTTCCATTAAAGAAGAAGTTGAAAAACTTTTGTGTGCTGGTTTCATTTACCTTGTTCTGCTAACTGAATGGGTTTCCAACATCGTTCCTGTTATGAAAAAACAAGGAACCATGAGAGTGTGCGTCGATTGTCAGGATGTCAATCTTTCTTGTCCAAAAGAAAACTATCCTACTCCCTTTATCGACTAGATTATTGATGATTGTGTTGGATACGAAATATTTTCATTCATGGATGGGTTTTCCGGCTACAATCAAATTAATATCCGCCTAGAGGACCAATATAAGACTACATTCATCTATCACTGGGGCACATTTGCTTATCAGAAACTACCGTTTGGTTTAAAGAACATTGGGGAAAATTTTTAGAGAGAAATGGATTATGCTTTCAATGACATCAAGCACATTGTTCAACCCTATCTAGATTATTTACCCGTGCATTCACGAAGTTGGACTAATCACCTGATGCATTTGAGAGCTATATTTTTATGCTGCTGACACTACAACATATGCCTCAATCCACATAAATGTGTGTTTTGTGTTGGTTCTGGTCATTTTCTAGGATTCGTTATCTCAAAAGAAGGAATTTGAATAGGCCCATTGAAGGTCCAAGCCGTTCTTGATTTTCCTACACCATAAAATTTGCTTCAGTTACAAAAACTTCAGGGAAAGGCTAAATTCCTAAGGAGCTTCATACCCAACTACACTGAAATGGCTAAAGTATTTACTCGGCTCTTGAAAAAGGGGATTCGCTTCCATTCAGACCAAGTCGTGCAAGCTTCTTTTGATGATGTCAAGGATACTCTTGTTCGGGCGTCATTAATGTATCCCCCAAATTATCAGAGTGATTATTTCTTATATATCGTCATGGCTGATATAACCATTGCTATGGTATTGGTTCAAGTAGAAAATAGGATAGAACGTCTGATACATTATTTGAGTCGTAATATCAATGATACGGAAGTAAAGTATTTGTACATAGAAAAGCTTGCCTTGGCGGCTGTTCAAGCTGTCCAAATATTTTTTCCACTATATTCTGTTCCGGAAGACCATTGTCATTTCAGATTGCAAACCCATGACTTATATCTTATCACATCAATTTCTGGGGGGAAAGTATTCAAAATGGATTGTCATTTTGTAGGGATTTTATTTGGAATTCATCAAATCCAAGTCAAAGAAGTCTTTAGTAATTTTGGCTGAGCTTCTCTGTGACCTTCCCTCTGATAGTACTACTACTACGTTGGAACCATATATTCCTGACAAGTCTCTATTTCTGATCGGATCAACTGATCCTTGGTATGGGGATTTTATCATTTATCTCTAGACCCAGAATTTTTGGCCTAATACCTCTCATTCTGATCAACGATGTATTCGATACCAAGAAAAAAATTATCTGATCGTCGGTGATACACTTTATCATCATGGTGTTGATACCATTTTAAGAAGGTGCCTCACTCATGAGGAGGCCGAAAAGGTTTTAAATGATTGTAATTCTAGAGCTTGTGGTGGACACTTGTCTAGATACACTACCGCATAGAAGATACTCCGCACCGGTTACTTTTTGCCTACCATATTTCGTGACTACATCCTCGTCATCAGAAGTTTTCATGCGTGCCAGATATTTTGTCGTAAAATCTGCAAACCACCAATTCCAATGAATCCTGTTGTCTCTGTGGGACCATTTTCGAAATGGGGCATTGACTTCATGACCTATAACCCTCGTTCATTCGGGGGGCATCGTTGTATTATTGTCATAGTAGAATTCTTTACCAAGTGGGTCGAAGTGATGCCTACATTCAACAACACAGGACAAACAACTGCATTGTTTTTCTTTAATCATGTCATTGCATGGTTTGGGGTCCCACAAGCTATAGTCACAGATCATGGTAAGAATTTTCACAATCACATGATGAGTGAATTGACTGCCAATTTAGGACTGTCACATGATAGTTCTACTCCTTATTATCCACAATAAAATGGACAAGTTGAGGCTATTAACAAGATTCTTAAACAAATGCTTCAACAAATGATAGGAGTTCATAAAAAAAACTAGAATTTGATCCTGTACTCGGCCTTTTGGGCATACCGAACCTCATGAGAAACACAACCGGATTTACCCCCTTTTCATTGGTGTATGGTCTGGAAGCTATCTTGCCAATCCAATGTGAAATACCATCATTAAAACTCGCAATTGACTTTTTACCTGACACCTCATAAGAAGAAGCACATCTTTTTAACCTCATCCATCTTGATGAAACGCGTCGTGAAGCCCAATTGGCCAACGAAGTGCATAAGAGACATATAAAGGCACAATACGACAAGCATGTCTAGCCTTGCATTTTATCATAGGGCGACTTGGTCCTTCTTTATGATTAGGAATCTGATGTAATAGGTTCAGGGAAATTTGAGCCGTTATGGCATGGCCCCTACATTGTTAAAATAGTTCTTTCTAAGGGTTCCTACGAGTTAGTAGATTACAATGGAATTCCGTTGGCACAGCCCTAAAATGGGTTGTATCTAAAACGTTACTATACTTAATCATGAGCATAGTAATTTTTTGTATTATATTGTATATATATGCTTTTGATTTACATTCACTGTATTATTATTTTTTTTAGAATTTTCTTGACGTTAGTAATCTGATTTACATTTCATCGCAGATGTCTGAATCTTTGGAACCATTTTCTGGGTATGCTAATGGTGCTAGTCATAGTACATAGAATCTATCCTTTGCAGCATGGGCCATTTTCACTCTGAATGGTGAGTTAGTGAGTTTTCAAGGGATTTGTATCATTATATCAACAAACAACATCACTGAGTATAGCGCGTTGATCAAAATTCTCTCTGATGCTATTTCATTTGGTATTAACCGCATCATCATAAGGTGAGACTCACAATTTGTAGTATTACAACTTATTAGTGTTTATAATGTTAGAAATCCAACATTGCATCATATGTTCCTAAGAGTTCGACTTTTAGAAAGACACTTTTATTTTTTTCAATATCAACACATTTCCAGAAACTTGAACACATTGACTGATTCTTTAGCGAATTATCTTATAAACATAAATTTTCAACACATGTAAAGATACATTCACATAATTGAATAGGATTTCACAATAAACATAAGAAAACACTAAAATCAAATAGATAGGTAGTTATAGGTTTTTACAAAAAAATGTGCCCAAGACACATTGGTCATATGACCTCAAAATGTATGCAACATGTCAAAATTAAACTAGTGATTCTCATGGTAACATGTTATCGATCTATCTATCCTATGCAGTAACCGCATCTAGCGGTTAGGAACACCAATAGTATGGCGTTGCAGTCGCATGGGTAACTCTTTGATCCGGAAATCTGAAATCCTGAAGGTCAACCCCTCTATGTGCTGCCGAAGCTTAGAAAGAGTCTCAGCCATGTCTAAATCTTAAAGTACTGCTCTCCCGACATCCCTCTCTGTTGGCTCATCCACTCCATGCTCTTGTTCCTACACTGGTTGAAATCAACCCATATCTGCATTACATTAAAACTTTAGTTTAGTCTTGGGAAAACATCAAAATAAAAAAACATGTATAAACCTTAGAAAAATAAAAAAACATGGTCAAAACATTCTTACCGATTGCACCCCACTGAGTGCCTTCTAGTAAAGCTATGTCTGGATCTCCTTAGAGATCAATGATTGCATATGCATACTCATCGATGGCGATAACCTGTCACCTGAACCAGGTAAAGAATGCGGTCGAGAACATAATGGAAGATTGACATGCATGTCTAGCCATCAGTTCTACCCATCTCCGCATCCTCGAATCTCTAGGATTAGATACACCCAGTGTCACATGCTGAGGCTACATCAATGGAATCTTCTCTAAAGCAAAAGAAATGAGGATAGAACCATAACTGAATTTTTTCTTCCTTCCTCCCTTTTCCTTGCTCAGTTTTTCTTTTATTCGAGAAAGTAGAGCTTCAAACTAGTTGAATACTATTTTCTCCATGCACTCTAGTGCATATTGCATATAAGATTTGTTCGCTACATGTAGTGTATCGGTACCAACAATCTTTGTGATCATGAATAGAATGGTTCTCAATGGAAAATCACAGATGTTTATTTTCCCATCCTTGCTTGGCTCTACCCTTGGATAGCAATACTACAAAATATAGTCTCTCACCGTCTCTCCTCCGGGAGCAGACACTGAGAGAGAAATGGGTAATCCTCTCCTCAACAAACGTGTCAGAAAATATATGTCCTCCACTATAATAGGAACCACTTTTTTCCTAACTTGAAATGCCTCAATTTCCGGATCCCATGCATGAACGAGGAACTCCAAGAGTTATATTTGTTGCCTCATACCTGATAAGCAGAAGTACTTTAATAACCCAGAATCTCTTAGGGCTCTTACTGTACCCAGATCATTAGGGGCAATCATATTTTGTTCTTCATGATCTCTTTCTCTCCAATTAATCATGATTCTAGTTCGATGAATCCCTGAAACATAACCATAAGACTCATTAGACTCCTTTTCATGCAAAAAATTAGGCAAAATTTGGGTACAATGCAAGAATCAAGAATGTGAATTGTGCCAAATGCAGTCTTGGTCAATAGAAAGTGTGTTTGCATATGCACCTAGGCTTCATTTTGAGTGCTTTACAATGCAGTTTTCAATTCCCAAGGGTGTGTTTCCCTCTTTGGAAAAATAATTTACCATAAGGGTCCCAAATCCCTACAAAATTGCAATGAAATGAAATGCAATGACTACTGAAAGAAAGAGAGGGTTTATGGCACCAACCTGGATCAAACAGCGATGAAAACCGTCCACAGAATCAATCGTAATCAATGAATGAAGTTTAGGGGCAAAAACAGGTTCAAAGCTCCAAAATGCAAATGGTAACTTTCAAATGGTAAAAATGAATAGTAAAACTCTTTTAATTAGTCATTTTATTATTTGCGAATAATATTTATTGTTTTGACTATGGTTTTATTCTATTTTTATCATGGAACATGTATTTTTAATCCATTTTATGTTGTTCAAAATAGGTTTGCAACTGATGAGAAGATTAGTCATGCACATTTATTTCAAGAATGATTTGACCACAAAGCATACTTTTATCCTTATTTTTAGAGCTTTGATAAAAATGAAAAAGGACTTTAAGCACACTTTTATCTCTTTTTTGACCTTTGATAAAAAAAAAAGGAACCTCTGGTGATCTGAAAATGAAATTATTTGTACTGGTGTTCAAAGTATTCATTTCCATTAAATTAAGTGTGCAAAGTGTTTGTAAAATTTTTCAAGTAAAACAAAGTGTCCTTGGTAACTGTTTATGAATTTAAGTGTGAGGGAATGTTGTTTAAATTTACTATTTAACAACTTGAATCTGAAATACACAGTAGAATAATTTCACCATAAACACACAACAACATGATGAGGCAGTTCACCCCTCCTGGGCTACATCTGCCGAGTCCAAGGCTCCCAATGGGCATGCCCTTGATATATTATGATGCTAAAATTGGTAATACAGTGAGAAAAATGCCTAAACAGGCCAAACCAGTTATGAAAATGAATTCAGAAGGCAGAAATAAGCTAAGAATGACTTTTATTTCACCTAAAATAGTGAAGTGTAGACCAATGCGGCTCCATTTCCCCCATGGCCCTAATGGCCCTCCAAGCTTCCCTAAAGAAAAAATGGCTGAAAGACACATATTTTTGCTCTGCAAACTATTCCAAATGGCTCCAAAATTCTCAGAATAGTCGAAATTGACTAAAATTTTGTCCAAAAAGGTTCAATATTGGAGAAGTTATGACCAAAACAACATTCTGCCTAATTATCCCCAAAAATCCTCCACTAAAAGTGGAGAAACTTCAGTTAGTAGCGCTAAAATTGGCTCTGTCCGCCAAAATTGGTGGTGCTCTCTCCAAATCCTTCGATGGTTTAGTTGGAATTTAATTTAAATATGAAGTGGTCACATGACCGTTTGGTTTCCACCGAAACCGTCAGAGGAAAACCACTGTGGCATTTTTTTATTAAGTGGTCACATTCGGTGGTTCCAACCGCATCGTAACCATCGGTGGTTATCTCTAGGACTCCTGCAAAGGTATGTGGTCACGGGGTTCAGATTTATGAAGCGGGGGTTGGCCCCCTTTTCCGCCCAACTAGTTATTGTTCAAACTTTATATAATATTTCTCCGCTATATATGTTAAGTCGTAAATGTAGAGGAGCTGGTTGGAGCGCTTGTTGGCTGGCGGGAGGTCCGGGGTTCAAACCTGCGGACTTACAAAATTTTTTATATATACCATACCAATCCTTTCCACAACCTGGGGGCCACGTGGCAGCCTCCAAGCCTGCCACGTGGTAGCCCATGATTGGCTCGAAAAATCCCAAGTCAATCTGCTAACCAACAATAAGATGCCACTTGTCTACATATGATAGGCCCAATTGGAATATTCCATGGAATATTCTGGATAATATTTTGAGGAATATTCCTGGAATATTCTTTTTTTAATATTTCGAAATTCAAAGTCAACCTTTGTCAAACTGGATTTTTGAAGGATACTGAAAACTTCAAACCTGCATAACTTTCTCATACAATGTCGGATTTGAGTGTCGTTCACAGCGCCAGAATCGTAGCGATGAGGCCTATCAGGTCGTTCAGGTTTCAACCAATTCTGAGCAATTCCAATTTTTGAGTATTTTTTCAACTTAAGACATGATCACCTGATCACTTGGAGTTTTATTTTAGCTCTTTTCAGACTCCGATAATGTGAAAATATTGTCGAGCACTTGTCTTTTCCAGCTCGTAAAATTAAATGAATTGATATCTACTCAGTATAAGTTTAACCCTTTTTTGGACTCAGATAGATTATTTATGAAAAATGAATGCCTTAGTCGAACATGACTAGGAGGTTCTCTCAGATATTATTTTACACTTTTTCGGATCTGAGCGACATCTTTACGAAAAAGTACCTATGGAGTTTTCTTTCATCCTCTTTTTCAAACTATCTAAATATGAATAAGGATTAGACTATCACTGTCATTAGGCTCGTTAAAACATAAAATACTGACGGGCTTGTCGATCATGGCAAGAATTGAGTTTCATTCATCGCTAGACTCGTTAAATTATTAAATAGCGATACATTATTCATCCGAAGGGTTGAATTATAAATCAAGCATATGTTATCATCCTCAAGCTTGTTAGAAAATAAAGAGGTACTGGTCGACAAATGACCTGGGAAAATTAGGGAAAGTGAACAGAACCTTTACGGTAGTAGGTCACTCTTGAACATGACGCTTCACTCCATCATCGAGACCTGTTGGGTTGGGTAATCTTCTTGACGGTTCATTCATACATATTTTTCATCATACCTTCACTTCGGCTTTGGTTCAACGATTCCAACTCATCTCAGTGTCATCGGTATGTTCAAGAGAATTCATCCAATGAATACTCATCCTTCTGCAATACTCATAAACCTTCATTCTCATGATAGTCATCCATGAACATTGCTATACCAAGTCATATTTTGTCTTCGAAATCAGTAACTCTCGTTTCGCAATAAAGTGGCTTCCAGTCGACGTCAAATCATTATCCAGGAAGTTCACTTAGAAACATTGTCTTCCAGTACCATGAGGCTTGTTACAACATCGACAAGATCCTCGCTTCCAGACTTTTGACCGAAAGATTTTGTTTAGCGTTCGACATCAAATCATCTATTCACGCCTTACGAAATGTACTACGGTACCTTGAGAGCCATTAACATCAATGGTGGTTCTCTCACATTTTTTAACAGCTCACATCATTGGCTGGTAATCAAACCATGTCCTACCATGTTCGACTACAAATCATATATTTGCATGGCTAGACTTGTACTCGAACGATCGAATGAACAAGATAAGAAGAGATCAGATCTAGTTTTAGCTATCCAGGCTAAGATTTCAGGATTGTTGTACACATCATCGGTATGGTAACCTTACATATAGATCCTCATCCGAACATGGGCCTATATCTATAGGCATGTCTATATTGAGAAACATTCCAATGTAGATGACATTCTGCACTATGTACAGGTTATTAGATAGTTTATTTGTTGAGCATGGGAATGCCTTCCCTCAGTAATTCGTGATTAAGAGGATATATCATGATGTAATGTAGTTTAAGATTGATGCAGGTCGCCACTCCGTTTCAGTTCCAGCCCATCACATCGTAAAGCATCTCATTCAAAAAATATTGTTATTATTCTGACTTCATGCTTTAGGGGGCAGCTATTATAGGTCAATTTGGCATTAGGGGAATTTTAAGGTCTAAAATGGGCCTCCTAAGGAAATTATAAAATAATAGTAGAAACAATAAAATAAGATTTGATTACGTTATCAAATTTTAGAGGGAAAAAATAAAAAACTACTTTTTCAACTCGTATTTTCAATTTATCTCCCAAAGTTTTTACTCAAATTTTGAGCGGGAGTAATGGTTGGATGAAAAATTTAATTCCTCATCCAAGGAGTACCCATGTTGCATAATTTTTATGGAATCTTCTACACGAAAAATGAGAAATACATGAAAAACGTGATTTAAATCATGTTTTTTTCATGTATTTCTCATTTTTCATATAACAAGGTCCATCGAAAGTATGCAACATGGGTACTCCTTGGATGAAGAATTAAATTTGGAATCGAACAAGTACTCCCACTTGAAATTTGAGTAAAAAATTTGGGAGATAAGTTGAAAATACGAGTTGATAAAGTAGTTTTATTATTTTATTATTTTTTAATCTTCTTACCCTTTTACTTAAAAAATGGTGAATCATCCCCCATGGTTGACATCATCATCTTGAATCATATTGGTTCTTATAAAGTTTATTTTGGTTGTACATTTTTCTTAGGAGGCCCATTTTAGACCTCAAAATTCCCCTAATGGCATCATTCCCAATGACCTGGTCAAACTGGACATCATCCCTAGGACCAATGAAATAGGGTCTATCATCCCCTATCATTTCAGTTGCTACATGCCCTAAGACAAGAAAAAACTATTCATGACTTCTATTGCAAGGTTTCCAAGGTTTTAAGTATATGTTATATAACTTATGAGCCCACCAATGCAGCCTCTCAAGGGACTAACTACTTTACATATGCAGTTACCTCCATTCAAGGGTGCTCTGCAAAGCACTTCCCGACATTCAAGAGTGTGTTGGTCAAATGGGAGAGAAATTCTCATTGTTCTAGAATCTCCACATGGCTAGTGCCTTCTAGAAGAGTCCATATGTGTCAATCTTTGAATCCATGTGTCCATCTAACACCTTTGAGCTTGGGAACATGTCTTTCCTATTATTAGAAATTCATTGATTGAGAAACTACCTTCAGTTTCCCTATAAATTGAGCACAGATCCTAGTGCTAGTGAAGGAAGAAATTTGGTAAATAAATGTTGTTAGATTCTCAATTGAGTGTGTGATAAGAGTGATATGTTGATGGTGTGATGTTCATTGTGATGAGGCTGGAATGGAGCTGGAGTTGGCGACATAAAATCGATTCCTGGTTGTAACCTTCCCCTTCTACCCATTAATAAATATTTCTGTTCAATTTCCCATATATGTATCTGTTTATGTTTCTACTTTTCATATCATGGATTCTTAACTGATATATATGTTTCAGGTTTAATCAATTTAGCTGATTAAGATAAATATCCATCTGTATATTTAAATATATTTGTTGTTTAGTATTTATACTTGCAGGAACTAGTATGGCAATCTAAGTTGTATTGGAAGCTACAACAAGACTGACACAAAGAGAATAGGGAGCGCTTGGATCAAAAGTAATTTCATCTATCATTCTATGTGTTTATTTACTCTTAAAGAAAGTGTCTGCAAAGTCTTTGATATGTTGTTCTAAATGCATGGCACCACATTTACGGAATGTGTTTTATCCGTAATTCATTATTCCGCATAACACTATTTATTTGAGAAACACAACGTTGAGGTTGATGGCTCTTTGCAAGCCCAAGATGAGTACCTCATATTCCACAGTATTATTCGTGCACTCGAATTCCAAGCAACTAGAGATCATATGTTTTCTCTATCGCGGGTCTATTAAAAAAAAACTAGCTCTAGATCCCTCTTGCATTTTGGAACCATAAAAGTACAATGTCCACTTATCATATGTACAAGGACTACGTACTACACTAGTACTATTATTACTATTACTACTAATTGTACAAACATCATTTTCACCAGTTGCACTAGGAAGGAGCTCCAACTATGTTTCTAGTGAGACTGGGGATGGCTATGCAAGATAAAACTCCAGTTTAGTTTCTAAAAATCATTTTCCAAATATAAGATCTACGAAAACCATTGGCTCATTCTTTCCATTCAATGGAGTGACCGTATGTTTCATATATCTCTCTAATTTCATTCGGATCTGATTTTTTCTCCCCTTGTATGGAAGCCATAGGTTTGACCAGCCCATTGCAAAGTACCCTTATAGATTTTTGAACCAGTCTCTGCTTAACAATACACCATATGCTTTTGGAATGTCCATAATGACTATGCTTATGCATTGGTGAACTCGGTGATCGAATGATAAACAGATAAACACATTCCTGAGTTCACCAATCACATGGAAAAGAGTCTTGTCTAACTGAATAATTTTTGCATCTGTTTTGTCCCATATTGCATTGATTTTCTTCAAACAGATAATGGAATTAATTTTACCGATGCATTGGAATCAACTAAGCAATTGTGTACATTGAAATTGAATATTTCGAAAGTTAACAAAAATGGAGGGAAGAGTGTATTTGCATAAATTTTTAAATCATTAAGCACATATTCGAGGGAAACAACAGACATACCAGATATCTTGCATGAAGAAGCATCGTTACTTGGGGTGGACTGTCCAAGTGCGCGTAGGAGTATGTCCCGCTAGATTGTGATATTTTTTAGTTCAAACATTAAGAAATTTGTGCGAGCCTTCTTCATCTCTTCGACTATGTTTCAATCCAAAGAGAGAGAGATTGCCAAAGTCTCTGGGGTTGTGACTTGGTTTGTGACTTCCATATTGATGGTTTTACTATTATTACTGACGGAAGTACTTTTCGCTGTGACTGCATTCCCAGACTTTCTCTGAGTGCTTTGTGTTGAGTTTACGGGTGGACTGATCTTTCATAACAACTATTCCTTGAATTTTTTCTTCGTCAACTCTGGTTCAATTTCTAGCACTTTCCTTCTCAAACTATACCTGTTGTGCTTTTGGTCCGGGAAATCACTCAAAGGTTGTTTCTTGGCGACACTATTTTTAGCTACAAGTACGCAACTAAAATTATTTACTGCATGTCCCATGGTAGGAGTTTCCTCAGTAGTAGCGATTTCTTCCTTTTCTTTCGCAGGCTCAGTTTGATCATCCAATGATACCGTATCAATGAGGTGCGTAGTAAGAATTTTCATGGTGTGGTTCCATTGCAGGCATGTTTTTACTGAATGATACTCTTGATGATATGAACAATACTTATCCATACCCATACTTTCAATTTTCAGCACAATGCTCGAGCTTTGCACAGACCTGGATGGTTGATTACTAGTGCTACTATAATTGGAATTCCTTCTAAAAAGGTTGAACCCAGGAGGCTTGCTGCTCAAGGAGGTCTCGCTTGACCTTTGTTTTAGCTCTCCCAACTCGTTTGACATAGTCTTGATGGTGTGAGTCAATATTTCAAGATCAAAAGTTTCTTTCTCTTTGGCCTTGTTTACGGAAGCTCGAGACCTTTTAAATGTGTCTTTGAAGTCTTTTGCTAAATTTTCATCTATAATTATCCCAATCGCGTGCAAGTTCTTTTCAACCACGATTACCTCTTCATAGTTTCTAGAATGTGGTTTTTTCGCAATTCGCTTTACATACCACATAATTCTTGTCGACAAGGAAGAAGTGTAGTAATCAATGGTGATGGAATCATGAGGTTTTGTGTTTGTTGGGAATTTATTCAAGATGAAGTTAAACCTATGATTGATATTCTTCACTTTCTCTTTGTGCTCCATCTTGAGATTACCCAATTCTTTCAACAACATGGCAAGGGTCTTATCATCAACAAAATTTCCAAGGAAAAACTTCTTAAACCCCCTCTAGTTCTCGATGGAATTGGAAGGAATACTATGATAGAATACAATTATTATTCCATCTAAGGTGCACAAAAAAATTCTACATGCAACATCATCATAACGTAACTCAAGCATTTGTAGATGTAGGTAGAAGTTGACTAAATGATCCTCTGCCTTTAATATTTTTTCAGGGTCGTACTTTGTTAGGAGCTTTTCCAGATGCCTTGGAATCTTGTGTAAAACACTTGGGAGTGCAAGTGGGCCCCGAGACATCCAATCCAGATCTTGGTCTGCCATGTCGTCGTCTTCTTCCTCCTCCTCCTTATCAGAGTATTATGGTCATTCTTCCTCTTCCCCTTCACCCCCTAACCCACGAAAAATATTGTCTGAGCGTACAACGTTATCTTTGTCACCACCGTTATATAGTGGATTTTGTTCTAAAATTTCCATGTTCTCCATAGAATATGATAACTCTTCAAGGGTGTCGAAAACCAAATATTAAATAGTAGAAACCACTATCCTAGTAGGGGTGGTTGGATTATTTTTTTTCAGAAAATATGGAAGATTGTGTATGCCCAAAATCAATCTAATAGATTTTTCAAACTAATTGGTTACAGTATAGATGGCCTGAATCTGATCATAATATATTTCACAATTTTGTACAATTTAGGGCTAAGAAGAGTCACCAACTTCAGAAACACGAGTAGGGGAGGTGTTGTGAATGTTGTTTCCTTGACCAAAATATTTGATATTGGGGTTGGTGGGGTTATTAGACATAAAATACTATCTTCCCTCCTTCTAGCGCTAGAAATATTAATGTTGTTGGAGCTGTCAACGTTCAGGGGATCTCCCAGATATGAAGTCCCAATTATACCTCACATTGTTTGGTGTATGATTCCCACATAGTATATGGCTCGGTTTCTAAATTATTAAAGATTTTCCTTGGCTCTAACTGTCAGCAAGAGAGAGGGATACAATGGCCCATTCAAAGAGAAATAAGGTCTTCCTAGTGAGTGTTTAGTTGTAGATGTGTCCAAGTTATTCTACTTCGGAGAGAGGGAGAAAAGTGAGCCTCTAAAATAGAGGTAAAGGTAATAATATCACCCAAGAAAAGACACACATGAACAAGGAGGATCCGTTTAATATCTAGCGAAATAGTCCACAAGGGAAACGACTGTCATTAAAACCAATGAATGAGAAAGGTATTTCTAATATCTTGCGGAATAGTACACAAGGATGGGACAATAATACAAATAATTATAACACATTATCAATAATAGAAGTACTAAAATAAATGAAATATTTCAGCTACCTTATCACATGTGAAAGCAAACATGAATTACAAACATCTGTATAATAGTCTTACCAATTTTCATAATCCATGCATGAATAACATGATGGCATTGAAGGCATATGTTATTAAGTAAAAGTTCCAAGACACATGTATACAATGAACATCACTATATCCAATAGTGGAGTGTTGGAGCCACTTTTTTCTCCCCAAAAGAACTAGATTATATCTCTAATGCTTTGTGGGAGGAGCCAAGGTGAAAAGTCCACTGATCTTACAATGAGGGGGTATATATAAAAATGAGGAGGTGATGCTTCACCTTCATTTTGACTCTTCTTATACCCTCATGACTATTTTACTTCCTATGAATTTTCAACTTTACATGACTCTTCAACAATTTTTTAGTGCTAAGTATCTTCTTGAGGGTTTTTTTCTTTTCACCTCTGCATGGCTTGGTGATAAGGGATCTTCAATGATCTCAAATATTGAATATTAGTCACAAAATAGTGTCCCTTTTCTTTGTCTTTATTGATCAGCTTGTGTACTCAACTACAAGAGTGTCTTCCAACATGATACTCTCCTTCATATCCTTATTCATCATATTTCCATGGCATGATAGAGTACTTTGTTCCTGCAATTCACCCATGATGAGGCGACATCAATCTGAAAACCCCCTAGTATAAAATTGTTCATAATGATCCTTTGACTAAGCCAAAACCGAATAGAGATATGGGAATTAGGTTCATTGACTGCTTAGTTGTGTAGTTAAAGTAGGAAAGGGGGAGACTTAAGCCTTGATACTGTTAGCCATCAGTATTTTTTACATGTTAGTGATGACTATATCTACAGCTGAGTTTTCTAGAAACTGATTTCCTTATGTCAATATGTCATCCAGAAAACCCTCCTAAAACTTTTTTCCCTTTCTTCGCTATTATCAAATGCCCCGCCAAAATTGTAGTTCTGTGTGCAAAATATTTAATAACCAGATTGGTTTTTCAATGCTAGCTGCCTTTGCTTCTCTTCTCGTGCTAATAGACTTCAATGGCATTTATTTCTCAACGTATTATGAATGACTAATTTAAAATTAGGAAAATTGTACTATAACTTCTTCAATTGGCAGTTGGAAAGCTCCATTAACATTGGTATGAATTTTGTTTCTGGGTGTGATAAGTCGCGAGTTTGATTCTCGTAGTGCCCTAAACCTTTATAATTGTTTGTTTGGAAAATCATAGGCAAATGCTATTCCGAACAATGTTTTTCTTCAATGCAAAAAGCCCGGCTACAGATTGTGTTACAGTTTGGTGCAACTCTCCTGTTTGTTATACTTTCCTATATTTTTTCTCTTGCTAACGCAAAAATAATGTCGAAAAGGAACATGCGTCATACAGGCAGCCACCACAGGGAAAAATCAAGAAACATTAAAATCTCCAGAATGTTGAAACCAACCAACAATGTGGGTCGGTCTTGTATATCCAATTTTAAAGCCTTTCGGACATGAAACATCATGATCAACCCACTGTTTTCCGAGCTTATCGGAGGGATAGGGAGAAAGTAATTGCAGAGAATTATGGCATTATTTTATCCATTCTAAAAATGCCTTCGAACATCATTCTTTTTGGGTTGTAAGGGCGAAATTATGGGAGACGTTGAGACACAAGTTAAATTAACAGAGAAAAGGATAAATTTAGAACTGCAAGGAATTTTTAGAGCGCTTCAACAATGATATCACATCAAAATAGTTATCCTCCTCTGTGCCACACTATCTCCTGTTTACATCAATAAGCTATATAGGAATGTATAAAAAAGAACTATAAGGGAGGGGTGAACATAGCAAGGATTATCATAAAAATGTTGTTGTTGTATGTAGATGATGTGGCACTAATTACTAGGACACAATGCAGCCAAAGCTAGCCTATAAGCTTTGGGGTCTTTTTACGCACAAAGTTGAAATCACTATTAGCACAAGCAAACCAGCAAAAATAAAACAATAGTCTTCCAGAATAGAGTAAACAATATTATTCTTTATTAAAGATAGAGTAAAGAATAGTAAAATAATTCTGTGCAGAAGATCTTAAGTCTCCCCCCTGAACCTCTCGGGAAAACCAACTTGTTGAAATTTTAGGCACCATAAATATATTTGACTAAATAGGGAGAGAAATCCAAGGAAAATATTCTATCTATTTGACAAACTATTCTTTACTCTATCTTTAATAAAGAAGCACCCAATATTGTGTTTCTTTTTTCATTATATCTTTAATAAAGAAGCAAACTGATATTGTGCTTCTTTCTTCATTATAGATACAAAAGCTTATACATCTCAATAAATGTCATTTTTTTTTTTTTATAAAAAAGTTATGCTATCTTCTTACATATCAAAATGGTTAAGTGGGCCTAATGATTAAGAACATGTGTTTCTTCCTAAAATATTACAAAATATGTATGCCTGAATAGTAAGACACAGGAACTTCTCTACCATATTTATTTTCTTTATAATAAGACACTGAAACTTCTCTACCATATTTATTTTCTTTTATGTATTCGAAAATAACGTGACAGAAAGTTAATTCAGTGATTTATTCCAAGAATCCACTGTGAAGAATCCAATATGACTGGAAAGAAAGTTTTGTCATCATTATTATTGCATGGTAATCTAAATAAAGAACGTTATTTGTTTTCTTTTGAAAAAAATTTCGTAGATGTAACATTTATTCTTATTCTTCTGTGTATTCCAAGATAACGTTCCAAGATAATAATTCAATAAATAGATAATAATTTGCAAATGCCATATATAAGCTATATTTCATCTAAGTAGCTTTCAATTTAAACTTATATCTAATGTTAAATTATATAAAATAATAACAGTAATCCAAACTTCAAAATAATATTTAGAGTTAGTATAAAATGTGACATAATTTTCCTGC